>OY744550.1:59835144-59905144 GCA_963556195.1 Sepiola atlantica
GCATAAAAACTTCTACCAAAATGATCGAATTTGGCATTAAATAACCTAGAAAAAGGTTGATATGCCATAAAACAAAACAACCAACCAAATCTTGATTCGTGGAATACTCGGGCATCTTGTTCTTTAGATAGACTGGTGCCCATCTGACCATTTTCATACTACTGCCCATTTCTTGGCATGTTGGTCAAAGTTCACACTAAAATCGGGCTCAATTATTTTGGCGACAACACAAATGGACAAATTAGGAAATTCAACCTCGCCCAATTTATTTATACTTTCCAGAGATTTTTTTGATGGCATCCATTCCGAAGACCCAGCAATTTGTTGTCCACATCCAATACATCAATTCGCAGAATTACTCCCATCCATACTCAATTTTATGGTGACTATTTATATATTGCTAATATTTTTTCCATTAGCCGTCAAAACTTCCATCTCCTGTCTACTCTGCAAACGATATGTTTTCTTTCTCTCCGTTCTGCAACCTCAAGTTTAGAAATGAATTGCCGCCGCCGACAAATGCGATTTCTGTTCCTTTTTATCGAGTTAAATCAGACACATAGAAAACCAACTCAATCTACATAATTACGCATAGATTTGCTGTCCCGGATGTTAAAATAGAAATAACTAAAATTAAACCGGTCTTCGTAATCCGTCGGGCAGTGTTCGAATCCTCACTTGACCTACAATTTAAACATGTCTTTAACTTTTAAATTGCACGCCAGGCAAATACAGGCTCTTTTTATGGCGAGGATTAGGCAAGTCGAGGCCACTTCCACCACTCGATCTTGGTTCAGGATCATCACGTTCGTCAACGGTACATTTATTGCTGGAAGCGCCTGTTATGACTTTAAGGTGTATTGCCCTCCCGTCTTGTTTCCCAGACAATATTGTAATATGTGGCTATGGTCCAGTACACCGATAGCAACGCATCTGAGATTTCCTTTTTGATTCTGGAGTTGGCAATCCCGTTCAACATGACCACGACCGTTGTAGTTGTAGCATACTACTGCTTTACATAAGTTTGTGATGTCTTTTGGCTTGAACTGCATTGACCATACTATCACTGGCACAACATCCTTAACAGTCACCATCCTTCATCACGGCTCAAGTGTGCGCTAATAGCTGGTCCAAAGTCAAGCGCTCCATCTTGAGTAAAGCATTTTACACAAGTCTGCCACAAAAGCACACATCAATGAATGCTGGGTTTTGATTTACCAAATTGGACATGGTTAAATTTCCTAATTTACCTGTTTATGTGGTCGCTAATATCAATGAGTCCGTCAACACTGGGTCCGGACCACGTTCAAACAACATTACGAGTTTACGTAATTCTGCCAGATATACACCTATTGATTCGATCTGGCGTAGTTTCCTGGTTGAAAACTGCTCATAAGCCTGAAATGAGTTTATCGTTTATAGAGATTTTTTTTTTTACTGCTCTTTATATTATGCTTCTCTTTGTTTCCCAATAGATGGCAAATTCTCCACTTGACAATGGACATGGATCCGTCAAATTAGTCTCAAATCAAATTTGTTATCCGCCATATGTGTAGGGGTCGATGGGAATATGCTGAAATAGCTTGTAGCAAGTGAAACTTGATGAGGGCATGCTTGTAAACTTGTTTAAATAGAAACATAAGCTCTGTTTAATATCATTAAATATTGAGCTTTTTATTGGCAATTGGAAAAGATTCCCATGCGATTTGATCTAAACTATATAAGGAGGGCTTGTGGACGAGTGGTTATAGCACTTGTCTTTGGCTGGACGACCCGGGTTCAATCCCACTCGCGGCATGCGAATTTTCGGGTCTGAAAACTCCCTCTGTCCACCCAGCAGTAAATGGGTACCTGATTAAAACTCAGGGAAGGTTCAAGGCAGCAGAAGGAGAGGGATGGGCTCCGCCTTCCATATGCTGTGCCCTAGACACGGTGATTCTTAGCAAATTACCGCCGCTACGGCCATGGGCAGTGTGCGATGTCGGCAATGACACTCGTGCGTGTCCAGGCTATGCGACCTTTACCTTTTTACCTATATAAAATTGATTTTATATCTCCTATATATATATATATATATATATATATATATATGGTATTACGCTCTACTTTCGTTGTGACTATGGAAGCTTACATGCAATAATATTAATAAAAAAAGATCAAATCTGGATGTGGCTCAAGGTCCCAGAGTTCCAATACAAATAATAGAAGAATATGGGTGGAGATGGGGGGGGGGGGGTTCAAGTTCAAGACACAAGGTATTAAAAAAAAAAGCAGCAAATAAACAAATGAGGAATAACACAAAACAACCCAGTTATAAGTTTAAATACAAATATTTATTTACATGATTTTACATTGTATTTTTATAAAAGAGAAAAATATAGAAAGATAAAAATCTAATGAAGGAAAAGGGGTCTAAAGACTTTTTAGCCGACGAGCAAAGAACACATTTAGTTTATGAGAGAACACCGTTGGGTAGTTCAGAAGGTAATCTACATTAAAGCTCAATGGTTTCGGAGTTTGTTTGTTTGTTTGTTTTTTGTGTAAAAGTCAATATCTAAAAGAAAGTTAGTCTGATATATATCAGGCACAGGGAGAGGGGTTATGTTCTGGATCAAGGGGCTGGTGCTACACAATCTTCAGTCAGGATATTGGTCTGTTTGAATTCCGTTTTTATAATTTGAATTCACTTTTCGCTGGCAATGGAAATACTTCAGGATAACTCAAAATTGTTCAGTGGGAATTTTCACACTTGAAAATACCTTTTTGTATTGGGCACGTGTTTGCCCAGCATTTGATGTAAGACGAAGGTGTTTTTTTTTTTGTTTTTTCTTTCTTTCTCTTATTCTTTATCCACTGAATGTCACTGCATCTCTCCGCTCTCCTTTCTTAGAACTTATATGGGTGTTGATCAAATGACTGAAAGTATAGGTAGATTGTGGGTGTGTGTGTGTGTGGGGGGGGGGGCGTTCACCTGATGACTGACCCATTTGACAGGTCAGGTGTACTTTTAACTGAGAGCACAACCTACATTCGGTCTGGGAGGAAACAGACAATGTAAAAGAAGGGTGGGGTGAACAGGAAATGACATGTGTTTACTCTTCTTGGGAATCTATCTTTCCTTTTGACCACAAACTTCAATAAGTAACAAAATATGAAATACGCTCGTAGTATAGTTGGTTTAATAAAACAAACCTCTAGCATCTTAATTAGAATAGTCGTATTATGTAAAAGTATATATATATATATATATATATATGTATATTTAGGCAGCAAGTCATTATCTAAGCAAGCGTTGTTGAGCATCACGGCACTTTCGCGTTTGTATATTTTCCTCGTGAGGTTCTCAAACCGTCGAGCCATCTTTCTGGTTTCAGGTGGCAATCCGTATAGTACTTTGCCGATAGTTTTTAATTCGGCCATTTTCTCGAGCGCTTTCGACTTTTGTAGTCGTCTTCAGGATTAGGGTTTGTTTTTTTTGTTTTTTTGTTTTTTTTAAATTTAAATTAGAAGACTGGAGTTAGTGTTTTATAGTTATCGTTACGGGAGAATGAAAGAGAGAAGAGGGTGTGTGGTTGAGTTCATTTTATTCTATCGTTTGTGTGTTTGGTTTTATTGTTTACTTATTTATTTTATTAGTTCTTATTTTTGCTATTATTTATGTATTATTTATTACTATTATTACTATTTATTTATCAATTTATTTATTTATTTTGTTTTTACTTAATTTTCATTTAATTATGGAATACTTTTAATATGTTAGTACCTGTGTTGAAAGCTATTTTGTTAATGTTAGGCTGTTTAGTTTTAATGAATATTGCTTCTAGTATTTTAAGTCTGTTTATGCAGTTATTTTTGTGTATTATTTTGGTGTTAGATGTTAATATTTTCCGTATATCGGCCGACTGTAGTCTTTTGTTATGTGTAGTAATGTGACGTTGGATGGCGCTGGTATCAGATAAATGGTAAGTTAGGCGTCGAGAGTTGTTGTAGTGTGGCCAATATAGGTGTTATGTATTTGTTCTGTTAGGGTTGTAGGGAGACATTCCTTAAAAGGGCATGAGAACATGTATATAGCGTCAGTTTGTCTGAGAGTTGTATTGACAGTGTTATTTTTAATAATTAGGTTATTTGTTTAAAATTTTGTGTAGTAAATTATTAGTTTGATCTTTTTTTGTTGGTCGTTAGGTTTAGTGTATCGTTTTATTATGTGAAGTATTGCTTTTTCGTCGAGTTTGTAGTTAGGGTGGGTCTGGTTTTTGTAATAGAGGTTGATCGTGTCTTTTTTGTTATGAGTTTTATTTTTGCTTTTGTCGTGTATGGAGTTTATATATGATTTTATTTGTTCGTCGACTATTTTATTGGGGAAGTTGTTGTTAATTAATGTTTGTTTAATATTGGTCAATTCTTTATAAAATATTTGTTTGGATGAGGATATAGTGTGCGCGATGAACGATATTTTTAATAAGAGCTATTTTATATTTTTGTGGGCATTCACTATGATAGTTGAGGAGGCTTGGATTGTTATTTGTGGGTTTTTTATATGTTGATGTCGTGTATTCTGTAGGATTGCTGGAGTCGATTAATACGTCGAAAGGGGATTTTATTGTTAATGTTTCAGTTGTGAATGTAAGTACCGAGTGGGTTTCGAGTGTTTGAGTTTTTTTTATATTTTCTTGGGATTCTGTGGCGATGAAGATATCGTCTACGTAGCGAGTGTATATATTAGGTTTAGATGTTGGGTCGGAGAAGATTGTATTTTCTATATTTTTCATGTAATATTCGGCAAAGGTGGGGCCTGGGGGGATCCCATCAAAATGCCGTCTATTTGTATATATATTTTGCCGTTGGGGTCGGTGAAAGGGACTTGTGTGGTGCATGTAAGTAGTAGTTTTTCGAGGGTTTTAGGTTTTATTGCTGGAGGGGGTATGGTGCTGTGTTTGTAGACTTTGTTTAGAATTATTTTAATGGTATCTTTTATTGGGACATTGGTAAATAAGTTTTCTGCGTCTAAGGAGGCGGTTATGAGGTTTTTGGGGGAGTGTGATTTGAGTAGGTGTATGAAGTCGGTTGTAGATTTTATATTATATTGATGTGGTATATATGGTTGGATAATTTTATTGATAGTTTTTGATATGTGATATACTGGTGTAGGTATTTGGGAGATTATAGGTCGTAAGGGGTATCCTTTTTTATGTGTTTTTATTTTTCCGTAGATAAAGCCAGGTTTATAGTCTCCTATGATTTTACTGAGTTTTATTGTCCCTATTTCTGCGTTGTTTGCAGTGATTAATTTGTTTTTTTTAGTTCGGTAGGGTTTTTTGTAAGTAATTTAAATTTTGTTTTATTGCTAAGAATGTTGTTTATTTTAGTGTTGTAGTCTGTTTAAAGTTGGATTTGTCTGTCATTCGTATGGTGATGTCTTTGTTATTGTAGAGTTCGTTAGCTGCTTCTTTTAATTCGGGAGTTAGGAGGGAAGTATTGTGTTTGTGATTATGTCGGTTTTTTAAGCCTTCAGCTTTTAGTAGGTCTTTAAGGTTAGGATGTGTGGTGATTTTGTTGTTATTTTTTAAGTCTTGAATTTGTTGATATAGAATTTCGATTTCCCATTGTTTAATGGTTTGGCTGTATTTTCTGGAGAGGTGGCAGTTTGGTCCTAGGTTGAGGAATCGTTTTTGATTTTCTGTAAGAAGTGTTTTAGAGAGGTTTATGTATTTTTCGTTGCTAGTGGGGAGATAAATGTGACCTTTGTATAATCGGTTTAGTTTTCGATTTAGTTTTAGTCTTTGTTGTAGTTGTTCAGAGTGAAGGGTTTCCCGTATTTTTACTTTGTATGGTGTGGAGGAGTTCTTCGGTTGTTGCTTCCTTAAGTAGTTGTGCAGTTGCTTTTTAGTTCGTCGTTAAAGGTTTTTATGTCTTCCTTGGCGGATGATATTTGCCGTTTTATAAGGCCTTTTCTGAAGTCGCTTGTGAGTTGTTCCGTTTGTGCTGCTGGGTCGTAGAGTTTTATATATGTATATTTAGGCAGCAAGTCATTATCTAAGCAAGCGTTGTTGAACATCACAGAACTTTCGCGTTTGTATATTTTCCTCGTAAGGTATATATATATATATATATATATATATATATATATATTAGAGATGGGCGGTTTTGAAATTTTGGTTTCGGTATCGGTTTCGTTTTTTTTCCCTTAAAACCTCGGTTTACGGTTCGGTTTTTCGTTTTTTTTGAAAAATATTTTTTTTACTATGGAAGCTATTCATTCTCTTGTGTGATGATTAGTTATTATTAATATTTGTTTTTAAGACAGGGTAATAAAACTTTATAGACATGCGTAAAAGACTAGTAGTACACCCGAAAACCGCGCCAAGGGAAAAGGAAAGATGGTTAAAAAAAAGTAGAGATTATTAATTCACCTAAAGTCATTTTTTAAGCTTTAAGGTAATTTTAGTCATAGAATTCATGACTTGAGTTAAAGTTTAATAATTAAACTTTCAAATAAATTGTCAACTCTAAATAAATACCATATTAACAATTTAGTAAAATATAAATCATTGCATAGTCTACTTTTTGAATAACCCATTTTTGGGAGAGAAAACGGTATAGTTGAGAGATAGTTCTCTAGAAATGACAATTTATGTATGAAGTGGTTTTTCAAAAGTAAACAATGAAATGCCTAATGTTTAAAATAATTTAAAAAATCCGAATAAAGTGATACTAGCATTGGCAACTACTTTTTTTCTTTTTAAATGTTTATACTCGCTCGCTACTTTTCGTTTATTTACTTTTACAAGTTTTTTTTTAATTTCATTTTAATAACTTATTTTTTTTAGATAACTCTGAAACAAACATAAATAATTATTTTACAATTTTGAGTTGAATCAAATAGATTTTCGACATCATACGGAACACGTTTGATTTTTTTCTTTTTCATTTGAAAATAGTTTATGCTAAAAATACGATGTCATGTTGTCTGTCGTATTTCTCTTTTTTTCATTTGAAAATTCAAAATGTTAATAATAAACAAACTGTAAACAAAGATTTCTTCCTACAAGTCAATTAAATGTTTTTATCATATATTTGTTCAATCTGTCCTCTTACTAATATAACATTTTTTGGTAATATTCCATTTTATTCAAATCGGAAAATCTTTTCAACCGTGTTTCCTTGTATATGGTGGCTTACTGTAGTAAAAACACAATACCGAACGGTTACGGTTTAAAAAAAACAAAAAAACGATTCGGTATTCAGTATGGAGACGAAACCGAAAAACCACGGTTTTTCGGTAAAACCGCCCATCTCTAATATATATATATATATATATATATATATATATATATATATATATATATACATACTAGTGAACACCCTCTGTCAAAAATGATAGGAAAAAAAATTATGCTTCGCCAATGTTCGCACTCACTATTTATCTAGATATATTACTAAAATATTCATAAAATCATAAAATTACGCCAGGCGTTTAATTTTTCATATATCAATTATCATTTCTGATGACCTAAAGAAAAAAAGTCAAAGATTTATTTACAAATTCATTTCAGGCAGCAGGATAAGTCTGAAGTGATTATCTTACTATTTGTTTTCTCACTTCCCCTTGCCACTTGAAATGGTTTCACATGGGGGTTAGAAAAAGCCACATCTTCCACTTGCTAACTTTTACATGGCAGGATGAGAGTACATACATATATTATATATATATTATATTAAAAATAACCGACAACTCGTGTCTGGATAATTTTGTATGGATCCCTTCCATTTTCCGGATTAAAGTCTTAATCTCGGATGAGAATTGGCTGATGAATCTGCCGTAATTTTCTTTTAGGTCCAAAATACTTTCTGACCCATCTGGGTCCATCTTCAGTGGAATAATATCAATCAGGTAAAGACCTGGAGTGAGTTTATAGTTAATTTTGGCGGGAAAATTTAAATACAAAACTATATTTATTTAGTATTATAAACATTTAAGTATATTAGTACTAGTGTTAAAATTAATCCCGTTAATAACCGTTTTTTTTTGTTTTGATGTGTAAAGCTTCTAGTATATGGAGTTTTTGTATATTAGTATTGTGTTCTAGGATTTTAGTGTTGTCTACAAGAAGTTTTCGGATTTGCGAGCGGGGACAGGAATGTTCGTTAATGAGGTGTCTGGCTATGGCACTATTATCCGACCTGTATACTTCTAACGTACTGAAACACTTGTATGGTCATGCACCGTCCTCTTTTAAATGTGTATAATTCCGAAAAATAATATAGGGAGATATTATATATATATATATATATATATATATATATATATATATATATATATATATAAAATATTTGTTATTTATTATCTATGTACGTATACGTTTCGTCCCTTTTCAATCGATACTCAGCAGCATAGAGATATGACTATTCACTACCGATCGTATGATTCGAAACCCTGGATTACGTGTATGTGTGTGTGTGGTTCCCCCCCCCCCTCCCCGACCGACCTGTTTATTCGTTGAATCAGGCCACAATTAATCTTCTGATGAGGGTGGGGCCTGATTGTCTAGTCTCGAAATCTAAGTCTTCCTCTCCACTCCTGTCTTTGTCAAGGCTTGATGGAATCCATGGCCTTCCTATCACGTTTGACTACGTCCTCCCAAGTCAACTTGGGTCTGCCAGTGGTGATGTTCTCTGCTGGCACATTCAACTGTCGGACTTTAGCAATCCAGCCATCGCTACGCTCAATGTGACCCAACCAACGCAGTCTGTTCTTCCGCAAGGCTTTTCAAGTCGACCTGTGAGAGCAGGGATTCAAAAGAAACGTACTGTTCAGGCCTCACCAAACAGATCCATCTGACCATTGCCCTGTAATTACGGCGCAGCTTCTTTAGTATGCCAGCAGAGACAGCCCAAGTTTCTGAGCCATACAACAGCACACTTCTGACACATGAGTATACACACCCTCTCGTAGTTGTTGGCAGGTGTTTGTTTGTTTGTATATATATACACACGGAGATGTGTGCAGAAGAGTAGACTTTGATGGTATGGCCATGTTGAAAGAATGGATGAGAGTTCTGGGATTAGATGTAGAATAGTTGAGGCAGTAGATTTAGCTCACAGGGGAAGGCCAAGGAAAACGTTGAAGGAAGTGGAGCAGGGAATAAATAAAGACCTGGTCAGTTTGGAAGTCATTTTTTTTTATAAAAGCCGTCCAACACATGCCAGCATGTAAAACGGACCTAAAACAGGATGTGATGATGATTATTGAAATAGTGACATGATTTAACGAGATATGAAATATCGAATCCTCGCGAAATAAAGATAAAAAAGTAAATAATTTTAAAACAAAAACGAAACTATACCGGAAATGTAATATAAAAAACTATTTAAAATAAATTTTTATATCAAAACTAAAATTTCTATACTGCCCAACTGAAATCGAGTGAATGCTAAGAGGAATGGTTCAGTTGTGGATTGGGGTACGAAATGGCTTGTTTCATTTAATCCTGTTAAGACTCAGCTCGTGTCTTTCAATCGTAGGTGTGTCCCTTTTCCTCCTGAGATTCTCATGGATGGCTCTACTCTTGATGGGAAATCGCCTCTGAAACTTCTTGGTCTTTCTCTCATCAAATTTTTTTTGGAGTTCATACATTAGATCCATTGCTCTTTCTGCTTCTCGTAAAGTCGGTTCTCTCCATCGCACCAAACAATTTCTCACACCTGAGGCTATTCTCTATCTCTACAATCAGACCATGTATGGAGTACTGTTGTCATATTTGGGCTGGTGAATCTCTGTCACACTTGAGTGTTCTTGATAAGGTGCAGAAACGTATCTGTAATTTGATTAGGGCCCCACCCTTTCTTCTTCTCTACACCCTCTCTCTCAACAGACGTTATGTTGCTAGTCTCAGTCTTTTCTATAAATACTATCACATGTGTTCTTCAGAATTATGTGATATATTCCCGGCTTCTTTTGTTCCAGCTTGTTTAACTTGTTGGTCTATTCGCTGTTTTGATACCTCATTGTAATATATCTTTCTATTCTAGTAGCTTATTTCCAAGAACTGCAGGCTTGTGGAACTCTCTTCCTGCTGACTGTTTTCCTCCTACCTATAACGTTGGTCTTTTAAAGACTAAGACTAATAGGAATCTATCTACTCTTTTTGCGCTAACCATCTTTTGTTCTTGTTAGCTCCTTACATTAAGTGGCTTCATGCCTGGTCTTAAGCGATTTCCATAAAGATTTTTAAATGGGGGAGAAAAGCCAACGGCCCTAATAGTACAATTAAACCAATTTTTTTTTGTTTTCTATCCATTTTTGTTTGAACTAAAAATAAACTTTCGGTAATCTTGCAGTATAGTTAAAAGCCAAGAAATCGTAAGAATTTTTACAAATAACTTTCACTAAACACATTAAAATTTAATTTTGTACCGACCTGTATACTTTTAACATTCTGAAACTATAAAAAATTTTTTTACTAAATTGAGTCAAAAGTATTACATTGTTTTAATGAATACATAAATAAAATTGCAGCCAGATGAGATTAGCATTTTTTTTTTTTTTTTTTTTTTTTTTTTTTTGTAGGTGAGAAAATTGATTAGAAGTGCTACCTGTAGCGACATTTTTGACCGACACTTTCTGTTCACGATGCACAGATTAGAAATACAAATAAGTGTTCTTCTCTTGCTGATAGATTTATTCTTGCTCTATTGGTAGTGTAGACTTCTGGAGTTGTTGGCCTTTGTTCAATTGCATTCCTTTGAACGATTGGCGAGATTGAGGTTTGGTTAACCCTTTCATGCATGATTGTTTAAATAAATTCTGCGTACCTGATCTAACTTGTTCTTGAACCACGTGCTGTCAAGTTGAGCTGATTTCTAAAGCCTGTGATCTATTATATAAAGAGGAAATGTGTGTATGTTTGTATGTCTGGAAAAGGCTGCTAATGTACTCGACAGAACTCCATAAAGTTTACATTTTCTGTATCCTCTAGCTTCTGGAAGCATAATATCGAAAAATTGGAGAAAAAAACCTATTGATTTCTTCATGCTACGTTTCGTTAAAAAATGTAAAGCATTAAACAAAGAAAATACTAACCCTAACGGATGTTTCAATTTTATTGTTCCTTTCAAGACTTGAACCATTGGCCTGATATAGACAGTAGAAGGGAAGCTTATATACCTTTTAGCTGTATTTACTTGCCCTGTCGGCATGGCTACGAATTCACCGACTGCAACCCCAAACGGGGTCACCTGTAGGCTGTGGGTGGCAACCCATAATGCCTTAGCCACATTGACGAGAGGTCGGAGAGGCCCGATCCGATCAATCGGCTGGTCACGTCATGCCCTAGTATCTATAAGTTCATCCCAAACCGTATTATTCAAAGGGGAAGCAAGAAAGAAAATAGCAAGTCAGACAACCACCTCAGACTTATTAAATTTGGAAAAGTGAAAATAGATTTTTTTTTTTATTTTATTTTTATTTTTTTTTTAACTTTAACATTTAAACAAAAAATTACATTGATGCTGGGCAACACCGGGTAGATACAGATAGTAATTAAAATGATCTGTGTGACCTTGGTTAAGTTATTGACAAAATGTGTCGAGAAATATATCTTTATGTAATTTTTAAAATATTTTCAATTTTTCTTTTTATATAGGCGGATATTTTTTTAACTTGCTAAATTTCTCAAAATGGGCTGAGATAATGATTCTGGGAGTTATTTTTTTTCTGACAACAAAAGGTAATTAAACATTTTTTAACTTTCCATTTTTTTTTTTTTTATCATTCTTTCTTAAAATTCCATACAGTATTCAAGACTGTGCTTTGTAGTGGAATTCCACTTTTTTTTTAATCCAGAAAAATTGATTTCTCTTTAAATTGCTAAAGCCTCATAGATGCAAGTTCCCAGCTTTTTGATCGGAATCCGCCTTCCCCTCCCATGTCGTCTCAATTCTATACATGCACCAAAGTTTTACTAATATACCTAATGTCACAGAATTCTCTTTCAAAGATTGTAAAAAAAAAATATCTCGTACAATTTTGGCTTTTACTTTTGGATTTTTCGTTATTTAATTTGATCACGTGATGAGTATCATTGGATTAAATTAAAATTTAATGTTTCAAAAATTATTTTAAAAAATAAGTTATTGTCGCTAAATTTAATGGTCTACAAAAAATTTTTTTTACTATTTAAAAAAATATATTGGATTAAAAAAAATATTTGTTAAAATATTGGATTTTTTTTGCTATAAAATTTTTTAATTTATCATAAGTGATAAAACCAAGAGTCAAAAAAAAAATTTTTTTTTAAAATTGGTGTTAATGCAAATTTTGTTCTTTTTAGTTGTTCATTCTGGGGTGCCTCAAATCCATTTGATCCTTAAATTATATTTTATTTTTAAACTTAATTTATAATTAAACTTTGTTTTTAATTTTATTTTTAAATATATATAACTGAGATTAGTTATTTTATAACTGCTGTTGGATTTGACTTCTTACCAGCCAGGCCAATTACATCTCCTCCCATAATATAATCTTTTATGCAGAAGACAGTTTTTTTTTTTGTTTTTTCTTTGAGACTGTTTAAAGACTTTACCGTTCCATTTACTATTTACAGAACTCAAACATGGATGGGAGTTCTCTGCAGAATTCCGCTTGTTTTTAATCCAGAAAAAGCGGATTTTCACTTAAATTGCTAGAAAAAAAAAAGTGAATTTCAATGAAAAAGCCGAGAACTCCAATCTATAGATTGGAGTTCTCGGCTTTTTCATTGAAATTCACTTTTTTTTTTTTCTTTTAAATAAGAAAAAACTGATTTTCCCCACTTATGATCTTTTTATGTCATTATTTAAAATTGTCTCCATTGTAGTAATCTTCCCTGCTGGAATAGTTATTTTTGAAAACAATACAAAAATAGGACACATATTATTCATTCGTACATGCACATATTACAACAGATTACAATGGTTGTCCCTAACATACAGAGCCTCATAGATTGGAGTTCTCGGCTTTTTCATTGAAATTCACTTTTTTTTTTCTTTTAAATAAGAAAAAAACTGATTTTCCCCACTTATGATCTTTTTATGTCATTATTTAAAATTGTCTTCATTGTAGTAATCTTCCCTGCTGGAATAGTTATTTTTGAAAAAATACAAAAAATAGGACACATATTATTCATTCGTACATGCACATATTACAACAGATTACAATGGTTGTCCCTAACATACAGAGCCTCATAGATTGGAGTTCTCGGCTTTTTCATTGAAATTCACTTTTTTTTTTCTTTTAAATAAGAAAAAAACTGATTTTCCCCACTTATGATCTTTTTATGTCATTATTTAAAATTGTCTTCATTGTAGTAATCTTCCCTGCTGGAATAGTTATTTTTGAAAAAATACAAAAAATAGGACACATATTATTCATTCGTACATGCACATATTACAACAGATTACAATGGTTGTCCCTAACATACAGAGCCTTATAGATTGGAGTTCTCGGCTTTTTCATTGAAATTCACTTTTTTTTTTTCTTTTAAATAAGAAAAAACTGATTTTCCCCACTTATGATCTTTTTATGTCATTATTTAAAATTGTCTCCATTGTAGTAATCTTCCCTGCTGGAATAGTTATTTTTGAAAACAATACAAAAATAGGACACATATTATTCATTCGTACATGCACATATTACAACAGATTACAATGGTTGTCCCTAACATACAGAGCCTTATAGATTGGAGTTCTCGGCTTTTTCATTGAAATTCACTTTTTTTTTTCTTTTAAATAAGAAAAAACTGATTTTCCCCACTTATGATCTTTTTATGTCATTATTTAAAATTGTCTCCATTGTAGTAATCTTCCCTGCTGGAATAGTTATTTTTGAAAACAATACAAAAATAGGACACATATTATTCATTCATACATGCACATATTACAACAGATTACAATGGTCGTCCCTAACATACATAGTCATGATGACAACATAGAAACAGTTTGCTTTTTTTTATGCTAATCGCTCCAGACAAGGCATGAAGCCACTTTATGTAAGGAGCTAACAAGAACGAAATATCATCGCAAACACAGGAGATGCCTGTAGTTTCATGTTTTTCCCCTTCCATTTACGTATTTTTCTAGTTTTTCTTCTTTGATAATTAATTTATTTTAATAAATCATTTTATTTTTCACTGGTGCCGAATACCATAAAGAGTTGATTGTTTTATTCCTAAATTATCTTTTTACGTATACATCGTTTCAACTTTATTTTACGTATTGTAATTACAATAGTAAACTCCATTTCAAGATAACTCATAATTTTCGACCAAGGTTTATCTCCCCCTTATTTGACTCTTCAAAATTAAAGATAAAGTTGGACGATCTGGATAACAAACGCATGGACTCGCGTTTACATTATTAATATATGCCGCCCCTTCTCGTTCAGCCATACACTTTCTTTTATTCACAAATCTTTATATTCAGTTGAAGATCCAGAAGTATTACCATGTATAAGCACGTTGGCAGATCAACAAAGTTAAGCAACGTTGAGCATGGTCAGGACCAGATGGGTGACCGTTTCTGAATACCAGGCGTTGTATGTAGGACAACGACACCCCCCCCCTCCCTGCAAAAGAATAAAAAAATAGCTAATATTGTCAGAATCATCTCGCCTATGGCTAGAAGTATGCAAAAAAAAAAAAAAAAAAAAAAAAAAAAAAAAAAAAACAGCAAAAAAACAATTATTAGAAACATCGGGCACACCATCCCAATTATTACCAGGGGTAAGGTCTATGATAGCTGCGTAAGAACCGTGATGCTGTATGGCAGTGAGTGTTGAGCCCTCACCCAGGCCTCACTCGCTCGACTCCAGGGAAATGACAGGGCAATGATTAGGTGGATATGCAATGTAAAGCCGGACCAGATCCAGAACATTAGGTCAGACACTCTACTTGAGAAATTGGCCATTCCAAAACTTGATGTTCTAATAAGGGCAAACTGTCTTCGCTGGTTCGGACATGTTGAATTTAATGCCCCACTCACACCTAGAAACAAGTAACACTACTTCGTTCGGGCATGTTGAGAGAAGCAAGGGGCATATCAGCACACGCAGAGACCTTAGGCTGAACAGCAAAATAAAAAGTGGGTGCCCTAGGAAGACATGGAAAGAAACCATCAGGCAAGACCGCAAACAGTGGCAAATAGACAGTCAATTCCCACAATCGTGATCACTGGAGACTTAGCATAAGGACAGCCAGACAACGTCGAACCTCTTGTCAAAGGGAACATAGCCGATACATCTGGATAGTGAGTGAGTGAAGGTTAATACTTAATCTAGTTGAGCTACTGAACTGTCTCCAGTTGAGCTACTGAACTGTCTCCAGTTGAGCTACTGAACTGTCTCCAGTTGAGCTACTGAACTGTCTCCAGTTGAGCTACTGAACTGTCTCCAGTTGAGCTACTGAACTGTCTCCAGTTGAGCTACTGAACTGTCTCCAGTTGAGCTACTGAACTGTCTCCAGTTGAGCTACTGAACTGTCTCCAGCTGAGCTACTGAACTGTCTCCAGCTGAGCTACTGAACTGTCTCCAGCTGAGCTACTGAACTGTCTCCAGCTGAGCTACTGAACTGTCTCCAGTTGAGCTACTGAACTGTCTCTAGCTGAGCTACTGAACTGTCTCTAGCTGAGCTACTGAACTGTCTCCAGTTGAGCTACTGAACTGTCTCCAGTTGAGCTACTGAACTGTCTCCAGTTGAGCTACTGAACTGTCTCCAGTTGAGCTACTGAACTGTCTCCAGTTGAGCTACTGAACTGTCTCCAGTTGAGCTACTGAACTGTCTCCAGTTGAGCTACTGAACTGTCTCCAGTTGAGCTACTGAACTACTTGTGACTTGTTGTTCAAAATCACTACCGCTATTTATTCTACTGACTTCATTCGAAAAATCCATAAACTGTGACATATCTGCTAAAATATTCTTAACTGCGAAGATATTCTTTCTTGCTTAACTAAAAATAATTAGTATTTTGCTATCTGATTTAGATACGTACTTGCCGCATGTAGAACATACTTAGATGGCAAAATAAAGCAATTGAGAAGCAATGCTGAAAAAAAGAGTGACTTTTTCTCTAAATGTTAAGACACATTAACAAGTATTAGAGTGGTTGAATTAACTTACAAGAGAGGGTGAGAGAAATAGATAGATAGCCAAGTGAGAAGGGGGTGACTTGTTCAATTCATTACAAATTATGGCTAATTAGAATTAAAATGGACCTTTTTTTTTTTTTTCAAATATAACTCAATCCCAGAACTATTGAATATGTAGGGGAAACAAGTGTTTATTCACTCAGGCTTAGTATAATAATATAGATGAAATCTCACCTGAGCGGGATACACATGCAACTGGGGACTGCTTGTAAATTTAATAATCCATAGTAACTTCCTTCTTTGAATAAAATCGGCTGAACCCGCTCCGAGTGGGTGCCACACAAGGACAGGACAATCAATCCACATCGTTAACATTGGTTTAACATCTGTTTTACATGCTGGCATGTGTTGGACGACTTTTAGAAATTGACTTACAAACTGATCTATTTCCTGCTAGGTATTTATTTATCCCTCTTTCTCTAAAGTCCATCTTTATCACTTCCTCCCATGTTGGGTCCTGGGTATGACCTTAAAAGACATCCAGTGGTGAGGCCTCCATTTGGGAGCTGTGGGGAATGTGGAGTTGCCCTTAGTTGTCATTGCTCCCAGGTCCACTCTGGCCCGGAGTTGTAGTACTTGTAAGGGCCCCATCTATGGGTCAAATAGAACCTACTGGCGCTACCAAATCGGGCTGTCTGAAGTTGACTTCTTGACTCAAAATGCACCAAACATTGATGTTTTATTGTTTTTTTTTCTCCTTTGCAAAACTCAATCATGTTCTGCAAAATCAAAAACAAAAAAACAATTTCCCTCCCTCCCCTCCCCTCTTCCCTCTCCCCCCTCTTCTTCCCTCTCCCCCTTTTCTCCATCCCCCCTTTCACTCAACCAAACACCATGAATAAATACTTAAACATATAAAGAACTTTTAGCTTAAAAACTTTGAAGAAAATGCCCGGATTTGGCATTAAATAACCAGAAACGGGTTGATATGCAACAAAACAACCAAACCAAACACCAAAAATGATATTAAAATGCATAAACATTCAAAAAAAAAAAAAAAAAAAAAAAAAATGTTTGGTCATTAAATGACCCACAAGAGGTTGATATGCCGTAAAACAAAAAAAAAACCTTTGGTTGGCCGTGGTAATGCTCTGCTGGTTAGTCATAACTCCTAGTGGCTTTGATCTTTTTTGCGTGATATAATTCTAGAGGATATACTTTCTTTGTAATAACAAATTTGCACAGGATAATTACAAATAATTTATGTTTATGAGGAAATGGTTACAGTTCAGTTAATTGCTGTTTTTTTTTTTTGTTTTTTTTTTCTGGTTGACTTAGAAATGTTAGAGATAGTAGCGTTCCTTTCATCTCAAATGACTCCATTACATTATTTTTCACGGATTTTCTAAGAGATTGATATCTTGCTGATACAAAGATTTCAGCATTTATTTCCATTGGCCAAGATTGAATGAAGAAACCCCATTTCCTTTTGTGTGCAGCCCATAACACCATATTGCCGTTTTTTTTTTTTAAATTAATAATTACATTTTATAATTAATTTTTTTTGGGGGGGACCAAGGATTTTTTTTTCTGTGTAGTAACGGGTCCCTGCTTATCAAGGTCCAAAGGCCACTCAAGGACGGGGGTTAATGAGTGTCAAATGGACTGTAAAAGGATTGGTAATAATGGTTGAAACTGGGCAGAATCTGATTATCAAAGAGGACAGCTCAACAAAAACCGTGTTAACATTTGACTTGAAAACAAACCATGTTGTAGTCAGCTGGGAAACAGCCCCACAATATTGTGTTCCACAGACTGTTCTTGGAAAGTAACTTTGCTCATGGAAGTTCTGTATGTACTCAGCATTTATTGAACTGAACATTTATCTGCTTTTTTATTTTGTAATCCAGGAAAGGCGGAATTCGCTTTTTTTTTTCTTTTTTTTTTTTTGTGAGTAAAGGCAAATTCGTAAAAGCTTTGTCCTTATTTTTTCACCCCATTTGGATCAATTTTATTTCTCTTTTCCTGTTTTTTCTCTCTGTCTCATTTTATCTTGCCTTGCTTCGCCTCCCTTTCCCCTCACTCTGAAAATATTCATTTGGCCACACTTCAAACGATTTATGGGTAGGGGAGGTAGAAGACTTTTATTTCATCAAATGAAGGTTTTCCTGTCGTCTTTTAAACCATATCAGTCGTTGAAAAAAAAAATATGGTATTGTAGATTAGTGTAAGAAAGACCACGTGTGTACGACCGTCGAAACCAACATTGTGTGTCCGTGGTTTTCTTCTAGGTCTGGCCATGTCGTCTATTCCACTAAAGAATCACTGGTTGACAGGTTGAGAAAATAAATAAAAGCAACGTAACTCACAAGAAAGAACACAAACTCAAGTACATTGTGTATAAGTTAGTTGAAACTATGAGTGTGTGACATTTTCAGACTGTCTAGTCCCACATTCTCGTTACTCAAGTCGTCAGCTCATCTCGTCACTTGCTAAATCTTTGCCAAGCTCTGCCTGCGATCTGCTCTCCTCCAACACTCACCAAAACTGAATGTTTTCTTCCCCTCCCCCCCCCCCCCCCCCCGAGTCGCTAACTTGTCAGCTCCGGTCTTTTGTCGGTCACCAACAAGCTCCTGCCCTCTGAACAATACAACGTGACCACTGCCATATTTTCTTTTGTGTGCGTTGATCAGTCACTTCCTGTCCTTGTCTCGGCCTCGGCTCTTGCGGCATCCATAGTATCACATTAACACTTTTCGCTAAAAATAAAAAATAATCTCGATTTCAGGTTTTTTTGGCCATTGATCACACACATCCTTGATTTATGGAAATAAATTTTGGTAGCCTCCTTGAGGCACACCCGGCGTTTCCCGGGAATCAATGGGGGGGGGGGGACTCCTGTGAACTTGTACTCGAAACCTTGAACACCTTAACATTTCTATTTTTTTTTTTTAATTTCTATAATTTTCAAGTTTTAAAATAAAGTAAAACGTATTATCTTTTTTATGGATGTCTGGGTTGACGAAAATGTTTTGCACACTTTTTTGATCAAAATGAAATATACTTATCCAAGTAGTTTGGATGATGTAGTTTCAGAATATATTATATCGTGATGGGGATCTATTTCTAAAATCCTAGGAGTTTGTGGACAAACAGGAACTAATAATAGATATATATGGTGTTCAAGATAAATTTGACACTCTTCGGGGAAAGGAAAAAAAAAAAAAAAAGTCATATCCTGGCCAATAAGTGATATATACTCAAAATCCAAAGAGCATCTCTTAGAGGATCTTTTATTGAATACAGCTCACTCAAAGAAGCCACCTGAACTTTGACGCCAGCCTCCAGACGGGACCTAAACCTAAACCTAGAGCAAACGGCCATCAGTGTCTTTTGAGAAGCACCTGAACGCTAGTTTGATCCTGACAATCTGTTCGTCTTTGGTGTTGCATGCGGTACGGTTGGTGTCTTTCTCAACTGCACTCCACACATAGTAGTCCATGGGGGTTGTAATCGGGCAGGTGTTGGGACTGGTGAAGTCGTGGAAGTTTTCTGGAGGTGTGACACTGAGCCGAGTCCTGTTGCGACACATATGACCTTATTGCAGCTACCGTATTTTGACAACAGTGGACAGCAACTCAATATAGCCGTCTGAATTGACCCCCCCTAGTCCCTTTTCGAAGATGGTGGATGACATGATGTGGTCTTTATTGGAAACACACTCGAAGACCATCACAGTTTGAGGGAACTTGGTCTTTATAATATGTGGGACTTTGTGTGGACTGTAGGCTCGCCACCTGTTGTTCTGCAACTGGCCGTGAGAAGTCCTGGCGTGTGTCCTTCATTGGAAACACACCCTCTTTTGACAACAGTGGACAGCAACTCAATATAGCCGTCTGAATTGAGTCCAAGTTGCGGGTGGTGAGTTTTTCACCTGTGCCTCACACATAACATCTCGCTCAATAAGTCTCTGGCCAAACTAATGAAACAACTTTTTAGGAAAAAATTTGACTGTATTCCTAAACATAGTTTCCTTCTAGTGTGATACACTGATTCCAATGCTTCATTAACAATTCGATGCCTTTTGTTTATAGAACGATTCGTCTTTGGCCTTAAAATATGCCTCGGATTTCGATATCACTTCTTCGTTGGAGTTAAATCTCTTTCCCTGGAGCATTCTTTTGAGGTCTGCAAACAGCCAGTAGTCGCTGAGGGCCAGAACTGGAGAATAGAGTAAAGGCGGAAGCCATTCAAAGTTCTATTCATTTAGTATTGAGCACTATCGCATTGGGTATATGCCAATATATGTGGATCTTCTGAGAGTGAACAGAACCATACTTCGGGTCGACAGCAACAAGGCTTTGAAAAGCCAGCTCATTAGGTGAAGTGTTCTCTGGCTTACAAAACATGCTTTAGCAGCCCTGTCAGCATTCCCCAGTAGGGGTGCCCCAGGTGATTAGCAATAAACTAACCTCTTCTCAAAAAGAGAAGGTAAAGCCTGGGAGGATGGACCTTCTAAGATTGTACATAACCATACCTTAGCCCGACAGCAACAAGGCTACTGTCGGACTGAGGACGTGCGTGTTGCCATCTCCATTACTGCCATTACTTAGAAAGATAAAGAGAATTAATCCCACCCCTTCGCTGTAGAGGTACCCAGATGCCGGAAAGCTTTCTCAAACTGTTTGCCTTTGGAATTCCGTTTGTTTCCCTGGCTGTACCAACATGCAGAAATTTAAATGTAATGTGAACAAATATCTTGTTGCACAACTCCACCACTTAGGATGCCCCACTCTAAGTCTAGACCACAATTCACATTAGACCCTTAGTGGCAATGTGCCTTGTTTGTGGAGGAAGAGGTTGGTAGATGGTGCACCAGCCCAAACACCATGAATTAATATTTGAAAGTATAAAGAACTTGAAGCATAAAAGCCGTAACCCAAATTACCGTATTCCGCATTAAATGAACAGAAAAAGGGTTGATATGCAGCAAAACAACCAAACAACCCTAGGTTTGGAAATCGGTGTTGGCCATAGCATCCCAGGTTGAGAAATTCATCTTGATTTCAGATTTGTTTTTTTTTTTTTTTGTTTTTTTTGTTGGCCACTCACATACCTGCTAAAGTGTAAAAAAAAAAAAAAAAAAAAAAAATTACTTATCGTAATTGAGTAACGGTGGGGAAGTGATTGTGATCAGTGTCTGTTAATTATCACAACCTTTTTATCTTTATTCTGCACTATACTTACGTTGACTTGAGGGCTAAACATTTACGTTTAAACAATAGGGTAACATTGTCAAATTATACCCGTTTCTATTACTGCTTCACCGTTTAGTTTGATTTTTTTTTTTTTTTCCTTTTTTTTTTTTTGTCTACTTTCCCCCCCTTTTAGAACAAATTTAATGTAAACGTTAAATCAACAAGCAAAAATGAAAGGAATTCATAAACTATTTCATTTAACATAACTAGCAGTAAGAATCTGTTGCTAGGGATTGTATAAGGAACCCTTTGTCCTCCTGTTCCCAGCCCATAACAACACTATATTACCTTTTTTGTTGTTCTTCTTCTTATACAGGGTATTATGTTTCTGAATTTTTGAGATGAGGATTGATAATTTGTATTATTTGGACTACTGTTCTCATTTCATCGCAACGTTTCGGCCGATGTAACCTCTGATCATCTTCAAGTATATTTTGTCGAACTCAGAGATCTACAGAATTCGAATGGAATACTTTATTTAATCCACGGGGGTAACATCAAGTTTTGTCAGCCATGACTGGGTAGAAGTCTTCAGTAATTTGCAAAAAATGATATCATCATCATCATCATCAACCGGTTTATTTGTTGAATCAGGCCACAATTAATCCTCTGATGAGGGTGGGGCCTGATTGTCTAGTCTCAAAATCTAAGTCTTCCTCTCCACTCCTGTCTTTGGCAAGGTTTGATGGAATCCATACCCATGGCCTTCCTATCACGTTTGACTACGTCCTCCCAAGTAAACTTGGGTCTGCCAGTGGTGATGTTCTCTGCTGGCACATTCAACTTTCGGACTTTAGCAATCCAGACATCGCTACGCTCAATGTGACCCAACCAACGCAGTCTGTTCTTCCGCATGATGTCCGTAAGGCTTTTCAAGTCGACCTGTGAGAGCAGGGATTCAAAAGAAACGTACTGTTCAGGCCTCACCAAACAGATCCATCTGACCATTGCCCTGTCATTACGGTGCAGCTTCTTTAGTATGCCAGCAGAGACAGCCCAAGTTTCTGAGCCATATGTATATATGTAGTGATCTATAGTAGTAAGACTACGCATCTAAAAACAAGAATAGGTTTAAGGCTTGCAAAGTTCATACTAGAATTGTCATCAAGGACCCGTGGCGCAACGGATAAAGTACACTATATTACCTTTTTTTGTTGTTCTTCTTCTTATACAGGGTATTATGTTTCTGAATTTTTGAGATGAGGATTGATAATTTGTATTATTTGGACTACTGTTCTCATTTCATTGCAGCGTTTCGGCCGATGTAACCTCTGATCATCTTCAGGTATATTTTGTCGAACTCAGGAATCTACAGAATTTCGAATGGAATACTTTTATTTAATCCACGGGGGTAACATCAAGTTTTGTCAGCCATGACTGGGTAGAAGTCTTCAGTAATTTGCAAAAAATGATATGTATATATGTAGTGATCTATAGTAGTAAGATTACGCATCTAAAAACAAGAATAGGTTTAAGGCTTGCAAAATTCATACTAGAATTGTCATCAAGGACCCGTGGCGCAACGGATAAAGTACTAAGTAACATTCAGTTCTAAGTGACACTCTTCTGGAGGTTGAAGGTTCAATCCTCAGTGCGGGTAATACGAAGAATATAATTATGAATTACTTAAGACTTCTACCTGGTCGGGGCTGACTTCCCAAAATAATGTATACAACCTGTATGTGGTTTCGGCCGATGTAACCTCCGACCTTCTTCAGGTGTATCTTATCTAACTCGGGGAATTTGTACAGAATTTTGAACGGAACCCTTTATTTAATCCTGTAGAAGAGTAAGAATACACATTTAAACATACTGACAGTAATGAATTGGCTACTCTGGTGCCCCCCTCGACGTAAATTCACTAGACCAACTCGACGATCAACTAAATCCCATCCATTCACTGTGGAGATCCCCTAGATGCTGGAAAGCCTTCTACTCAAATAGCTTCTTATCCCGGTGCTGCTGGCCTCTGGAACTCCCTCCCCGACAGTACTGACATGCAGAAATTTAAAATTAATGTAAACAGGCATCTCGCTGTGCAGATCCCAGTTTAGGTTGACCCCCCCCCCACACACACACACACCCCCACATCTTCTCCCCTTTACTTTTTTCTCAGTAGCCCCTTACGTCTACAGTGGCGGCCTGCCTTGTTTGGGATGAACTACGTTAAAAAAATTTTAATTAAAATAAAAAAATAAAAACATAGAAAATCAATTTTTAATAAAGTTAAAGGCTACACGAGTTACTTTCAGAATGTTATTATAAAATGAAACCTAACCCCAACCCCTTCTGCTCAATGCACTTCATAGCGTGAAAAAAATGGACCGACAAACATCCTACTCATATAGAATACTGTAGCCAGGCCTTGTCTCTAGCAACTAGATATTGAAATTAGAATGTAATATTGAAACTGGAAGGCGTACAAAGAATGGTGACAAAACTAATAAGTAAAGTAAAGGAGTGCAGTTACAGGGAGAGATTGGACAAATTGGGATTGACTACTTTGCTGGAGAGAAGAATGAGAGGTGATATGATTGAGACTTTCCAGATAATAAATGGCATTTCTAACTATGGTGGCCATTTTTTAGTATTTTTCCTAGATCTGGAAGGTTATTGTCAAGGCAGTTTTCAAAAACTAGATCTGTTAACCAGTTATGTTTTTTGCTCAAAGAGTAATATGTTTTTGGAATAAGTTGTCCTATCGGACTAAGAACAGCAATAGCGTGGATCAGTTTAAGATAAGGTTTGATGAATTCAGAGAAAGTAGTAGGAGGGAAAAATAGAGGAGGCACTTTTGGGAGTTGTCAAATGAAATATTTGACAGAATTTGATCTGGATATCGATACTGTACTAAGTTTAATTTAAATAAAAAAAATAATTAAAAAATTTTTTTTAACAGTTGAATTGAGAAGATAAATAAAGGGGAGATGCCAAAGGAGGCATAACAAACTGATAATAATGATAATAATAACATTCTTAAATTACTACTAGCATTTTTGAATGAGTCAATGCAACGGTTCAATAAAATAAATGCGGTACTTTCTTCTTCCGTTCGCATCCACCTCCCAACGCATCTCGCAGAATCATGTTTCATCGTGCTCCTTATAGTAGCGACATCTCACATATGCTAATGAGCACACCAAAACCGCCCGCTGCCGTTTCCTCACTTTAAAAAAATTGATTTAAACTTTTCGTAAGTGGGCGTTTTCTGGGTTCGTGCCCGCAGCTCTCCTCCGCACAAGCAGCAAACAAAACGTCTTCTCTTCGACCGCTGCGGACAAGCGTCTTGGTCCACAGCAGTCGGCTGTCTCTCCTGCTCTGCGCTACACTACCCCCTGATTTCATGATCACAAATGTGGCAACCCGGTGCAGGTCTTTTTTGCCTAGTGCTTCTTCGCGGTAATATGGCTGTGACTTCCTCCTCAAGTACCTCGTCTGCAGAGGAAGCATCCGATACATCTGTACCAGACCTGGTACTGTACACCTCTCGTCGCGGTGATGCGAGCACAGCTTCTTCTTCGGATGACTCATCTGCAGGAGAATCATTCGATACATCGGTGCTGGGCATGGGACTGTTCAATCTACTCATCGTGATCACTTGTGAACTTTGAGTGGACGGCTCGCTGTCACTTCCACTTTCTGACTCAGTCAGGCCGATAACGGGACGTAGGTCCCTTACGTGCCGAGGCATCCCATCAATGAGGACATTCTGTGAGCTAATCGCACCAGTAACGTGTCCAACTGTGTAAGGGGATGTACATCTTGTAACTCAGGTGTTTCTGTTCAGGCTCATCAGGGGGCAGCACATCAATGCTCTTCAGTCTGACCTTGTAACGATGGATCATGTTGACAGGAGCAGTTAGTGGTGACACATCGTCCTTCGGGGTGACGTTATACCAGTAAACTACTTCCATCACTGAACACAGTTTTCTTGCGGCAATCCGTTTCACACTTCGATGACACCGTTCTGTAATACCATTACCTGATGGTATGTGTGCACAGCGAAATCGCAGTCGAACTTCCCACTCATTTACAAAGTTTCTGAAAGTCTTACTGCAAAATGCTGGGTCATTGTCAGTATCTCAATAGGTGGTCCGCGCTCGTAAAATATGACTTCCAATTGGTCGACGATGCTAGCTGCGTCTTGCCGTCTTAGACAAACAAAACCGCGTTAGACCACAGTCAATAAACGACAGATAGTGCCTTCCCTGGTAGTGGGTTATGTCCGTCACCACTCGATACCAGGTGTCGCCGACGTCTAAGTTGCCCTTCGGCGAGCGCATGAACGGCGGATCAATCGACTGACACTCTTTAACTACTGTCTTCACGGATGCCTTAGAAATTGTGGGGTCAACCCGCCTAACAAAGTACCACGTCCTTTTTATGCCAGGGTGACCACTTTGATGATGGATTGACCTTATTTGGTCTGATTCTGGCCTGCCTATTAATGTAGTGCATACATGGCTCTGGGGTTCAGCTGCCTTTCTGATTAAATCAAGCCACCACTGCGGTACACGCGTCAAATTATCAGCCCTGTTGTGTTTTGACTTTACAAGGGTAATGTCTACTGACTACCCGTATCCTTTTATCAAGCTTGAAAGCACGCCAAGTCATCGTCTTATTAGCATTTCGCTTGCTGCTTTAGTATGCACCCTGGACTTTCCCCGTAAGAGTGTCCGTCATCCATTTGTACACGCAGGCAGTCGGTAAAAAGATGCAATATGGATGCTTCCCACATCAGTGCCATATTAACACCCTTTAGCATCGAGCTCTGTCAGATTTATGTGCTGTGCATCGTTTGCCTTGCGTAAGCAACTTGCATCTTCCATCACAGCTCCATTGTGCTCCAGTGACACCCCGGTCGCTAAAAGGCTTGTGTCAACCCAGACATCGATCTCACGACCGTCAACACCACTTACCTCGCACGGGGTCTCCTTCATGCACTCTCGCAATGATTTCTGTCATCATCGTGGTCAATGGAACATCATCACCTCATCGTCCCAGCCCTCGGTGACTGCCATGATAGCCCGTGCTCTAGTTAAAATCTGCCCTAAAGTCATGTCATCCATTCTTGACGACGCTTGGAGATGTTGCTTTACGTGACTCGGCAGTCCTGCTACAAAAGCGCACACCATCCATTTTTCTGGGAGTATCTCCCCAAGGGGGGACAGTCTCTGAAGCTCAGCCATAAACACATCACCGGGTTGTAGCCGTCACGTCGTAAAGTCCTCATATGCCACAAATGAATCAGTTGCAAACACAGTTATCAGTGCCTGCTTGACATGATTTATATCTGCCCTCTGTTCCTTCCCTAGCTGTCTATACACATCAAGTGTGCTCCCTCTTAACCGCAAGGGAAGGACTTGCGCCACTTCGTAAAATTGGCACAATTCACAAACGAGTTCCACCTGTTTTATCCATTCTACTACCGACAGTCCCACTAAATTCTGGAATCAATTGAATGTCGAGCTGCTTGCTGGTCATATAAATGCTGAAATAGCTTGAACGAGTCAACACAACATTTCACCAAAATAAATGCGGCACTTGTTTCGTTCGCATCCACCTCCAAACGCATCTCACAAAATTACGTTTCGTCGTGCCCCTTATAGTAGCGACATCTCACATATGCAAATGAGCATGCCAAAACCGCCCGCTGCCGTTTCCTCACTTTAAAAAAAAGTGAATTCAACTTTTCGTAAGTGGGCGTTTTCGGGTTCGCGCCCGCAGCTCTCCTCCGCACAAGCAGCAAACAAAACGTCTTCTCTTCGACCGCCGTGGACAAGCGTCTTGATTCACAGCAGTCGGCTGCCTCTCCTGCTCTCCGCTACAATTTTTCAGTTAGATTTTCAGATTTCTGTCTTTAAACATTGTAGCCTTTACTTTTATTGAAAGTTAATTATCAAAAAAAAAAAAAGTCCCTCATTTAAAAACAAATTCTTTCATGTTTTTTTTATGTTAATTTCTTTAAATTTATAAAACGCAAATCAAATTTAGAATAAAATCCTTTAGATCTACTGTTGACCAAGGGAAGAGCTGATCAGGTGTGTGTGTATGCAGTGTTATAATGTATGGAGGTGAAACCTTCCCAGTGAGTGTTGAGGACATACATTGCATGGCAAGAAATTATATGAGAATACAATGGATGTGCAATGTGAGTCTTAAAGACAGGCTTAGATCTGATGACCTCCGAAGAGGATTAAATCTGGACAGTCTAGCGAGATGTGCGCAGAGAAAGAGACTTTGTTTTTATGATCACATTGAAAAAAAGGATTAGTTTTTCGGTTATATGATGTGGAAGTCAAAGCAAAGATTGGAAAAAGTGATAAGGATGAATTTGAGCCTGGCCAGAGATAGGTTAGTTTGGAAGTCAATTTCTAAAAGCCGTCCAACACATGCCAGCATGTAAAACTGATGTTAAACCAGATATGATGATGATTTGTTATGCTGATTTCATATGCTGATTCGGGTCTCGTTTTTCATAAGTCTATCATCCAGATGTACTTGTGCGCAATCAAAACTGTCAAGCAAAATAAATTTCTAAAAGCCAATTTTTAAAAAAAATGTCAAAAGATTATGATGGTGATGATAGAATGGATGAGTGTTTGGGTTAGTAGATGTAGAACAGTTGAGGTAACAAGGTCAGTTAGCAGGGAAAGGTAAAGGAAAACATTGGAGGAAGAGATAAGGATGAATTTGAGAGAAAGAGGGATAAATAAAGACTTGCCCGGATATAGGTTAGTTTGGAAGTCAATTTCTAAAAGCCGTCCAACACATGCCAGCATGTAAAACGGATGCTAAACCGAATATGATGAGGTAGTAACAATATTTGAAGGATTAGAAACCGATGATGATTATGATGACACAATGTATTTATCATATTCACATGTGTTTTTTTATTTGTTTATTCTAAGTATGCATTGTCATTTAGTGTTAAATATTAGCACTGGTTACTTTTGTATGTAACCTTGTAACATTCGGAAAAAACAAAACAAAACAATTCTTGACAACCGTAGAAAATATTAGGTATTGGAAAAGGTCTTTAGGCGACAAACATATAGATCGATGTCCCCCCAACATAATGTGATTAAAAAAAAAAAAAAAAAAAAAAAAAAAAAGATAAATAAAAAATTGTATAGGCGATAAAAAAAATTTTTTTTTGTTGTTTTTGTTAAATATTAGTAAATGAGGAATGTTTTAAAGTAAAAAAAAACAAAAAATTTATCTATTATTACATAGTAATAGCGAAAAAAGACGTTTTGATACTTTTTTCGTCAAAAACAGAAAATTGCGGCATCAGGCAAACGAAAACCTGGATTGTAAACCATGAGTACTGAAACAGATATTACAAAAAAATTTAATATAGGCAGTACTTCCGGTCTGTTAAATTTATTTTGTAGCCTTTCAGACTCCATTTTTGTGACATATTTACACATTGCAAACATGTTTTTTTTTTTTTTTCTTTCTATTACATGTATAATAATAGATTTTAGCTCCATGGTTCCTCGTTAAATATTTTTTTTTTTTTTTTTAAAGCAATCATTTTTATCGCCTATACACAATTTTTTTTTCTTTGCATTGTTGGAGGACGTCAATCTGTTTGCCTTTTAAGCTTTTTTCTATTTTTTTAATTTTATTTTTATTTTTTAAAGTATATGAATGTTATTTACATGTGAACTGTCTTTAGTTCACATTCGGTCTGTTCATTAAAGATGGTATCAGCCACAGTCTTATGTTTACTCGAGACGTTTTGGCTTAGATCAAAGTGTAGTACAACGCAGTTTCGGAATGGATGTCTCCCCTGATCATGCTTTCTTCTAATGCCACGAACTCCAGCGGTATGTCAACGAGGGTATAGCTTGTATCGATCCCAAGCAGCCGCTGTTCATCATCATCATCATCATCAACCGGTTTATTTGTTGAATCAGGCCACAATTAATCCTCTGATGAGGGTGGGGCGTGATTGTCTAGTCTCGAAATCTAAGTCTTCCTCTCCACTCCTGTCTTTGGCAAGGCTTGATGGAATCCATACCCATGGCCTTCCTATCACGTTTGACTACGTCCTCCCAAGTCAACTTGGGTCTGCCAGTGGTGATGTTCTCTGCTGGCACATTCAACTGTCGGACTTTAGCAATCCAGCCATCGCTACGCTCAATGTGACCCAACCAACGCAGTCTGTTCTTTCGCATGATGTCCGCAAGGCTTTTCAAGTCGACCTGTGAGAGCAGGGATTGCTGTTGCTAAACCTATCTACGTAATCAACAACGTCCGGCCTGGGACCTGGAGAGACGAATGGTGTTTCTTGCGATCCTGGCCGTAGCGCAAATGGTTGTGTGGACGTCACATGTGAGAGATAACCAGGGGGTTTGAATCTTATGCTGATTAGGATCTGATTGCTTTCTTTAAGTACCAGCTGAAGGTCAAGATCAGATGTGATAGAAAAAGATTACATTCCTCGGTTTTTGATAAAAAGTAGCGAGCTTGAGTGTACGGAAAGGAGTCAAGTATGAGTACCTGCCTGAGCATGGCGCACACTGTTCCTGGTCCAGTTGGACCCCAGCTTTTTTGTTAAGTTTAGCCTCTTAGCTAGTCGAGTGAATGAGTTACCCCAACCCGTCTGGTAATTGAAATTCCCCACTTTAAATTTTTTGTCCTCGACCTCTCCCAATTTGCATTTATCATCCCCCGTGTTCTTTTTTCTCCCACTTAGATCTCACTTCCATTTAGAGATTGACCTGCTTGTTTTCAGTTCTGAACAAACCGGAAAACAGTGGGCGGTCTATTATTTAGAAAGAGTTGGGAGGGTCTTACTAACCCAGTTTGTTGTATTTTGTTCTTTCCCGATTCCCCGTTTTATTTTAATGAAATATTTGTATATATGTATATTATGAACAAGAAAATTTCCAACAAATTTGATATCTTTAGTAGGATAGCCCTTAGTGTAAATGTGGTATTGTGGTGACTGAGATGATTCTAGTTACAAGTAGGATGGTCCTGGGTATGACCTTAAAAGATATCCAGTGGTGAGGCCTCCATTTGGGAGCTGTGGAGAATGTGGAGTTGCCCCTTACTTGCCATTGCTCCCAGATCCACTCTGGCCCGGAGTGGTAGTACCTGTAAGGGCCCTATCTATGGGTCAAATAGAACCTACTGGCGCTACCAAATCAGGCTCTGAAGTTATTGACTTCTTGACTCAAAATGCACCAAACATTGATGTTTTATTGTTTTTTTTTCCTTTGCAAAACTCAATCATCTTCTGCAAAATCCAAAACAAAAAACAATTTCCCTCCCATCTTCTTCCGTCTCCCCTCCTTCTTCCTCCCCCTTTTACTCAACCAAACACCATGATTAAACATTTGAAGATACAAAGAACTTGAAGCATAAAAACCTTCACCAAAATGACAACAATTGAAAATACCAAATCTCTTCACTAGTGACTATAAATGACCCACTGACTTAAGACTCAAATGAAGGATATTTCCTTCTACATTCATGGCATGAAATGACCCAAAAAGGGTTGATGTTCCATTAAGCAGTATCTTACTTTACCTTACGAGTAGGATAGATATTTTTATCAGTATCTGTTCTCAGCATCCCAGTGTTGGACGTTTAACTATTGATGAAAATATTGCATATACATAAGAAAATATGACAATGCAAATTACAAATGTATATAACAGAATATTAATTTATTAGAAACTGTTTAAAAAAATAAATTTGCACATTAGGAATATCTAAAGATGTTTGTGGCTGTTTATGAAATAAATATGCAAATTTAGAATAACTAAAGCTGATTGTGGGTGTTTGCAGATTACTATATATACGGGATTTCAAAATGTTATGTTCTATCATAGAATTAAATAAATATAACACTTTTGATAATATAGTTAGGATAGGTGAAAAAAAACTTTTTACATTTATTCATTTAGATATATATATATATATATATGACGTAAAAGTATCCATTTCAGGGCCAATCCAGCATTTTAGGTCAATTAACCACATTTTTTTCTTTTGCTATGGGAGATAAATCCTGTGAGTTTTTTTTGTTGTTTTTTTAAAGGAGAGGATCTACGTTTATAGGCATGTTGTTTTATGACCTTCTCACTGACTTGGGGTTAGTGCTAAGCAAAATTGTTAATTGTCCCAAAAAGTTAGAATTGCCTAAAAATGGATCATTTCATGTTAAATTTATATAGAAAATTGATTCCCCGCCCCTCTAAATTCTAAATTTTTTTTTTTTTTTTTTTGTATTTATTCATGTAGATTATTAACTTTAACAAAAACAATTTTTTATTCATTTCGAGATGTTTCTTGATCGGTTAAAGTCACGTTTTTTATATTTATATTATTTACATTTTTTTATATTTTATTTTTTCGACTTTACTACACAATGCATTTATCATGTTCACGTATGTTCTTCTTCTCTCCCCCCACCCCTCTGTAAATGCATTGTAGTTGGGTGTGACATTTTGCAATGAGTACTTTTGTATTCACCCTTGCCACATTCGTAGCATTTTTTTTTTTTTTTTTTTTTTTTTTGTCCTTGAAAAACAATTACTTTTGAAATGCTTGACAACCGTAGCAAGTATTAGGTATTGAAATAAGGTCTATAGTCTTTTTCATTATCTTTTAGTCGGACACTATTTATGTGGAATGTCTTCTTCCACTCGATCTCTAGCAAGTCTTATATTTACAATATATATTTTTTGGGGGGGTGGGGGGATTAACTTGCTATCCATCTAACTTTTTTTGGGAGGGGGGGGTGATCCATCTCTGATTTTTTTTTGGGGGGGGGGTAACTTGCGATCCATCTCTATTTTTTTTGGGGGGGGGGGGGTAGAATTAACTTGCGATCCATCTCTATTTTTTTTTTGGGGGGGGGGTAGAATTAACTTGTGATCCATCTTTTTTTTTGGGGGGGGTAGAATTAACTTGTGATCCATCTTTTTTTTTGGGGGGGGGTAGAATTAACTTGTGATCCATCTTTTTTTTTGGGGGGGGGGTAGAATTAACTTGTGATCCATCTTTTTTTTTGGGGGGGGTAGAATTAACTTGCGATCCATCTCTATTTTTTTTGGGGGGGGGGGGGAGGGTAGAATTAACTTGCGATCCATCTCTATTTTTTTGGGGGGGAGGGGGGTAGAATTAACTTGCGATCCAGCTCTAATTTAGCAAGTATCCTGGATCTTATTTCCGTGTCTTTGACTGCAGTTAAACCCTGTACAAACATTAGACATTAAATAAATGAGGTGTTCATGATTTAATTTGATTTGAATTTCTTACATTTGCGATTCACTACTGACAAAAATCTTGACTGTCATGCATTACTAAGTTCAGACTTGGCCAACATGTATCGATTAACTGAGCTTCTATCATGATAGATTTTTTATTTTATTTTTATTTATGGAAATCGCTCCAGACAAGGCATGAAGCCACTTGATGTAAGGAGCTAACAAGAACGAAAGATGATTATCCCAAAGACAAGAGACGTCTATTAACCTTAGTCTTGAAAAGACCAAGGCTATATATAGGTAGGAAGAAAAACAGTCAACAGGAAAAGAGTTCCACAAGCCTGCAGTGTTTGGAAATAAGCTACTGGAATAGGAAGCTGTATTACAATGAGGTATCAAAACAGTGACTTGATGGAGACTACTAGACCAATGAGTTAAACAAGCTGGAACAAAAGAAGCAGGGAATAGATCAGACAACTCTGAATGAACACATACCACTATAGTATATATAGAAAAGACTGAGACTAGCAACATTACGTCTGTGTGAGAGAGAGAGAGCAGAGAAAAGGTGTGGCCAACCAAATGACAGATACGTTTCTGCACCTTATCAAAAAACCCTAAAATGAAACAGATTCACCAGCCCAAATATGACAACAGTTCTTCATACATTGTCTGATAATAGATTTGTAGAGATAGAGAATAGCCTCAGATGTGGAAAAGTGTTTTGAGCGATAGAGAGAACCGACTGTACGAGAAACAGCAAGAGCAATCGATCTAAACTAAGCTTACATTGGAATGATGAAAAAAAACTCTTCTTCCGAAGATGAAGAGAACAGGGATTTTATTTCACAAAAAAACCCCAAAAAAAAAACAGATGAGATGAATCTAGATGAAACTATACTCATATTATTAAAAATGTTTCTATGACCTCATTAATTACATGTTGGCAATGTTTTAACTTGGTGATGCATTACTGTCAAAATTGTTACTTATGCTGTAGTAATGAATCGCAAATGTAAGAAATTGAGATCGCATAAACACTTGATTTATTCGATGTCTAATATTTGTACAGGGTTTAATTGTTAAAAAGGATGTTTGCTAAATTAAAGATGGATCCCAAATAAATTATCAAAAAAGAATAGCGGGAGAGTGTCAACACATTTTAAATACAGGGTGACCCCAAAAAAACGGGCCCCAAATCTAATTAGGCCCCTTTTCTTAGTGTTTCGTCCGAATTAAATGAATTTTGGGGCATAACTAGTTTATTATATTCACAACATCATATCAAAACACTAGGGTATTTGACCTTTTTTTCTCCGTTCTACAGCATGTGTTCTAGATGGACTCCTTTTAGCTCCGTGCATTTCTTGAGGCGCAGAACAAAGTTGTCCATGACGTTCTTAGACTGAATTGGGAATTGCTCTCATCTCCTCCCTGATAGCTTCCTTGAGTTCCGTGATGGTTCTGGGTTTCCTTGCGTACATTCTGTCCTTAAGATAGCCCCAAAGGAAATAATCTGGAGGGCTTACGTCTGGGCTATGGGGTGGCCACTCAAAATTAGTCTTGAGACTGATCACTCGGCCTCCGAAGTTCTCTTTCAGCCAATCTCAGGACAGGTTTGAGGTGTGAGAACTTGCTCCATCTTGCTGGAACCAGAACTTGCTCATGAGCGATGGGTAGAGGGTCTGGAGCTCACTCTTGAAGGTTTTGAGGACCTCCACATACCGCTCCTTGGTGACTGTCACTGCTGCGCCAGATTCTTCGATGAAGATTGGTCCGATGATGCCTCTGACCGAGATTGCAGCCCACACCGTGCAATTAGGAGAGTGTAGGGGCTTGGTGGCTACTTCATTGGGTCTGGAGGACCCCCAGAAGACATTTGTCTCGGAGTTCGCCTTTCCGTCAAGATGGAAGTGGGCTTCATCTGAGGTCCAAAGGAGGTTAAGGAAACCGGGTGTCTCCTTGATCTTATCGAGCATCTTGACTGTCATAGCGCTCCTCTGCTTCTTGTCTGAGGCTGTAAGGGTCTGCAGCGTCTGTATTCTGTATGGGTAAGTCCTGATATTGTTCACCAGCACTCTCCTGCAAGTCTCATGGGAGATACCGAGGGACTGACTTCGCTTACGCTCAGAGCGTTTCGGACTCTCCTGGAGAGACTCTCTCACACTTTCGACCAGCTCGGCTGTCCGCTTCTTGGGACGTTCCGAGTGGCTTGGACGGTTCTCACTGGCAGCGTTGAAGTTCTCCACGGTCCCATACTTCTCGAAGTGGTCCCCCCCAGTTCTGAATTCTGCTTTTGGGTGGAGCCTTTTCACATCCGAACTGATGTATGAAACTGTCCTGGGTTTTCTTAAACGAGCCTGTCTTGTAGTAAAATTTAACACAGTGTATTCTTTGTCCCAGCTCCCACTGAGGTCTTGGTGTACTCACGGTCGTTGATTCTGCCATGTCCTGTAAAATAAGGGCAATCGGTGAATAAATAAGAGATATCACATAAAGTGTACACGGGGCCCGTTTTTTTTTTTTTGAGTCACCCTGTATAAGACTTGATACCGTAGAGATTGGGGAAGACATTTCACATATACATGGTGTCTGACTAAAAAAAAAAACATTTTTTATAATGACATAGTTTCATCAATGTTTTTTTTTTTTTTTTTTTTTTTTTTCTTTTTTTTTTTTTTTTTTTTTTTTTTTTGTAAAATAAAATTCCTATATTCTTTTTTCCATCAAGCGTTTTTGAAGATTTCTTAGTATCTTCTAGAATAAACTGGGGAATCTTATTCCTTCATCTGGATTGTATAAGAATTTAGCTAATTGAATTAGTGACCACATCTGGAATGAATAAAACTGATTTTTTTTTATTTCCTCAGACTTATTTAATAATAATTCCAAACATGTCTGTCATTTTTGCTTTTGTATCTCCGACATTTTAATCTTGGAAGATTTTAGTTCTTTCATGTTTCTGCAGTCCTGTAAATATTTTGTAGTTATTTCAACGTGTCGTCACTTTTGTGGTAAATATGCTTCTTTTTTTTCTTTTTTTTTTTTTTTTTTTTTTTTGTGAATTACGCAGCCATAATAAAAGTTTACTTGGGTTCGGTTATGGATTGGGGTACAAAATGGCTTGTTTTGGTTTAAGACTCAGGCCCTGTCTTTCAATCGTAGGTGTGTCCTTTTTCTTTCCGAGATTTTCATGGATGGCTCTGCTCTTGAAGAGAAATCAACTCTGAAACTTCTTGGTCTTTCCTTCTCATCAAATCTTTCTTGGAGTTCATACATTAGATCCATTGCTCTTTCTGCTTCTCGTAAAGTCGGTTCTCTCTATCACTCTAAACACTTTCTCACACCTGAAGCTATTCTCTATCTTACAAATCCACAATCAAACCATGAATGTCGTACTGTTGTCATATTTGGGCTTGTGAATCTGTTTCATTTTATGGTTCTTAAGATGCAGAAACGTACCTGTAATTTGATTGGCCCTACCCTTTCTTCTTCTCTACACCCTCTCTCACAGACGTGATGCTGCTAGTCTCAGTTTTTTCTATAAATACTATAACATGTATTCTTCAGAATTATCTGATCTATTCCCTGCTTCCTTTGTTTCAGCTTGTTTGACTCATTGGTCTAGTGGTCTCCATAAATTCGCTGTTTTGATACTTCATTGTAATACAGCTTCCTATTACAGTAGCTTCTTTTCAAGAACTTCAGACTTGTGGAACTCTCTTCCCGCTGACTGTTTTCCTCCCACCTATAGGCCTGGTCTTTTCAAGACTAAGACCAATAGGCATCTCCTGTTTTTACAATCCTATTTTCCGACAGGTCCCTTCTTTACATAGCTAAAAGTTATTCGTACAAAGCTCTTCGATACACAATGTCTGATGTTTTACCTTCTGGTGCCAATATGTATAGAGAATATCCTATATGTAGTGCTCATGGCTAAAACCAGGTGAAGAAAAGTTGAGACAAACCACCTCCAAGGACTTTTTAATTGTTTTTCTTTCCTTTGCAAATTTTATCCTGAAGATCCCCCCCCCCCCCCGGGGATGAAACGTGGGAGTCTCTGTGTAGCTTAATTGCCATAAATATATTTTCATAGCTTACTACCTAGCTCTACTTACGTATTGAGCACTGTTGAAGTAAATACTGAAAATGTGTGCATAAAAGATTATATCTCCTTATAAAATTTTATGTGGATACATGAAATAGTAATATTATATATATATATATATATATATATATATATATATATATATATATATATATATTCCCGAAACAGTTTTTCATGGTAAACAACTGATGATCCCTTAAAATAGTGTTAGAAACTAACTAATATAATAACTGTAAAAAATAAATTGACTTACAGGAGTGATTTTCCACTGGAAGACTTGAGACTATAAGTTTTTTTTTTTTTTGTTGTTTTTTTTTTATATAGTTTTAATGGTTGAGAAACTTCCGAGACTATATATATATATAATCCTAGTTATGCAGAAAAGCGTTCCATATTTCATCTCTGCTTTATTAACAATTGTTTCTGCTTATGCATATACAGTAGTCCCCCGCTATTTACGGGGGTTACGTTCCAGACATACCCATGAATAGCAAAAATCTATAATAATAGATTTTGATACTTAACAAAGTTCACTAAAAATCAGGTTTTTGTACTTTAGCATGTGTGTTTTTTTTTATTTTGTTTTTTTTTTTTTTCATGAAAACCAACATTAGCGTGGATTAGCCTAGCTCTTTCTGCTTTCAAGTTAGTGCAATGTTTTTTTTAATATTTCAGTTTTATATAAAGCTCACAAAAATTCGGAATACCAACGCTTTTGTATAAGCCACATTTAATATGAATCCTACGGAATAATTAGTGTTTTTAATTGCGTTTTTTTTTTTTTTTTTTTTTTTTGTCATATTGGCCTTAGTTGGACTTAAATGATTATCATATTTGTAAGTTCTACCGAATTTATGAAGAAAATGTTAAGTCAATATTTATGCTGAAAATCCGTGAATTTGAATTTCCGCCCACTTTATTGGTGACTGTCATTCAGGGTCTTTTGCCATAGTCGCAACGCTATGCACTGCGGGTGGGCGACACTATTTTGCCCATAGTTAGATGTACACATACAGAGTCTTGTATTCCGAAATGGTCACCCATCAGATACTGACCAGACTCAACGTTGCTTAACTTTGGTGATCTGACAGGAACCGATGTATGAATGTGATTATGCCGTGATTCTTCTTCATCCGATTTATTTTTGAACAGACCTTTGATTAGTCCTCTATAAGAATGTGGGGCCTGCCTGTCAGTCTTGATCGAAGTCTTCCACTCCAGGCTCGGCAGTCGCGAGGATCTAAGTTTGTAATCCCCAGGGCTGCATGGTCACGTTTACACAGCTCATCCCAAGAAAGCCTCGGTCTTCGAGCCTGCCAACTTGATGCGATGGACATGTTTCTGACCCAAGAGATCCAGCTGGAGCTTCGCTCGACATGGCCAAGCCATCTCATCCTACTCAGCTTAAGGACATCAGTTATTTCCCGTATACCAAGCCTAGAGACGAGTATCGAAGAGTGTCGTCTTCTGACATGACAGATCCATTTAATCATGGCTCTTTCGTTGCTGATGAAAGGAATTTCTCTTTGAAAATCCATGAGTTAAGGATCATGAAATCATTCCTTGTTTTGAACTTTAGATGAATTAATAAAATTTCCAACTTTTATTTTTCACCATTCATTTTCTTCATTTTTTCCTTCCACCTATAATCTTGGTCTTTTCAAGACTACGGTCAATAGGCGTCTTCTGTCTTTGCGATACTCATATTTTGTTCGTTAGCTCCTTACATCAAGTGGCTTCATGCCTTGTCTGGATCGATTTATATATATATATATATATATATATATATATATATATAGTCTAAAGAAGCTCTGAGTCATTAAAAAAATGTAAAATGCAGTTTAAATCTCCAGACAAACCAACTAAATCCAAGATATTGCAGACTTAACATTTGTTGGAAAATTAATAAATGAAAAAATATAAGTAAAAAAAAATAAAAATAAAAAAGGGGGGTTAATTATCTAAGAGTGAAACAAAAACAGGAGACTTTAAGCGTCTAATATTAACACGGGGATCATCAGCTGTTTACCATGTAACTGTTTCGGAGATTTAAAAACAGGACAGTTATAATATTCATGGCTCTCCAATGGTACTGATTATACGACCATTTCCCCAATAATCAAGTGTCAAAATAATTCAGCTTAAAATATCACTAATATATACATTAAAAAATAATAATAATGATAAAATAATAATAATAATAATAATATATTACCCTTAAGACTACCGTATGATATAGTAATTTGCATATCAAATAACATTAATTAAAACAATAATAAAAAAATATATAAAAATAAAAATAATAATAATACTATCTAAACACTACATCCAAGAACCATTCTGCAATATGTTAGCTAGCAATAAAATTATATAGGAATTAAAGTCGCATTAAAAAAAATAAAAAAAAAATAAAATAAAAAAAAATTTTTTTTTAAATAAATAAATAAATAAATAAAACTTAAGTACCTTTGGTATATATATATATATATGATCATGTTTTAGCTTATTTGGCAACTCTAATTGCAAACAAATGTGTCTATTGATGTATAAAATCACAAAGTATTGATGACAGTAAAATATTGACATCTGTTATTGATACATGTTCTGGTTGTTGACATTCACCATTTTGACTATTAGGATAATTAATATGCATTACCAATGTATTGGTAACCACAAGCAAGTTAATAATTCGAAGTTATAGGATGTCAAGGGCATGAGCGGTTTTTAGTTTTTGTTATTGACCATACTAAATGGAATCGATCTCTATCAGGAATGTGAGTTCTCTGCTTTTTAGCAGTTGCACTTCTTTTTTAAATTAAGAAAAAGCGGAATTCCACTTTTTCTATAAAAAAAAAAGATTTTTATAAGAAAAGGCCAAATTGCTAGAGTTTTACGTTCTTATTTTTTTGACACTTTCTTGCTCGATTTTATTTCTATTTCTTCCTTCCATTCTCTTATCTTTCTTTCTCTTTTCCTGTTTTTTTGTCTCTCTTCTCTCCGTCACGTTTTGTTTGGCTTCACTCTCTCACTCTCGATTTTGCCATACTTCAAACGATTCATGTGTAAGAAAGGTAGAAGACTTTTGTATCATCAATGAATGCCTTCCTGTCTCCTTTTAAAACATATCGGTTGATACTTTTAGTATGAGAGAAAAAGGTATTGTAGAATAACATAGCTCCCCCCCCCCCCCCCCCCCCCCGAAAAAAAAATGAGGTTCTTCTTTTTTGTGATTATGAGTGAACACCCCAGGTTGGGAAATTGTTGGGGGGCGGGGGAGGGGGTGGCATGGTCCTAGGTTAAGAAATTTATCTCAATTTCAGAATGTTTTGCCATTGGCCACTCACATTCTATAGATATTGATAGTCATGATATTTTTCATTGACAATATTAATTAATAACTATTATTGATGTCTAGTGGTTGTATCTGTGAGAATATCAAGAAAGAATTGAATAAAATTCCTCTGTACAAATAACAATTAACATTTATTCTCCATTTACAAATGAAGAAAATAATTACTTCTTAGTCCAAAACGTCTTGGAGAGAGCTCTGTGACATGTGTTAATCTACTGTCTAGAGTGTGCAAGACACATAACTTTACTCTCCAAATATCTTTAAGGCAAGGGTGATTACCCAGGGGAAAGAGTTACTTCCCTTTTAATGTTTTCTAAATGAAATATCTGTTTCATCTAAACGATTCATACCTGGCACAACTTTAGGTGTTCGTACCAATCGGGGATATGTCCTCGGCAATCACTCCGACAGTGACTTTGTTGCTGTTCGACTGAGGTATGGTTCTATTCAGTCCACTTTCCCAGTTCAGTTTATTGCCTTAGGAATCCTTACTGGGGAATGCAGACAGGGCTGTTCAGGCATTTTATGTAGATCCGAGTGCACTTTCCCGACTGCAGTTGCTTTTCAAAACCAAACCACACTTGACTTTGTGTCTAAACTGGAGAAGAACCATATAAAATATCAATTACTTATTTCCGTTATATCTCTACTTATAAAGTTATGTATGTGTATTTGTTTATGTATGATTATAATTATGGAAATAATAATCCAACTTAATGAAAAAAGGAAAACCGAAAATTGTTTAAATATTCATCAATGTTTCGTCTTTATTTCAGTCATCTTGAGAAAGTCTTAAAATAAAGACAACATTGATGGTTATTTAAACAATTTTCGGTTTTCCTTTCATGTCATACACAGCTGATGTCAGGACCACAGCAACAAGCGCGTGACAATGAGAATAGATATTCTCAGCAACACGGTGAGTAACATGGGTTAATTTTTTCTTTTTTTTTTTTTTTTGTAAACTTCACCATTTAGAGGGTACCCCCCCCCCTTTAACTCATTTCCTTCAAAAACCCTTTAAAAATAAGTTAGATACAAAATAGCTAAACAACTGTTATTAATTAGATATTTATTTTTTTTTTGTCAAAGGAACCATTGTTAATCAAATGTTTTAAAATAAAATGTATTTTTGTGCACCGAAAAGTTTCAAAAGGTTTTTTTTTTTTTTTTTTTTTTTTTTTTTTTTTTTTTATATAATGAACCAGTTTTATAACGAAATCAGTTTTTAACCAATCTTTTGTTTGTTTTTGTTTGTTTTTTCTTTGTTTTTTTTTTATGGATTAGGGTTTAGGGTTAGTCTTTCGCTTGAAGTGATCGTTGCTGACAGAACTCAATGAGTCTTTCAGGAGACTCAACGCGCTGACACAGATCGTAGAAATTCATTTCTTCCAAAAGTTATCGTCTGCTTGCTTGCAACCTGATTGTTTCGTCAACTCTCGGGCACTTCTGAGACCTGCCCAAACGTTGACGACGCAAAGTCACGAAAACACGGTGTGTTCTCTATAAGAGTACCCAAAAAAAGTATTAAAAGAAGAAAATCCTGTTTTTGATTTTTGTTTTGGTGTTTCAGTTTTGTGTTTGTAATCATTGACCTATAACGAAAGGATAAAATAAAAAAAAAAATTTTTTTATTCTGAAGAAAAGATTATTAAAAACAATTCTGAAACATATGTACACAATATTTATTGATGTTGAATTTCTGGAGTATGATTACAAAATATTGATTACGTCATAAATTTTGTATTCTACGGTGTTATAATATATGAGCTCTGTTTGATTTAATGTCCTAAACATTGAGCTAAATTTAACCTGCAGTATTCACTTGTATCATGGAGATTTGGAATGCTTGGGTTTTTATATTTAGGAAGACCCGACATTGCTCGGGATTGGATGAGGATCTCTATGTACTTTTTCACTATGCTCATAACACAATTTTACTTTTTTTTTTTTTACTGAGAGAGAGGGAGAAAAAAAGAAAGATACTCTGATTTAGTAGCTAATGAAAAGGGAGCCTTCAGGTTGCCCTCGACTATAGTCTACAATTTTACTTTTACTATTAGTGAAATTAAGGCAGTGTCCCCCCCCCCTCCCATTTCGCCCTCCACTATAATCGGAAGAAGCTGAAATGTTGGAAAACTCTCTGAATTAATCTCCTATATGGTTTAAATTTCACTAAAATGCGATATACATATTTGAAGTTTTAAGGGGTTCTGTCCCCATGGGTCACTTAGAGGTGGTGGCACATAGATAGTTGACATATCGAGGGTAATGTAGAGATTCAGGACCACTTCCATTGTCTTCCTCAGACAACTTTATAATAGGATATATTTTAAGTCTTGAAGGAGGTTCGGTCTAACCCCCCCCCCCCCAATAGCTTCCTTAGGTTAGAGATTCTGGAACCCTTTCATTGTCTTCCCCAGAAAATTAATAGACATTATTTAAATTTCATAAAATATATATATCTAAAGTTTTAAGGGGTTATGCCCTCATAATTACATAGATGCACATAGAGATTCTGGAACACTTCCATTGTCATCCTCGGTAAATTTTACATAAGAAAACACTTTTAGATTTTATGTAGATTCTTCTAACCTTTCTTTCTATAGGGAACACACAAACATTGCATACACACAGTTTTTTTTTTTAATATTTATATAATTGAAGTGAGTTTTTTTTTTAATTTTTTTTTTTGTTTTTTTTTTAATATTTATATAATTGAAGTGAGTTTTTTTTTTTAGTTTTTTTTATTTTTTTTTTTTTTAATATTTATATAATTGAAGTGAGTTTTTTTTTGTTTTTTTTTTGTTTCCTTATGATACAACTAAAGATGTAGATTCTTCTAAACTTTCTTTCTATATCTTTGTGCTACAACTAAAGATAAGATGTTTGAACTCGACTTTAACATGCTGCAAGATATTATTGTAAGAAATAAATAACAAAAAAAACAAATTAATTACAGCTCACTGTAACTCACTGTTTTCTTGATTAAATGCATCTGGTATTTTTTTTTTTTTTTTTTACTTTTTTAGAAGTAGGGTTCATACAATTGTTGAATATATAGTTTTTATTTTCTTCTCCCCCCCCCCCCCATCTCCAATTAATTCATCAGACAGAACAGTTCTGCACCACTTTTATGTCCCCGTACAAAGATTAAAATCCACATATAATGATACTAAACCTTATGTCTAGAATCCTTACTCTAACTTTAATCAAAATCCTTTGCATGATTTTGATTCTAGAAAATGTTTAAAGCTTAAGGGGTCTTAAAAATAAATTCAGGGAATCTTGCTCTATTGGCTATGAAATATTTTAATTTTCAAATGGGAGGTTGCGCATATATTGCTGTCTAAAAACCTTTAGAAAATACTCCAAAGAAGCTGTAATTTGGAATCATTTTTAATTAATGTCTAATACCTATTGTTCAAAAGGCTTCAATCCCCTATTTGCCTCTCGTATAAAACTAAATATAGCCTATATTACCCACTTAGCAGCTGTGTTCTAAAATTCATAATGACCGGTTAATTAGTTTAGGAGTGAATCCTATGCATAGAAATATAAACATGTACACATACTTAATTTTATATATATATATATATATATATATTGGTCTTGGAAGTTTCTCAACCATTAAAACTATATTTTTTTAAAAAATTTAAAAAAATTATAAAAAAAATAAATTAAAAAGAACAAACTTTTTAGTCCCAAGTCGTTCAGTGGAAAATCACTCATGTAAGTAAATTTAACTTTTTCAGTTATTTTATTAGTTTGCTTCTAACATTATTTAAGGGATCATCAGTTGTTTACCATGAAAAATTGTTTCGGGAATTTAAAAACAAGACAGTATTTAATTTCATGGCTTCCCAGCAGAGTTGATCAGACCCCACTTCCCTTAAAAGACAAAAACATAAATGTTCCGTATACTAAACCTAAGTTTTGTTCTGTATAAATGTTTTGCTAACTTATATTAGTTATTAAAAAAAAAAAAAGTCCTCCTTGCCTGTGTTGTTCGTCTGTCTAATAAAATTTATAGTGTGTGTGGGGGTGTGTTTGTTTGTTTGTTTGTTTGTTTGATCCCATCTTTGGAAAGATTATTTTTCTCATTGAATTTGTATATTTATTCTTGTTTAATATATTGCTTTCTTAACCCTTAAATGCTTTACTTTTCATATTGATTTATCATCGAAGATACTGATTACCTATTCAGCGGGTGTGCTGATGCAACATCATACTAATACCTACTCATACTTGCCAACAAGCTCGTTGCAGCTTGACACATTTTCATTGAATATTATATAAAATAGACATTTTGTTGGAATGTGTCATATTTGAAACAAAAAGTATTTAAGTAGGGGTGGGATGTAATGGGTGAAAATTTCAGATTCATGCGAGTAGTATTTTTTTGTGTTCATTTATACATAAATAACACTAAACATTTTGAACATTTTGAAAAATTCAGAAGGTGCCGGCCAAAAATAGCCGTTAGGGCTCCATGGGACTCAAAATCCATTTTTCGGTAAAAAAGTGGTTTCATGCGACATTGCAGGTCCTAAAACATCCTCAAAAGCTATGAATGGATATAGATGGTTAAATCTGATATAGTACTTTAATTTAGGACCATTTTCAGGCTGTGAAAGGGTTTTCATGAATGTAAAATAGCTAAAAACTATTGGCCTGCACCTTCTGAATTTTGCAAAATTTTCAATGTTTGATTGTTTGGTGTTATTTATGTATAAATGAACACAAAAAAATACTACTCGCATGAATCTGAAATTTTCACCCATTACGTCCCACCCCTAATTTAAGGGTTAAAATGTAGATAGTTTGCATTTTTTACTTACTAAGATATTTTCATATGTAAAATGTTTCTTTCTTTCTCTTTACAGGCAATCTGCAATTCTACCCTTTGTATTGGAGTTGAACAGCTTCCGACTTACAAATAAGCAAAAACAAAGTTAGAGTTATTAAGTATTGTGTCCACATTATGTTGCTCTGTGCACAAAATTTAACGAACATTTTATCACAAGGCCAGCGCATTATTCCGTCGTCGCAACATTTACCGACTTGACTGTACATCATGTAATATACTTTCATATTCTAGAAATGGCCAGTTTTGTGGTCCGTTCAAGATATACATTTATTTTGAAGTATTTTTAAGAAAATCATGAAGTTCCTTGTAATTTCTTCTCGCTTTAGAATTCGAGGAAATGTAAATATAAAAGTTTCACTCGCGTTAAACTTAAATAATAAACGTTGATATATCGATGTGTTAATGTGATATGGCCTCCGATGGACAGCTTGTTTCATCCAAAAGGAGTGTCAATGGGAGCTCCTCCTCGTCCTCCTCCACCTCCTCCTCCTCCTACAATATGGCCCCTGACACATCACAAACCAGGCCGAAACAAACTGTGGATTTCTATAAACAGCATATCCTCAGTGAGAAAACACCTCCTTCACCAGAGAATGAGGAGGAGGGTAACATTGGTGGACATTTACATAGATCTGGAAGCGATCTTGATGGAAATGATTTGGAAAGAGATTACTTTCAAACGCGTGAAAATTTCCAACGGACCAGCTTACGGTACCTGGGAGGAATGCATAGTTCATATAATGAGAAAATTTTGGCACGTTACCGGGCGAATGGTAAACCTATCTCCATCAGCCCGGCCGCAACAATGTCAGCCAGTGCAACTCCTACAACCGCTATGACTATGTCTACTGCCACCAGCACCGCATCGACCCCTCTCCATCATGCTGCTCCTCCTCCTCCTCCTCCTCCTCTTGCTCAGAAGTCAATCACAAATCCACCTCCCCAAAAGATTCTGAATGAAAACAAACCTCAATCGTTGCGGAGAGTTGGGCTTCATCGAAGCAATAGCAACTTGGAAATTGACAGCGTTGAATATTCCAACGACGATACTCCAACCTTGGTCGCTAAAAGAGAATATGGCAGCACGTCGTCTCTTGACTTGCTCCACAAAAGTCATGAGGGTTTTTTTGCTATGCTAAGAGACTTCCGATCTGGAAACTCTGATCAGAGAAGTCCGGCACCACCAAAAATACATGAAGTCTTGCGAGGAAAAGCAATCTGTGAGAAAAACAGTCCAAGTAGCCTAAAATCGGGAGGGATTCTTACCGATAAGGATGCTGACGTAGGACAAAGTCCAAAGTTTAAGTCAAAGTTTAAGCACAAAGATCGCAAAATGCGTGCCAAGTCAATCACTGGTGAGGCAGGATCTGGCATTTTCCGAAAACTACGAGGATCAAAAATTGATGGGACTGAAATTAACTTAAAAAGCGAAGCAAGCTCGGAAAATTCAGATGGTCGGAACGAAGAACGGATCCAACGGAAGGCCTTTGTTCATTTCGACTGTCAGAGCATCAGTGTAAATTTGTGTGAACTCATTGAGAGAAAAAGTTTCTCTACGGAAAGGAAGAACACTACAACTGGAGCATCTGCCGCCTCAGTAAGTCGAAATAGCTACGCGGACAATACTGACCAACTTAGCTACGTCGATGAAGGGGATAACAAAAGTAACAGTCTTGTGTTGAATTGTCCGTTTTTTCGAAATGAACTTGGAGGTGAAGAGAATCGTAACATCAGTTTGTGTAAATTCACGGCACAAAAACGCAATTGGCAAGCGTCCGAAAAAGAAATCGAAGAGAAGGAAAGGGTTCACCGTAATCCAATGTGTTGCGGCATTTCTGTTTTGGACACTTCGCCCAGTCCAAGTGGACAAGTGTTGGCACCATTTATCAAAGTTAAGAGTCATGTCATTGAATATGTCGACTACGGCGCTCAATATTATAGATACTATTTCTATGGCTTAGGTAAGTACATTACTTTTATTTCATCTTGGAAATTTGGTAAATAGATTTTTCTGCTAATCTCTTTGAGCAATTAATAAATATAAAAATGTTAATAATGTTATACTGGAGCTATTTACAAAATCATAAAAAATCAGTTGCATCCCTGATCTTTTTTTTCTTTTTATTTTCTTTTTTTTCTTTTTTTTCTTTTTTTTCTTTTTTTTTCTTTTCTTTTTTCTTTTTTTTCTTTTTTTTCCTTTTTTCTTTTCTTTTTTTCTTTTCTTTTTTTTTCCTTTTTTTTCTTTTTTTTTCTTTTTTTCCTTTTTCCTTTTTTCTTTTTTACAAATACTTCCACACAGAATGTGCTCCAATGAACTTTCTGCATTATTAGCCCGCTCAATGACATAAATACCCTCTACCCACCCGACTAGCAGCAAAATTTAATTCCTTCACTATAGAGATCCCTACATGCCAGAAGATTTTTTTTTTTTTTTTTTTTTTTTTTTTTTTTTTCTTTTTACACTGATAGCTACTTTCCTCGAGACGGTTTGCCTTTGGAATTCCCTTCTTTTCCCCAACCGTACGAACATGCGGAAATTTAAATGTAATGTGAACAAAAATCTGTCTCAGTGGTGAAATAATTGTGAGCACAACAATCAATAGGACGTGTCTTCTTAGGGCATCTCTCACACCTTTTCCCTTCTGGTTGTACTGAGTTCACATCCACCATCTGCATTCTACATATCTCTTAGCTAGCATCAAGAGTTAATTACTTCCAGAGTGTTGTCATCTAGTACCATCTCATTGTGAGCACAACAATCAATAGGACGTGTCTTCCTAGGGCATCTCTCACACCTTTTCCCTTCTGGTTGTACTGAGTTCACATCCACCATCTGCATTCAGCATATCTCTTAGCTAGCATAAACAGTTAATTACTTCCAGAGTGTTGTCATCTAGTACCATCTCTTTGTGAGCACAACAATCAATAGGACGTGTCTTCTTAGGGCATCTGTCACACCTTTTCCCTTCTGGTTGTACTGAGTTCACATCCACCATCTGCATTCAGCATATCTCTCAGCTAGCAGAAAGAGTTAATTACTTCCAGAGTGTTGTCATCTAGTACCATCTCATTGTGAGCACGACAATCAATAGGGCGTGTCTTCTTAGGGCATCTCTCACACCTTTTCCCTTCTGGTTGTACTGAGTTCACATCCACCATCTGCATTCAGCATATCTCTTAACTAGCATCAAGAGTTAATTACTTCCAGAGTGTTGTCATCTAGTACCATCTCATTGTGAGCATGACAATCAATAGGACGTGTCTTCCTAGGGCATCTCTCACACCTTTTCCCTTCTGGTTGTACTGAGTTCACATCCACCATCTGCATTCAGCATATCTCTTAACTAGCATAAAGAGTTAATTACTTCCAGAGTGTTGTCATCTAGTACCATCTCATTGTGAGCACGACAATCAATAGGACGTGTCTTCCTGGGGCATCTCTCACACCTTTTCCCTTCTGGTTGTACTGAGTTCACATCCACCATCTGCATTCAGCATATCTCTTAGCTAGCATAAAGAGTTAATTACTTCCAGAGTGTTGTCATCTAGTACCATCTCATTGTGAGCACAACAATCAATAGGACGTGTCTTCCTAGGGCATCTCTCACACCTTTTCCCTTCTGGTTGTACTGAGTTCACATCCACCATCTGCATTCAGCATATCTCTTAACTAGCATCAAGAGTTAATTACTTCCAGAGTGTTGTCATCTAGTACCATCTCATTGTGAGCATGACAATCAATAGGACGTGTCTTCCTAGGGCATCTCTCACACCTTTTCCCTTCTGGTTGTACTGAGTTCACATCCACCATCTGCATTCAGCATATCTTTTAGCTAGCATCAAGAGTTAATTACTTCCAGAGTGTTGTCATCTAGTACCATCTCATTGTGAGCACGACAATCAATAGGACGTGTCTTCCTTGGGCATCTCTCACACCTTTTCCCTTCTGGTTGTACTGAGTTCACATCCACCATCTGCATTCAGCATATCTCTTAGCTAGCATAAAGAGTTAATTACTTCCAGAGTGTTGTCATCTAGTACCATCTCATTGTGAGCACAACAATCAATAGGACGTGTCTTCCTAGGGCATCTCTCACACCTTTTCCCTTCTGGTTGTACTGAGTTCACATCCACCATCTGCATTCAGCATATCTCTCAGCTAGCAGAAAGAGTTAATTACTTCCAGAGTGTTGTCATCTAGTACCATCTCATTGTGAGCACGACAATCAATAGGGCGTGTCTTCTTAGGGCATCTCTCACACCTTTTCCCTTCTGGTTGTACTGAGTTCACATCCACCATCTGCATTCAGCATATCTCTTAACTAGCATCAAGAGTTAATTACTTCCAGAGTGTTGTCATCTAGTACCATCTCATTGTGAGCATGACAATCAATAGGACGTGTCTTCCTAGGGCATCTCTCACACCTTTTCCCTTCTGGTTGTACTGAGTTCACATCCACTATCTGCATTCAGCATATCTCTTAACTAGCATAAAGAGTTAATTACTTCCAGAGTGTTGTCATCTAGTACCATCTCATTGTGAGCACGACAATCAATAGGACGTGTCTTCCTGGGGCATCTCTCACACCTTTTCCCTTCTGGTTGTACTGAGTTCACATCCACCATCTGCATTCAGCATATCTCTTAGCTAGCATAAAGAGTTAATTACTTCCAGAGTGTTGTCATCTAGTACCATCTCATTGTGAGCACAACAATCAATAGGACGTGTCTTCCTAGGGCATCTCTCACACCTTTTCCCTTCTGGTTGTACTGAGTTCACATCCACCATCTGCATTCAGCATATCTCTTAACTAGCATCAAGAGTTAATTACTTCCAGAGTGTTGTCATCTAGTACCATCTCATTGTGAGCATGACAATCAATAGGACGTGTCTTCCTAGGGCATCTCTCACACCTTTTCCCTTCTGGTTGTACTGAGTTCACATCCACCATCTGCATTCAGCATATCTTTTAGCTAGCATCAAGAGTTAATTACTTCCAGAGTGTTGTCATCTAGTACCATCTCATTGTGAGCACGACAATCAATAGGACGTGTCTTCCTTGGGCATCTCTCACACCTTTTCCCTTCTGGTTGTACTGAGTTCACATCCACCATCTGCATTCAGCATATCTCTTAGCTAGCATAAAGAGTTAATTACTTCCAGAGTGTTGTCATCTAGTACCATCTCATTGTGAGCACAACAATCAATAGGACGTGTCTTCCTAGGGCATCTCTCACACCTTTTCCCTTCTGGTTGTACTGAGTTCACATCCACCATCTGCATTCAGCATATCTCTTAGCTAGCATAAACAGTTAATTACTTCCAGAGTGTTGTCATCTAGTACCATCTCTTTGTGAGCACAACAATCAATAGGACGTGTCTTCTTAGGGCATCTGTCACACCTTTTCCCTTCTGGTTGTACTGAGTTCACATCCACCATCTGCATTCAGCATATCTCTCAGCTAGCAGAAAGAGTTAATTACTTCCAGAGTGTTGTCATCTAGTACCATCTCATTGTGAGCACGACAATCAATAGGGCGTGTCTTCTTAGGGCATCTCTCACACCTTTTCCCTTCTGGTTGTACTGAGTTCACATCCACCATCTGCATTCAGCATATCTCTTAGCTAGCATAAAGAGTTAATTACTTCCAGAGTGTTGTCATCTAGTACCATCTCATTGTGAGCACAACAATCAATAGGGCGTGTCTTCCTAGGGCATCTCTTACACCTTTTCCCTTCTGGTTGTACTGAGTTCACATCCACCATATGCATTCAGCATATCTCTTAGCTAGCATCAAGAGTTAATTACTTCCAGAGTGTTGTCATCTAGTACCATCTCATTGCGAACACAACAATCAATAGGACGTGTCTTCCAAGGGCATCTCTCACACCTTTTCCCTTCTGGTTTTACTGAGTTCACATCCACCATCTGCATTCAGCATATCTCTTAGCTAGCATAAAGAGTTAATTACTTCCAGAGTGTTGTCATCTAGTACCATCTCATTGTGAGCACAACAATCAATAGGGCGTGTCTTCCTAGGGCATCTCTCACACCTTTTCCCTTCTGGTTTTACTGAGTTCACATCCACCATCTGCATTCAGCATATCTCTTAGCTAGCATAAAGAGTTAATTACTTCCAGAGTGTTGTCATCTAGTACCATCTCATTGTGAGCACGACAATCAATAGGACGTGTCTTCCTGGGGCATCTCTCACACCTTTTCCCTTCTGGTTGTACTGAGTTCACATCCACCATCTGCATTCAGCATATCTCTTAGCTAGCATAAAGAGTTAATTACTTCCAGAGTGTTGTCATCTAGTACCATCTCATTGTGAGCACAACAATCAATAGGACGTGTCTTCCTAGGGCATCTCTCACACCTTTTCCCTTCTGGTTGTACTGAGTTCACATCCACCATCTGCATTCAGCATATCTCTTAACTAGCATCAAGAGTTAATTACTTCCAGAGTGTTGTCATCTAGTACCATCTCATTGTGAGCACAACAATCAATAGGACGTGTCTTCCTAGGGCATCTCTCACACCTTTTTCCTTCTGTTTGTACTGAGTTCACATCCACCATCTGCATTCAGCATATCTCTTAGCTAGCATAAAGAGTTAATTACTTCCAAAGTGTTGTCATCTAGTACCATCTCATTGTGAGCACGACAATCAATAGGACGTGTCTTCCTAGGGCATCTCTCACACCTTTTCCCTTCTGGTTGTACTGAGTTCACATCCACCATCTGCATTCAGCATATCTCTTAGCTAGCATCAAGAGTTAATTACTTCCAGAGTGTTGTCATCTAGTACCATCTCATTGTGAGCACAACAATCAATAGGGCGTGTCTTCCTAGGGCATCTCTCACACCTTTTCCCTTCTGGTTTTACTGAGTTCACATCCACCATCTGCATTCAGCATATCTCTTAGCTAGCATAAAGAGTTAATTACTTCCAGAGTGTTGTCATCTAGTACCATCTCATTGTGAGCACGACAATCAATAGGACGTGTCTTCCTGGGGCATCTCTCACACCTTTTCCCTTCTGGTTGTACTGAGTTCACATCCACCATCTGCATTCAGCATATCTCTTAGCTAGCATAAAGAGTTAATTACTTCCAGAGTGTTGTCATCTAGTACCATCTCATTGTGAGCACAACAATCAATAGGACGTGTCTTCCTAGGGCATCTCTCACACCTTTTCCCTTCTGGTTGTACTGAGTTCACATCCACCATCTGCATTCAGCATATCTCTTAACTAGCATCAAGAGTTAATTACTTCCAGAGTGTTGTCATCTAGTACCATCTCATTGTGAGCATGACAATCAATAGGACGTGTCTTCCTAGGGCATCTCTCACACCTTTTCCCTTCTGGTTGTACTGAGTTCACATCCACCATCTGCATTCAGCATATCTCTTAACTAGCATCAAGAGTTAATTACTTCCAGAGTGTTGTCATCTAGTACCATCTCATTGTGAGCATGACAATCAATAGGACGTGTCTTCCTAGGGCATCTCTCACACGTTTTCCCTTCTGGTTGTACTGAGTTCACATCCACCATCTGCATTCAGCATATCTCTTAGCTAGCATAAAGAGTTAATTACTTCCAGAGTGTTGTCATCTAGTACCATCTCATTGTGAGCACAACAATCAATAGGACGTGTCTTCCTAGGGCATCTCTCACACCTTTTCCCTTCTGGTTGTACTGAGTTCACATCCACCATCTGCATTCAGCATATCTTTTAGCTAGCATCAAGAGTTAATTACTTCCAGAGTGTTGTCATCTAGTACCATCTCATTGTGAGCACGACAATCAATAGGACGTGTCTTCCTTGGGCATCTCTCACACCTTTTCCCTTCTGGTTGTACTGAGTTCACATCCACCATCTGCATTCAGCATATCTCTTAGCTAGCATAAAGAGTTAATTACTTCCAGAGTGTTGTCATCTAGTACCATCTCATTGTGAGCACGACAATCAATAGGACGTGTCTTCCAAGGGCATCTCTCACACCTTTTCCCTTCTGGTTGTACTGAGTTCACATCCACCATCTGCATTCAGCATATCTCTTAGCTAGCATAAAGAGTTAATTACTTCCAGAGTGTTGTCATCTAGTACCATCTCATTGTGAGCACAACAATCAATAGGGCGTGTCTTCCTAGGGCATCTCTCGCACCTTTTCCCTTCTGGTTTTACTGAGTTCACATCCACCATCTGCATTCAGCATATCTCTTAGCTAGCATAAAGAGTTAATTACTTCCAGAGTGTTGTCATCTAGTACCATCTCATTGTGAGCACGACAATCAATAGGACGTGTCTTCCTAGGGCATCTCTCACACCTTTTCCCTTCTGGTTGTACTGAGTTCACATCCACCATCTGCATTCAGCATATCTTTTAGCTAGCATCAAGAGTTAATTACTTCCAGAGTGTTGTCATCTAGTACCATCTCATTGTGAGCACAACAATCAATAGGACGTGTGTTCCAAGGGCATCTCTCACACCTTTTCCCTTCTGGTTGTACTGAGTTCACATCCACCATCTGCATTCAGCATATCTTTTAGCTAGCATCAAGAGTTAATTACTTCCAGAGTGTTGTCATCTAGTACCATCTCATTGTGAGCACAACAATCAATAGGACGTGTGTTCCAAGGGCATCTCTCACACCTTTTCCCTTCTGGTTGTACTGAGTTCACATCCACCATCTGCATTCATCTAGTATTGCTTCTTACACCTGAAGTCTGATTTCAGATCTGACTTACCTTATAAGTCACTACACTATCGTGGACCCACAATTATTGCACGTTACACTGTATCGTATTGCATGCAACACACTTCCAGCATACAGAACAATGCGTCTGACTAAAGTTCCTCAGGTATTGTATCTCGGTGCCACACAATTTTATTTTCGGTAAGTTCCAAGGACTCGACAATAATAACTAAATCATCAGTGTAGAGTAACTCTCATGGGCAACCAAACTTTCTAGACGGTGCCTTCAAGACTAGTATGAAAAGTGGAGCTAAGGACATATCCCTGTATTTCTTGTGTCACTTTGATAATTATACATTTACGTACTCACTCGCTCTCCAGGCTTATTGTCTGTTCCCTCTGACAAAAGGTTCAACGCTGTCTGCCAGTCTCCAGTGAATTACATTGAATTATTTTTATTTACTATTAATCGAATATTTATTGAAATAAAAAAAAATGCAATAGCATAAAAATAAAAACAAATTTTAATGCTTTTAATAAAAAAGAATTTAAAAAACTCCACCAGCATGCATTTCGGTTTTTCTATTTTAATTTAATTGCGTAAAGATTCACCAAAGGTGACTGGTTGAGTGAGGAATACAGTTTGATAATATTATAGCATTGAGTCCAATGGTGGATGCAGGAATGACAGTTCCTTGTTTATTCTTGGACAATGCCGAGTATTCTTGCTAGTTCGATAACACCAGTAATAATAGTGCTAGTCCTGCTGACACTAAACTTCTATTTAATGACGTAAGTTTTCAGGTTTTCTTTTATGTGCAGAAGTGTAAGTGGAGATGGATGAGATGTGGAGAAAGTATATTGGGATAGCTATGCTATTGAGGTTGTTCAGAAGTTTTTGTTACCTTGATGATACCATTGGAGCACAGGGTGGAGCAGGTGCTATTGTAATTGCAAGAATTATGAGTGGATGAAGTAAGTTCAGAGAACTTCTGCAATTACTAACCAGCAGAACATTACTACTGTCAACCAAGGGAAGAATCTACCAGGCATGTGTACGCAGTGTGATGTATGGAAGTGAAACCTGGCCAGTAAGGGTTGAGGACAGGCTTTGCATGGAGAAAAATGATTGAGAATGATATAATAGATGTGTAATGTGAGTCTTAAAGACAGGTTTAAATCTGATGACCTCAGAGGAAGATTAAAGACTTTGATAGGTTGTGGACATGCGTTGCATACAGAGAAATGATATGAGAATGACATGATGGATGTGTAATGGGAGTCTTAAAGACAGGCTTAGATCTGATGACCTCAGAAGAACATTTAATCTGGACAGTATAGTGTGTAGAACACGAGGCTTTGATGGTATGGCCACGTTGAAAGAATGAATGAGAGTTCTTGGTTTAGTGGATGTAGAACAGTTGAGGTAGCAGGTCTAGTTCACAGGGGAAGGACAAGGGATACATGGGAGGAAGGTATAATGATGGATTTGAGTGAAAGAGGGATAAATAAAGACCTGGTTAGAGACAGGTTAGTTTGGTAATCAATTTATTAAAGCCGTGCAACACATGCCAGCATGTAAAACAGACGGTCAACCGAATATGATGATGCTTAATTCTGCTGATTTGGATCTTGCTTTTCATAAGTCCATCATCCATGTATACTTGTGCGCAATCCAAACTGTCAAGCAAAAGTAAAACTGATGTTAAACTAAATATGATGATGTTTGGTTCTCCGTGATATTACAATTGCCTCCTTGTGACACAATGTTATTAAAGCGATTTGGTAACAGGAGTAAATATGACCCGATCGTTGAGGTAGTGGAACTCCTCGAGGCTAACCCTACACATGCAAGAATACGATATCATGATGGCCGGGAAGATTCAGTAGCACTAAGACATTTAGCACGTTTTCCACGCTCGGGTCGATCTCAAGATTCTGCTGAAAACGTTCTACCTGACATGGGCCCTTTGCCTGATACAAGTTCCACAAATACTCCTTCACCTAGGGAAAGTTATACAGAAAATGAATTAGTGAATCAGAATTCAGAGAATCAACCTTCCCAGAGATATGGTGCTTCTGATAGTGAACTACTTCCCCGCCGGTCTAGCAGGATTCGCAAACCAGTCCAGCGTCTGGATTTATAAAACTTTCTGATAACAATCTCTGTTACAAGTGGGGGAGAATGTTATGTATATTATATTTCTTCAGCTGCATTTGCCCAGGATTGAACTCAGCACTTTGGGATTACGAGATGGATTACGTGCACTTGCATATATTTCCGTTAAAGTAAAATTACTGGGTTTTCTTGTCCACGTGACTTTTTAATTTAAATGCGTTCTCTTTCTTTTACCATATATACGTTTTTGGCCTCTTGCCTTGTTGGCATTGTAGTTTTGAATTAATTGAATAAAGCCTTAGAAAAGGTTTTTCTATTCGTGTCTTCTTTTTACATTACACACAACTAACAATCAGGATTGACGATTCTCCAGAACTTATGTGACGATAATGAAGGGCATGGTTTCATCGTTTTCATCGTCAACATTAACCCTAAGTCTTATATGGTGGTCGAGAAGGCTGGGACCTGGGTCGAGGCTGTAAATTCAACTTCGTCTCCTAGTTCGGTGGCAGTCGAGGCCCTAAATTTGGTTTCGCCTCATGTACAGGTCGTACAGTAGTCAAAAGGAGTATAATCATAAACTCGTGTCCAATAGTAGAAGTATTTTCAATAAATAATACTCAGATTCCGTTATGGCAAACATTAAAAATTATTGTAGATCTGATTAAATCTGGACAGTATAGGTAGATGTGTGCAGAACAGGAGACTTCAATGGTTAGGGAGTACTGCTATCGATTCTGAACCAGTTTCTGTGAACTTCACGTCGGCAGCTTTTGGGCATGCTATGTAAACACCTGCCGAGGCGTATGGTGGCAGAGAGATGCCGAGCGATTAGCCAATCAGCTGTTAGCAACCAGACGACAATTTTTCTAATCAGTATTGAAATTGATGGAAGCCAGAAACAGTTGATGGAAGCCAGTGCATGTTTATTTCCTGTTAAATTCAAAAAGAGAGAAATAAATGAATTACGAAGAGCTTTGTAGCAGAGTTGAATCTCGCGCGGGAGTAATTTCATTCTGCCAGGAAAAAAAGTTGTTGGCAAAAAGAAAAAAAATGTCCGAATGCTATTGTATGTGCCGCTTGATAGAAAGAAAAATTATCAAAACTTTATTTATTAACAGTTGTTTAGCATTGTTTTGTTCGTTTTTTTTTGGGTTTTTTTTCCCGCAATTCTTGAAAATAAAACTGAAACAAATACATTGAAGTTATCGGCTGCCACCATTCGGTTCGTCATCTCGGTGTTTATGTAGCATGTTGCCGGCGCGAAGTTCACGGAAACTGGTTTAGGATCGATAGCAAGATTAAGCATGGTTTCATGTCTAACATTGAGTAATTTTTCTCTGACTTTAAATCTTATAATCTCAAGTTTCTCATAAAGATATAAAAATCAAGGTGAGTTAAGGGATCTACAGATCTTGGCTTTCTGATTTTTTTGCTCCATTAAATTATTGGTGTTTTTTGTCTCTAATGTCTAGAAGTTTTTTGATAGTTAAGTGTGTTTCTCATATGTCATGTCTGAATGATAATCTATGTTCATAAAGTGAATCTTTAAACTTCATTGACGCCCTCCCTATATTGAACTTTTTTCACTACTGGTTTCTCTACTGTATATATTTTTGAGCGGCATATCACTGAGGCAGTAAGACATGAAAAAAAAAATGGATGAAAGTTCTTGGGTTAGTAGATTTAGAACAGTTGAGGTATCAGGGTCAAGTCACAGAAGAGAACTCCAGAGAAAACATGGAAGTGATAAGGAGGAACTTGGGATAAAGTAGCAATACACATCGACCAGAAAACTGTTTGGATAATCGCAGATTTGAGGGTAGTTCTATTAAAATAGTCATATCTTAAAAACTAAAGCACTTTAAGTGCTCAAAATACCATCATTTTGTTAGGAAATGAATATCCTTTCAGGTGCATTCATGAATAATAATATGCATTATATATTTTTAAGAGTTTTGAGCAAATAAAGGCAAAAAAATGTTAACGCTATTTTCAGCAATTTACGTCACTTTTTCTTTGACCCCCCCCCCTTTGTTTAAAAGTCTCGTACCATTGCTGTGTGTGGAATTTCGTCCTGAAATTTGGAAACTAATCAGAGAAAGTATCACTTTTAATGTTTGTCGGTGTACGAAGTAATTCGGCTCATTCATTTTTTTTTAATTTTAAAAATAAGACTTCAACTCGCCGTCGGTGAAACATTTTTGCAAAATACATTTCCGTCGCCCAATTAGTAAGTAAATCAATCATTTTACTTTTTTATGCATTAAAATTATAATTGTATATATGTGTTCTCTTTTGGTAGTCCTGATATTTCATGACCCTATCCGGAAAAAAAAAGCGTTTTCTATTTCGTTTGAAAAACATTGTAGTAGCAGTTATAAACACGAGGCGATTTTTGTTTATTTTCATTCTAGAACGAATTTGAAAAATTTTAAAATATGAATATAAAAAATGTTACATTTTTCGTACCCAACTAGTAAATAAATTAATTTTTTATCTTTTTTTTATGCATTAAAATTATAATTGTATGTTGTTTTGTCTTTCCATAGTAGTAATTTTAAATTACCTTATCCGAAAAAATATTGTGCTTTTTTTTTTTCTTTTTTTTTGAGCGAAAGTCAACAATGGCTGCTAGTATTGCTGATATAACAATCAATCAGCAGCAGCAGCTAACTAGTTTTGTAAAGCTTTGTAAAAATATTTTTGTGCTTAAAAAAGTTAATCCTATTTGGTTCTTTTATAAAAAATACTCTAAAAAATACTGGTTTTCACTCAACTTTCGAACTTCTAGTAGTAATGACTTTCTAGTCGCCAATTTAAAAAAAAAAAATTAAGATTCTACTTTTTTAGGCGATTACGTGTAAACACCCTTAAAGTCTTGGCGCAAAAAAGAAAAAACAAAACAAAAAATAATTTAGAATTTAGAGTGGGGGATCAGTTTCGCATATAAATTTAATGTAAAATGATCTCCGATTTCCCGGCCATTCTTGCCTTTTAGTGAAATTTATAAAATAAATAATTACTCTACCATTAACTCTAGGTACGACTAACAAGCCCACCTCCTAAAAATGCCTTCTTGAACGTATCGTACCATTAACCTTAAATATGAGTGGCAAGCCACCCCCTAAAAAACTCCCTTAACCCTAACACTAAGTCCAAATGGAAACCTCCATCCAAAACAAAACCCCTTCCTTAACCTTATCACTAACCCTAAGTCCGAGTAGGAAGCCCTAATCCTACAAAAAAGCCCATTAAAAGCAAACATAATCGTCTAAAAAAAAATTTTTTAAAAGCAGACCCCCATAAAAAAAACGCACAGGATTTATTTGCCATAGAAAAAAATTGATTAATGCCCTAAAACGCTAGAATGGCCCGGAAATGGTGAATTATTCTCCATTAAATATATGTGAAACTAATCCCCCACTCGAAATTCTAAATGAATTGGGTTTTTTCTTTCTGCTAAGTTTTCAGGGTGTTCACACTTAATACCCCTAGCCCTACCACTAACCTGAAGTTCAAGTGGTAAGCCCCCCCCCCCCTCCTCCCACAAAGACCCTCATAATCGTCTAAAAAAAAAAAGAAAAAAAACAAGAAAAACGCACAGGATTTATCTCCCATAGAAAAAATAATTAAATGTCCTAAAACGCTAGAATGGCCTTGAAATGGGTGATTATTTTATGTGAAACTGATCCCCACTCTAAATTATAAAATAATTGTTTTTGTTTCTTTCTTTCTGCCAAGTTTTTCAATTTTTTTTTAATTGCCTAAATAAAAAAAGTAGAATCTCATATTTTGGGGAGGTAAGGGGGTGAGTTAGCGGAAGGTGTTAATCTACAATAATGCCAAAGAAATCTTGCAATATATTCATTTTTAAACAGTCCTAGTATTAGATTTTAGTTTCTTGTACATAAAATGTATTACAATTCAACTTTGAGTTTTCTAACTGCTTTCTTTTAATGGATACATGGTATTTTTAAGGTATTGCAGCATATTTATGTGCACTTAGTGCAGATTACTTGGAAACCATTAATTTCTGGAGATTTTCAGTGGCACATTCTGATTCCTTGTACAAAAATACATTCATATGGTAAATTTCATTGCTTAATCTTGTATTTTAACAAAGATATAACATTTTTACTAAAAAATTAGTGTAAAAAATGTGACGAAACGCATATGGTCTTAAAGAGGGGAAAATATCCAATCGTGCGAGGCACAAAAATAGTCATAACTTCCTTAATTTTAGTCAGATTTAAAAAATTTAAAAAGATTCTTTCTTAGATCATCAAGCTCTATATATGCCATTATTGAGATATTTTAAGCAATTTAAATTTTTTCATGTGTATTGCTAGATAAAGACCTGGCCAGAAATAGGTTAGTTTGGAAATCAATTTCTAAAAGCTGTCCAACAAATACCAGCATGTAAAAAAAAAAAAACGGACATTAAACCAATGATGATGATGAAAGAATTGATAGAGTACTTGAGTTAGATGTAGCGCAGTTGAGGTAGCAGGGTCAGTTAGCAGGATGATTTTTTTTTTAATTTTTTTTTTTTTTTTTTTTTTTTTTTTTAAATTTTTTTTTAAGCTTTAAATTTTAAAAATTTTGAAAAAGAAAACAACAAAAAAAGATTCTTTGAATGATTATAATCACATTTGCTTGAATTTATTTTCCAGAACATCAAAATTATTTTGGCATTGACGAAAATCTTGGTCCCATCGCTGTTAGCATTAAAAAAGAGAAAACTGATCACAGGGATAACTTCAGTGGTAAAGCTGAATATAGCCCAAATCAGTACCGCATCATTTTCAGAACCAGTGAGGTAAGTATTGAAACTATTTCGCCTATTCTTATTCTATCCTCTACATATCGCGTTCGTTGATTAGGGTTGCCATTACATTTTTAGTCTCATATTTAAATCGGAAAGGAATATTTTTGTCACAGTCCGTCTGTTTTCTCAGAATTGTTTAATTAGTTTTTCATTGTGCGTGACCCCCCCAGACAGTGGCTTTGTTGCTGTCGGGCTGAGGTAGGGTTAGGGTTCATCCCTTGGAGGCTTTACCTTCTCTCTTTGAGAAGGGGTTATTTTATCGCCACCGATGAATGCTGAAAGGGCTGCTCAGGCATGTTCTTTGTAGGTCAGAGTGCAGTTTGTCTCGTGTGCTGGCTTTTCAAATCCCTACCTCAACTTGTCTGATGACAAGGAAGTAAATAAAAATGTATGAAGTTATTTGACCATAAACTCAGAAAACCAACTCGGTCAGAATTTTTAGAAAAACTTTTATACCCCCCACCCCACCCCCGTCGCATAAAAATGGCATTTTTTAAAATTTATTTTTTAATTTGTTTTCTTTTATCCCCAATTTCCTTCATTAATATTTGCTCAAAATTCACGAAAAGTTAAGATTAATGCTTATTTGCATTAAAAAGTACTCGTGACACCAGGAAATTCTGTGCCTCCACTCCCCTACCCTGCGAGAAGGATTGAAAGATTCCTCAAATTGGCAAAACCCATTTGGCATAATGATTAATGTATACGTAATAGGGCGGGAAACACGGTTCAACGTTCGATAAGAGTTATACGAAATACTAAACAAAAGAAAAATGGTACGTGAGTATCATGGGTAAGTGGAGCAATCCAAGAAAATGAGTGGTGCCCTCCCCTACATCTCCCCACAAGCACAACTTTCGTTGGTTTTTAAGTTCAGGGATCTTCTGTCATTACTAACTAGCAGAGCGTTACCACTGTCAACCAAAGGAAGAATCTAGCAAGCATTTGTACGCAGTGTGACGATGTATTGGAGTGAATGCTGGCCAGTAAGGGTTTAGGACATGCGTTGCATGAAGAGAAATGATATGATGAATGTGCAATGTGAGTCTTTTTTTTTTTTTTTTTTTTTTTTTATAACATAGTTCACCCCAAACAAGGCAGGCCGCCACTGTAGACGTAAGGGGCTACTGAGAAAAAAGAAAAGGGGGAGAAGGTAGGGGGGGGGGGGGTCAACCTAGATTGGGATCTGCGCAGCGAGATGTCTGTTTATATTAGTTTTAAATTTCTGCATGTCTGTACTGTCGGGGAAACAGGGGGCAGGGAGGGAGTTCCAGAGGCCCAAGACGGGTTTAGTTCTTACGACCTCAAAGGAAGATTAAATCTGGACAGTATAGGAAGATGTGTGCAGAACAGGAGACTTCATTGGTTTGGTCATGTTCAAAGAATGGATGAGAGTTCTTAGGTTTGTAGATGTAAAACAATTGAGGGTCAGCCCACAGGGGGAGGCAAAGGAAAACCGGGAAGTGATAAGGATGGACTCAAGAGAAAGAGGGATAAATAAAGACCTGGACAGAGATAGTTTGGAAGTCAATTTCTAAAAGCCGTCCAATACATTCCAGCATGTAAAACGGACGTTAAACAGAATATGATGATGATGAAGAAGAAAGTATATTGCAACATCTAAGTTGTTGGACTCACCGACATCATATACCACAGAAAATATATTTCTTTATCTGTAGATATATATCACGCTAAGTCCTGTGCGATTAAAGTGAAGTAAGATATATATTTTTGTAACTGTATGTTGCCACTATAATTCCTATGGATACAACAAAAATAACAAGCCGTGCGTGCGTGGACCCCCTCTGTATGTGGCGAGTGTAAAATGCAATAAATTTGGGGCATTTTTTACCCCCCTTTGACCCCCTGGGGGCGCGAACCAAAAATTTTCTGAATCACGATAAAAGTAGACAGCACGTCAAGTTCTAAAAGACGTTAAAATAAGTATAGTCCGGTCGATGTTATGCGCAGATTGGCGCTTTTCAAGTAAGGAAATTGGCAACGTCTTTGAGGCACGTATAGAAAATGTATTTAAGTGAAATATTTTGAAAATTAACACGGTGTAATTTAAATGAAAAAATCATTTATTTAATTTTTTTAAATGGGTATGGCAGTTTGCTTGAAGCATTGATGATAAATAAATATATAGGTATTTAATACGGTTGTAAACAATGCGGGTAAAAAATGGAATGTTGAAAGATGAGATGAAAAACAAACAAGCTGCGCGTGCGTGGTTCCCCTCTATATGTGACTCGATGTGGCGAGTGTAAAATCCAATAAATTTAGGCAATTTGGGGCATTTTTGACCCCCACTTTGACCCCCTGGGGGCGAGAACCAAAATTTTTCTGAGGTCAAGGATGCTCATTTTATATCCAGAACAATTGCCTCTACATTTTGGCCAAGTTTCAGAAAAATTTAATGGATGGATCAAACGTTATGGGAGAAAAGGGTCATTTTATGCCATTTTAGGGGACTTTTAACCCCCTGGAGGCGCGAACCAGATTTTTTCCAAGGTCAGCAATACTTATTTTCTATTAGGAACAATTGCCTCCACATTTTGGCCAAGTTTCAGAAAAATTGAATGGATGAATCAAACGTTATGGGAGAAAAAGAGTCATTTTTTTGCCATTTTGGGGGGCTTTTGACCCCTTGGGGGCGCTAACCAGATTTTTTTTCAAAAATCGGAGAATGTCACTTTCTAACCTGACCAAAGTTACAACTTCATGCAAAATTTCAGAGAAATTCAATGGATGGTTGCGGAAAAAAATCCGGGACGGACGGACGGACATGCCTCAAAACATAAGTCCCCCGATTTTATAAATTGGGGGACCAATAATGATAAATGTTACGACTGACAGTTTATGTTGAAGAATGTTTGAATTATTCAGACTACTATATGGACTTGTGCAACTGATCAGGACGTTGATAAACAATCAGTTCTAAGTGACAGTCTTCTGGGGTTTGAAGGTTCAATCCTTACTACGGGCGATAATAACTAAGAATTACGTAATAATTAGTTAACACTTTTGGTACTTATTAAGATTATGACCCAAGCTAAAATCGACTTGGCGTCGGTTAGGGCGAGCATTAGGGTTAGCTTGGGTCGTGATCTGAATAAGTACCACACTTTTACCCGGTCATTGCTGACGAAACTAGCAATCTAACCCCGTTGATTAAAAAGTTTAGTTTAAAATTCTGTATAGGTTCCAGAGTTAAAGATTCCGAAGTCCAACATAAAGATGCACTTAAAGAAGGTCGGAGGTCACATCGGCCGAAATTGAGGCTTCATTAATTCCTTGCTGTAGAACTGACGCAAAATTTGCCATGGGGAGGTGACGGATTTTTCGTTTCTTTCACTTAGCCCACTGCACATGCGTAGACATCACACGGGAAGTTAACAAGCAAAATTCATACTTCGACTCGCAAAAAAAAAACAAAAAAACTTGCAATTAAAAATAATTTTGCTGCATTTTTACGTGACTAATCAAGGTCAGTAATTGAGAGATCTTTCTAGACTGAGACGATCTTAAATTAAAGTTTTACTTTTTTTCTTTTTCTTTATCATAGTTCACCCCAAACAAGGTAGGACGTCACTGTGGACGTTAGGATGACCCCCCAAAACTTACTCCCTAAGTTGTGAGCTGTGCAGCGAGATATCTGTTTACATTAGTTTTAAATTTCTGCACTGGTGCAACCAGATAAGGCTGTCTGAAGATATCCGCTTCCTGACCAAAAATGCACCTAACATTGAAGCTTTTTGTTTTTCTCCCTTCTCTTTGCAAAACTCAATCATGTTCTGCAAAGCAAAAAACAAAAACAATTTACCTCTTTTCTCTCTCACTCTATCCTTTTTTTTTTTTTTACACACACCCCTAACAGGGCCACCAGTTTGCCATAACATACAGAATTTATCTCTAATGGCAAAAAATGGTTAACTGCCATAAAACCCTAAAAATAACAATTCACCTCCTTTCTCTCTCACTCTATCCTTTTTTTACACCCCCCTAATGGGGCCAGCAGTTTGCCGTGGGTTGCAACCCGTGATACTTAAGGGCGGGATCCTGGTGACTGAGCAGTTTATAACCCGGGAAAGTAGTGGATATGTACACTACAACACTTCACTTTGATCCTTACCTGGGCTAGACGGGCGGTTCCTGACCAAAAATGCACCTAACATTGAAGCTTTTTGTTTTTCTCCCTTCTCTTTGCAAAACTCAATCATGTTCTGCAAAGCAAAAAACAAAAACAATTTACCTCCTTTCTCTCTCACTCTATCCTTTTTTTTTTTTTTTTTTTACACACACCCCCTAATGGGGCCACCAGTTTGCCGTGGGTGGCAACCCGTGATGCTTAAGGGTGGGATCCTGGTGACTGAGCAGTTCATAACCCGGGAAAGTAGTGGATATGTACACTGCAACACTTCACTTTGGCCCTTATCTGGGCTAGACGGGCGGTTGGAGAGGCCCGATCCAATGGATCAGCTGGTTACGTCAAGCCCCACCATATAAAACCCACACCAATCTACTCACTACAATTAACATTCCTATTCCAACCGCCACTAACAACCACTAGTAAATAACCCAAAAATATGGTGGAAAGCGGTGGCTGAGGATCAATTGGTTATGGCGAATAAAACATTGACATGGCTGCAACATCCCTTATATTTTTCTTAAAAGGCCCAAAAGCAAAATTGAAGGAAGACAGGTGCTCATTGTTTCACCAAAATCAAGTATATCATCCCTGTATCTCTGTGGTGCCAGGGCGAATGGGCTTCCCCCCCCCCCCCTGGCACTTCCCACAAAGGGCTCCGAGGCAGGTGGGGAGCAAGGGTGATGAAAATAAAAACAAAAAACACATGGATCCTTTTTCTCCCAAAACCCTAAAAAGATACCACTCCGATGTCTCGGACATCTCAAGCTCGGAGGACGAAAAAATATACAACCTTCCAAAAAACGGCTCTCCTACAAATTACCCAAGATTTCTAGTAATAGAACTTCTAGAAAGAATAAAAAATGAGCAAATTATCGCCATTTTTAATTGAAAAAGTTCTCACGGATAAGAGCAACCGAAAGGCTATTAAAAAACTTAGAAATAGAAATCTTCTTGTCGAAGTAAATAGCAATAAAGATGCACAAAACTTATTGAAAATGTATAATTTCTACAATTATAAATGCAAAGTTTTTCCACATGGAAAACTAAACGCTTCTAAAGGAGTTATAAGAAACCAAGAATTATCCTTGGTGACGACAGATGAAATAAGAACGGCTTTAAAAAAACAAGGTGTAATTGACCACGAACGCATAACCATAAAAATAAATGGTCAAACCATCCAAACTAATACATATATATTGACCTTTGACACCCTTACAATCCCAAAAGAACTTAAAATTGGCTACCTCATTAAAAAAGTAGAGCAATACATCCCAACACCCCTAAGATGCCACAAATGCCATAAATATGGGCACTACCAGGATGTATGTAGGGGAATGAAAATATGTGGGAAATGTTGTGAAAGGGGTCCCATCCATACAGAAGATGAATGCCAGAACGACGAAAAATGTCCAAACTGTAATGAAAACCACCCAGCCTACTCCAAAACTTGTAAAATTTACCAAAAAGAAAAAGAAATTACAGAGGTAAAACATAAAAGAAATATATCATACCCAGAAGCAAGGAAGATTGTGGAATCATACTTGAAAAGCAACACATATGCAGAAGCAACCCAAAAAACAAGCCCATCAAGGCAACAAAATGAAACAAATGACCAATATCGAAAACTTATCGAAAAACTAGTCAAACTAGACCAAAATGAATGGCCAAAATTCCAAGAAAATCTAAAAGAACTATTTTCAAATATGAATAATAAATCGAAACAAACAGCAAAACCAAATATAAAAGGAAAAAAAATGCCTGAAACAGAAATAAAAAAGAAAATAGCACCAATTCAAGTACAAGAAGATATGAAAAAAGCAACCAAAGAAAAAACATCAAACAAAAAACCTGTTGAAAAACAAGAAACTCAATCAATAACTACGCAAAACAGATTCTAAACCTTGAAAAGGTGGAAACTGAAAATACCACGGCTGAGACCAATGAAACTACAATCAAGAAAACAAAAGCAAATAAACAAGACAAAAAAAGAAAAGACCCCAAAATAACAACAGTACAACCACAACTCAATCGCTCTCAAACAAGAACCCAAACTCAAACAAGACACAAAATTACAAACTCCTTCAAGTCAAAAAATGAAGAAAAGTACAACCAACCATTCAATAGAACAGAATTAAAAAAAGCAATACATAAATCTCATGATACAGCTGTTGGCCCTGACGAAATCCATTATCAGTTTCTTAAAAATCTACCAAAACCATCCCTAAACTACCTATTACAAATATATAACGAAATATGGAGAAATAACAGCATTCCAAAAAACTGGAAACAAGCTATAGTGATCCCAAACCCCAAAAAGACCATACAGATCCAATAAATTATCGACCCATTACCCTCACTAGTTGCCTGTGTAAGACTTTCGAAAGAATGGTTAATGAGAGACTATCATGGTATTTGGAAACTAAAAACCTGATTACAGAATATTAGTCAGGATTCAGTAAAAGTAGAAGCTCTATTGACCACCTAATTAGACTTGAGACACTCGTAAGGGAAGCATTTGTCAGGAAGGAGCATCTGATAGCAATCTTCTTCGACATCGAAAAGGCATACGACACTACGTGGAAATACGGCATTAAAAGAGACCTACATGAACTTGGACTTAAAGGCAGAATGCCAGAGTTCATCTGCAACTTTTTAAATGATAGACACTTCCAAGTGCGGATGGGCAACATACTTTCAGTCCCAAAAGAACAAGAAATGGGTGGACCCCAAGGGAGCATCCTGTCTGTCACCCTTTTCAATATAAAGATTAATAACATCATTAAAAACGTAAATACTGGGATCGACTGCGCTCTATATGTAGATGATCTATTTATATGCTATCGATCAAAATACTTACCCACAGCTGAACGCAAACTCCAACTCTGTATAAATAAAATAAACAAATGGGCCGTAGAAAACGGTTTTAAATTCTCAAAGGACAAAACAAAATGTATACATTTCAGTAAACTCTGAAAGATCCATCATGACCCCATACTGAAACTGGACCACAATAATATCCCAGTTGTTGATCAGCACAAGTACCTGGGCATCATATATGATAAAAAATTGTCCTTTATACCTCACATAAAATATCTAAAAACAAAATGCCACAAAGCCATGCAATTAATCAAAGTTCTGGCACACACTGACTGGGGTGCTGACAAAACTACACTCCTAAAACTCTACCGATCCTTAGTTAGATCCAAGCTCGACTATGGATGCTATATATATATGGAGCAGCCAGAAAGTCTTATATAAAAGAACTAAATGCAGTACACCACCAAGGATTAATATTGGCTTTAGGAGCCTTCAAAACCTCCCCGGTGGAAAGCTTGTATACAGAGGCTAACGAACCACCATTGACATTAAGACAAAAAAATTAGCACTACAATACTACTTAAAACTCAAATCATGCCCATCAAATCCTGCATACCAATGTGTTTTCCATCCACAATACACAAAATTATTCAACGAAAGAAAATACTTTCAAACCATACAGCCTTCGCATTAAAAAAACCCTCGCAGAAGCCCAAATAGTCACAACAAAAATTCATGAATCCATCAAATCAAAATCTCCACCTTGGATGATTAAACAACCATCCATAATATTAAAACTAAGTAAGCACTCTAAAACCAAAACTCATCCTTCAACTTTCCATGAAGAACTGCTCAACATTCAAAATACATACAAAGAACACCTACAAATATATACTGATGGATCAAAAGATTGAGACAGGGTAGGATGCACGGCCATCCATAAAAACATTAAATTAAAGAAAAGACTCCCGGATGGGGCTTCCGTGTATAGTGCAGAAGTATCTGCCATCGACTTGGCACTAAATATCATAGCATCCCAAGAACACAAAAAATACTTACAGACTCTTTATCAGTGCTCATATCAATAAAGGAAAAAAAAATGACAAACCCCTTGATTGCAAAGCTGCTGAATAGAATAAATGCTCTAACAGTAAATAAAGAAATAATCTTCTGCTGGATTCCAAGCCATATCGGTATCCACATGAATGAAAAAGCTGATAAAGCTGCAAAAGAGTCATTACAATTAAACCCCACAACAGAAAAAATCCCTTATACGGACTTAAAACCTAAAACAAATACATATATTCTCAAAAAGTGGCAGGAATCATGGAACTCCTGTATAGAAAATAAATTATACCAAGTAACACAGACCATCGGAATAAGAGACACCAATACAAGGATGTCGAGAAGAGAAGAGGTGACAATAACTAGACTCAGAATAGGACACACCTATGCCACCCACTCGTACTTGCTGGAGGGAGAAGAAGCACCAATTTGCATATCGTGCCAAGAACCCTACACAGTGCATCATGTATGGTAAGCTGTAGACTGTAAACAGATCCGACTGAGACACTACCAAGAAAATAACCTGAAGGAAATCTTCAACAAAGTTGACCCGAATAACATTTTTAAATTTCTAAGAGCAACGAAGCTATATAACAAGATATAGTCGAAATGTTCCTCTGAAACGTTTGTAACATTCAACTCTCATACTACAACTAATGTGTCGACATTAAATGACCCACAAGAGGTTGATATGCCGTAAGACAAATTAATCAATCAATCAAATTTCTGCATGTCAGTAGAGTCGGGAGAAACAGGGAGCAGGGAGGGAGTTCCAGAGGACAGCAGCACGAGGAAAGAAGCTATTGGAGTAGAAGGCTCTCCGGCATCTGGGGACCTCCACAGTGAATGGATAGGACTTAGCTGATTGTCGGGTTGGTCGAGGGGGCACCAGTGCAGCAAGTTCATCGGAGCACAATCCATTGAAGTATTTGTAAAACAAGCACAAGGATGCAACATTGCGGCGATGGGACAGGGGCTGGAGTTTGGTGGATAGTGAGGGACCTATCAAGTTGGTGACTATTTTTTTTGGACCTTGTCTAAGAGGGGATGTGACAACAATACTCCGTGCATGGGCGGATGGTGGCTTTATAGAGATATGGGATACTGTCAGGTGTGAGAAGTTTTCTAGCATGGTAGAGGGAGCCCACCTTCTTTGCAGCAGCTTTGGCAATGACTTCTATGAATGTGTTCCGATTCATGTTACCTGTGAATGTTAGGACGAGGAGTTTGAATGTTGGACTCTCAGGTAGGGTGTTATTTGCCATGGTGATCGATGATTGAAGAGGTTTTTTTGTAGTTATTGAAGGAAAGGAACTTTGTCTTTGCTGCATTAAATGTTACCATCCATTTATGACCCTATTCCACTATAG
>OY744550.1:59907644-59937644 GCA_963556195.1 Sepiola atlantica
TAAGCGTTTGCCTCAATTTTATGCTAAATTTCTTAAAAGATGTTTTAAAAGAATATGAACTGAAAGTGTAGTATCTGTTCCGATGGATACTGCACACCATACTGGTGTTGTTTTGGCCCTCGGGGCTTGACTTACGCCGGTCAATGGGTCTGTCCTGTGCAGTTCTGGGAGGTCCACCTTCCCAGGCTTTGTCTCCCCTCTTTGGGGAGGAGTAAGTTTATTGCTTACTGCCTGGGGCGCCCCTACCGGGGAATGCCAACGGGGCTGCCCAGGCAATTTTTAAACCCCACTTTCCCGACCCGACCTTGGGTCACATCTTACTTGTGGGAGTAAGATAAAAACTGGCCTTGTTCCTAACTCCTGGAGAGGAGTAAATAAATACTCAATTTTTATTATTAAATAGTTAAGAAAGACTTTTATAACAGACCCGATAAATCGTCTGCAACCTTTTACCTGTGGATTATTTTCCATGGTTTTGAAAATGGTATCAAGTGGGAACTTGTGCTTGTGTGCGTTCATTGCACTGGCCATGAAGGTCCAACCATGATTATCACCTGAATACACACACACACACACACACACACATATAATATAAAATTAAGTCAGTCTATTTCTCTAAGTTAAAGAGCAATAGCCTTCAATCTGACAAATCGATATTTAATTCTGACTAGTCAATCATTTACGGAATTTATCAATTTGTGTTCTTTACAAAACACTTCAATTCCAATCGATTTCATTGATTACACATTTTATCTGGCTGGTTTATTCTTTTATTATCATACATTTCTCGAATTCACGTTCCTTGATTTCAACATTGGCCATAACGTCAATTATGTCAGTACTGCAGCAAAAGCGTTTTTCTCCAAATGAAATACAACCCTGAAAAGTCAAAATAGTATTTAAGTCAGTTAATGACACGCTACACCGGGGACCATTGCGAATTGACTTGGCTTTACGAGCGCCTCTCTATCACCACTATTCATGGAAACGCCTTGAGCATGCAGTCAGCCTGCCAAACCAGCAGGACATCCGATAAAACTTCCTAATACTTGCATATTGGTTTTGGGAAAGCACATTTAATTATTTAACTATTATTTGTTGTTACATTCTTGCAGTGTTATTGACGTTAGACATTTTCCCATTTTATGTTAATTTTTTTTTCATTTGTGACATAACCACCTTTTAGTTCAATAAAAAAAAAAAAAGATATTTGCTTTATCGATCGATAAGACCAACAGAATCTCATTCCAACTAGCAAAACTGGCAGTTTGCTCGCCAGGCTAAGCTTAAACGCCAAATAAACGCACTTGACACAGACACACACCTGGCCGGAAGAAACAAAAACATGGTCGATTGTCGGAAATAAAATAATTGTTGATTGATTCAAAGATTATGCTATTTAAAAGGTTAGCTGCAAACGGAAATATCCTGTCGCTAAATAAACGCTTAATGGGTATGGCTACATTGACAGCGGAGGCAAAATCCCAGAATGGATGTTATACAGGTGGATGTCACAAATTACACAAACAAAACCGAAATTGAGATTGATAATCGACTGGCGATCGTGCCCCCTAAAAACCACCCCGTCAATTCATGTGTCCTTCTTCACTAACCCCCACCCGTTCAACAATAAAATGTATCAATTTATATTCAAGTTTATAATATAACTAAATAATAATAACTAAAAGAACATTAATTAATTAATTAACCAAGAATTAATTGATTGATAAACCAACTCGTGCACATTCTTTTCATTGCCAGTGTGATGCTGGTTATATAGGGCGAACTTCCTTGCATTTGCAGATCCGCGTAAACCAGTACGTTTATCCAAAATCCTTGTCACCGTTCCTCCTCGACTTTAGACTCGGCTATTAGACAGCAGTTCGTTTAAAAAAGCGGATTCCAAAAACTAATTAAAAATTTTTGAGTCCGTCTCTATCGCCATTCGTAAACCTTTATTTTATGCCGACAGGAGAAATTCATCAGATCGTTAAATCTCTTTGGAGAACTTGGATGTCGGTTCTTTATTTGTTCTTTCCTTTTTTCTTTTTTTTTCCTGTCTCCCTCAGTTTTTCTCTTTAATTTTTTTTAAATTATACATTTTCATTTTTATAATTTTTTTTTTTTTATTGACACACTAAAAAATATATTCTCCAATTTATTATTTTAAACAATAATATACTTCATACAACACTTGATTAAATAAAGAAGAAACAGGTTCGTTTACGCTGGTCAGTTCTCTTTGCTTATTAGACTCGACGCTGTTGATATGTTATATACTGCTTATCTTTGTCGGTGTATACATCATTGTACACCTGTTCATCTTCAGCGGCAACCCAGGTTTCATCACTGCTAGCTTGTCTTCCTTGGCCATTGATATTTGGTTTTTAAAAGAGTTAGTTCAACATGACAACCGACAGAAATTAACTGCATGTGTACGAGAGAGAGAGAGAGAGAGAGAGAGTATTCTAGAATGAATTTGGGACAGAGGAAATCTTAGCATATCAGTCAGGTCATTTTTGGCTACACTGCCTCATCTTTACAGGTTACAGGGTCCGCTTGATCCTTGTTCGGTCGCTGATCGCAGGCTCAAGAGACAGGACACTCTTCAAATGGAAGTGACGTGATTTTCCTGACTTTCACTTTTAGCTCTTTTCTCTCTCCCCCCCCCTTTTAGGGGTTCTCCCCCCCCCTCGTTATCTAACTATAGTTTCCGAGAATTAAATAAACAAATTAGAAACTGATGAACATATTTTAAATTATACATTTTCATTTTCTTTTTATTGATGAACATGTACTACAATCTATTATTTTAAACAAACTATTGACAAAAGAGAAAGAATTGTACATTTATAAAGCATGAAAGTGAAATTTTGTTTTCATCCAAATTTTATCGACATAATCGCTTAAAATAAACGAGATATTGCAAGTCGAAATGGAAGGGAATTTCACTATGCTTACCCGTTTTCCCACATTTTTGATACCTGCTAATAGTCATCTCTGATATCACCAGAGAAGTCTGCCTTTACATAGACAATAATGCTAATAATAATAAAATGTCTTAAGTTTCAAATAGAAAAATATACAAATATTAGCGGAAGCAGGGGCGTACCTGTAAGGTGCTTTTCTGCCCAACTCCCTAATTTCACCATATAACGGTTAATCATTTTCTTTTCTTTTTTCCAGCTGGCAACTCATCGTGGTTCAATTTTGGAAGATGCAATTCCATCATCTAGTCGTTTAAGCAGTTCCAGGGGTGTTTCATACAAGGATGTCTTGGAGTACGTTTTACCTGAAGTTAATCTATCTTGCTTAAAGCAAGCCATTTCCGGTCAAAAAACTGCTGATCAGCTTGTGAAATTAGATGAACAAGGGGTGAGTGAAATATATTATTATTATTGCACATTTGTTTGTTCTGTTCGTTTTTGTCTCAAACAAGGCATATTGCCACTGAAGCGTAAAGGGGCTACTTTGATGGGGGATCAGATTTATAGAGGGGCAACCTTGGCGAGGAGTTTGGCAGCAAGATATTTGTTCACATTACATTTAAATTTTTGCATGTTATGGATCAGGGGGGGAATTCCAAAAGCATCTTCCTTGATACTAAACGATTACTTTGTGCCTTTTTTAAAAAAAATTTTAATTTTATATATATATATATATATATATATATATATATATATTGGGGGGGGGGGGCACTTTATAAGATTTCTTGCAGTTTCAGTTCCCTTAAGTTCACGTGATTATTATTTTTATTATTTTTATTTTTATTATTTTTATTTTTTTATTATTTTTATTTTATTTTTTTATTTTTTTTTATTATTTTTATTTTTATTTTTATTTATTTTTATTATTTTTATTTTTTTATTTATATTTTTATTTATTTTTATTATTATTTTTATTTTTTTAATTTTTTTATTTTTATTATTATTTTTTATTTTTATTTTTATTTATTATTAAATATGTTAAATATATAAAATATGCTTAAATATTCAAGTAGAGTAGAAAGTGGACCCTGGGTTTACTTTCGTCAACCTCGTAACTCTCGCTTCGCTTAGTTTGTCCTTTACTCCTCACATTCCATCAACGATGTTTCTAACAAAGGGGGAAGAATTGCTGTTCTCTGGGTCAGAATCTATCCATCTAACACTTATCATTGGCTAGGTTTTTTTTGTTTAGTTTTTTTTAGCTTTTTATACCAAATTACTTCATGCCTTGTCCGGAGCGACTTCCAAAAACTCAAGTAGAAAATCTTCTGCCATCTAGGGACCTCTACAGAAAAGGGGTGGGATTTTGCTGCTAGTCAAGTAGATTGAGGAGGTACATTCATGGATGAATGTCTAGTTTTCATTCTTGGACAATAGATTTGCTAACAGATAAATATATAAATTATTATTGCACATAATTGTTGGTTTATCTCCCATCCACCGGGTCCCCAGGTGCCAGATAAGGAACGGCCTTCAGATATGGAGATTAGCTGCGAATCCCCAATAAGCAATCCCGGATCAACTGGCAGAGAGTGTATGTGGGATATGCTCTAGTCAAGTACACATCTCCATGAAATACATACAGATGCCCGATGTAAAGTTTAGACTTGGTGGGTGTCAGCCACCATAAAAGCTGACTGACTGATTGGTTGAGTGCGGGTTGTTAAGCTTGGTTATCGACACACTTTGTGTCGATAACGAAAAAGCGTTGGGCAAGAAAGGGGGTCTCCCATAAACTTTTGCTTTAAATAAACCTTCTATAGATATTTTCATGCATGCAGCTCATCAGTTACCTGGACGTGGGCCCACAAGTGTGCATGATGCCTCTCAATGGTAATAAAAAAGAAGCGATGAAGAAGAAAAAAATTAGTGTACACCCTCCATTAAAAATGACACAAAAAAAAAAAAAATTATGCTTCATCAGTGTTCGCACTAATATTCATATAAAAAGCATAGAATTAGGTCAGTAATTTAACATAAAAATTATCATTTCTGATGACTTAAAGAATAAAAAACAGCTGTTGACTTTTTATTTAAAGTAGAGGCTTTTCTGGAAAAAATTTTAGGGGTTAATTTTTTTTTTTTTTTTTTAAGCCAACCTTGTAACTCCTTGATTCTCTATTGAGCTCTTGAAGGGCTTAACTTTTGGGGGAACTAACCTGTTTGAGGTCCGGGGGATTGAACATTGGTTGGGAGGTTTCTTTCCAGCTTGTTTTGTCAGATCTGATAACTGACATAATAAAAGTAATTAAGTATCTTTGGTAGAGGACGAGTTATTTTTTAATTTTTTTTATGGAAATCGCTCCAGACAAGGCATGAAGCCACTTGATGTAAGTTCATAGTGCTTTTCTAGTCGGTACTTTCCCGGTTGATAGTACAGGAGACTGAACTCAAGGGTAGCTCCTTGAGAGGCTTCTCCATTAGCACTCGCTAAATGTTGGGGTATTCGTAAGTGCCATGTTGTACATGGATGTGTGTCGCTTGAGGTATTTCTGACGTGGATGACTGCCATGCTGATGTTTCGCCTTTAGATTTGATTATTTGGTCTCTGAATTTATCACCATCAGTTAAAAGACTACCTTATTTTGAAGTGATCCTACATTCCTCTCCCTTTTTGTTATCATACAACTTAATCATTTTTGGTTCTTTTTAGTTCCTTACGTCAAGTGGCTTCATGCCTTGTCTGGAGCGACTTCCATAAAAGAATAGAAATTAATTTCTAGTTTTTCCTTTCAGTTTGTATATACTGTTTTTATGTAAACATGTGCAAGGCGATTGCATCTTTAGTGCATAGTTGCAATGCATGTGGAGGACGGCAGACCAGCAATGGGAGAAATTTTTAGTTATAGAAAAAGAAGAGACCACTCAAGAAATGGGCTGACCTTCTGAAATAGTAATGTCTTCCTGGATACGAGGATCCATGCTGTGTTTGTGGGCCACTTGAGTCTTGGAAAAATTAATGTGCCTTCAGATACAAAACCCCTTGGCTAGTAAGATTTTTATGTCCATAGATAAACTGGCCCATGATTAGGTTGTCTATCACACATGACACGAATACTAATAATATTCCAGTAGTTGGGTTTCTGTGGGTCTGACACAGATGGATCTTTCAGCCCTAAGCTGATGCACTGTTTGTGTTTGCTTTGACTGATAATCTTGTGTGATTTCTCTTGTTTGGTCAAAATGATATATATATATATTACTCAGCCGGGTTTTGTTAAACACAGAATTTTCACATTTGTATAACTTTCTTTTAAGGTTTCTCAAATCGTCGAGCAATCCTTCGGGTTTCAGGCGGCAGTCCATACAGTATTTCGCCAATTGTTCGTAACTCGGCCATTTTTCTAGCACTTTCGACTTTCTTGGTCATCCTCGGGGTCGTTTTTTTTTTTTTTTTTTTTTTTTTTAATTATAAAGGAGACAGTGATGCAACAACAAAAAAAATTATCGTTTGAAAAACTTTAGAAATATTTTCGTTTTTAAGACGAGAGAAAACAGAACCTGGATTAAAGCAAATTTTCGCCAATCTTGAGTCAAATTCCTTGTCAATCCATTTCAAGATATTTTATAATTTGGATCGAAGAACTGTCGCTTCTTTATAATCAACCAACGAAGAAAAAGAGCGTCTTACTATTTTTTAAAATCATCCAATTTTGCGTATGGATATTCCAAGAACCCTGTTACATTTTGATAATGAACATAGTCTTTTTTTTTTTCTTTTTTTTTTTTTCAATTTAATTTCTTAATGTTATGAGTTTCAGCACTTTTTGAATAGATCCCATCGTCTATTGGGCAGGGGTTCTGTAGGTTCTGATTTTATTTCAGGTTGATGTTTATATAGTTTATTGTTTGTGAACATGTCCATGTTATTTGCCTTCTTTTTTTTTCTTATATATATATATAAATTTTCGTTTTGTAATCTGTTTGTGGTTCAAGTTCTGTTATCATTTTGGTTGCTCCGTTTGTCGAGTTGAAATAAGGATTCTAGACATAAAGTTTAGTATCATGATATCTTGATTTTAATATACTTAAGTGGAAATAAAAGTGTGCAAAACTGTTCTGTTCGTGAAATATTATTTGTCCTGTGACGGGTATTATATATATATATATATATATGTTTTGAGGTACAAAATTTATAAATAGTTTTAAATATAAGCGGAATTTTGTTAATCTCCGTAAGTGTAGTCTTTCGTCCGACATCTCATCAGGAGTAATCGTTGGAATAAAACAGGATGAAATAAATTAATAGTGAGAAAAAAAGAAGAAAGAAAAGCAAGTATGGGGAATTTACTGCCGGTGACAATAAAAAGATTTAATTCAATTCAACAAATAAAAACGACGACTAAAAGGCAGATTTAGAGGCAAGAGGAAAAAAAAAAAAGAACGGCCAACTAACTTTCCCCAAATAAGAGCTCTCCAGACCACACTTACGGAGATTAACAAAATTCCGCTTATATTTAAAACTATTTATATATACAGGTTGATTCATAAGTCACTTAGCTATTGAAAATGATTACCATATGAAACACAAACATATTATGAACTTTTGATGATTGTTATCTTACTCTCTAATTACTGCTATTTGTTATTTTAAATTTGTTCGTTTCTATATTTGTTTCTATATGTATTTATTTTTATTTAAATTTGTGTAAATCATCATATGTGCTTTTTTTTCAGGCAGTATGTCATTTACAATTGAAGAGCAAATTTTTATTGTTATTCATATGGCCAAATTTGATGAATCTCCCACACTTGTTGAAAGGCAATGACGACCTCAAATCAAAAATCACTGCCGAGTTTGTTAAAATTAATCAATCAAATATGCTACAAAGAGTCGTAAATTCCTTGCAAAAAAGAATGGAACTATGCATGCAGAACGAAGGTGAAAAATTTGAAAATTAACTGTAATTTTAAACTCCCATCAATGAATTTGCTGAATAAACTTTCTCTTTTGTATTACCGTATTTTTTAACTTTAGAATCTAAGAAAATAAATAGGCAAGTGGCTTATGAATCACCCTGTGTGTGTGTGTGTATATATATATACACACACACACACACAGGGTGATATATATATATATATATATATATATATATATATATATATATATATAAATAAAATAATGTTAAGACTAGCGTAAATTCTTAGAAGCAAACTAATATGATGACTGCAAAAAGTAAATTGACTTACAAAAAAGCGATTTTCCACGGAACGACTTGGGACAAGAATTTTTTTTTTTTTTTTTAAATTTTATATATGTAGTTTTAATGGTTGAGTAACTTCTGAGACTATATATATATATATATATATATTTATACACACACACACATATTCTAGTATACTTATAAGCTAGCAATTATAATTTGTATCATAAAAATCCAACGATATTTCTGAATGAATGCGTTGTCTGTTCTATTATTACATGTTTTCTATTAAAAGTACTTGGCCATGTCCTATTCTATAGGAGACCGAATTCAAAATGGAAGCATTCTAGAAAGTGGCGAATTGTACTGATGCAACATATATTTGGGATATGTTCTGGTCCTCTTATAATTTTGAATAGGAACATTCTGCCAGTTGTCTGACTAATATCAGCCACCGATTTATTAGTACCTGTTTATTATTTGAGGGTTATTTCAAAAGCTGGCTATTTTTTATTTGTATACGTACGCGTTGCCATGACTTCTGTTAAGTGTTGTAGACAGTAGATTAACATTTTGTTTTCGTTTTACCTATGTTAGGGATAAACGTGACGGTATTGTCCTGCTAGAGTCAGCGTTTTGGTTGCCCTGACACCCATGTATTTCTGTTTATCATAATCTTGTCGAGTAGATACAAAACGTCCACCTCTATTGTTTGATGTAATCCTACCCTATTAAGAAATTTCGATGTGATAACCTATAATTCTTCAAGCATAGTGTCCTCATTTTAAAGTGACTTTCTAAAACAACTTCGGCGCCATCGCCTAAGGCTAAGTAAAGTATTCGCTTCTAATATTGGTAAATATTCAAAAATATGGACACACTTTGAATTTACATTACTTGTACTCGTGTGTGTGTATATATATATATATATATATATATATATATATATATATATATATACTAGCGCCATAGCCCAACACTTAACTAACGACCATTCTTGCCCCCGATCGGAATTCAGAAAACTCTTCGTAGAAAATACCAAAATCTTAGAATATAGTACTAATAAACAAAAACTCCATATATTAGAAGCCCTATATATTAAAAAAAAAAACGTAATTAACAGAATTAACTTTAATACCAGTAATAATATACTAAAATGTCTTTAATGTTAACTATAGTTTCGTACTTATTACATAATTCCCGCCAAAACCATCTCTAATACGAACACATGGTCTTTACCTGATTCACCTTATTCCCCTGAAGATGGACACGGATTGGTCTGAAAGTACTTGGGACACAAATGAAAACTATGACGGATTCATCGACCAATTCACCGCCGAAACTAAGATTCTGATTCGGACAATGGAAAGGACTTATGAAAGAATATCCATACATAAGTTGTCTGTTATATATATATATATATATATATATGATAAAGAAAGGAAGAAAGTGTTCCAACGTAATGGAAATTGAAAAAAGAAAACCAAAAAATATTGTTTATGTATTCAATGTTTCGTCTTTATTATAAGACTTCCTCAGGATGATTGTCTGAAGAAAACAACACTCAAGTAAAAAATGTAGATAGGTAGCAGCGGCTGCTGACTCAAAACATGTGGCCGCTTAAGAAAAAAAAAATTGACATATATATATATATATATATATAAATTTATTTAGATACTGTATATTACATATTTCAGCAATGTACCGCGGTTTCATCCAAAAGGGCAGATTTAGACATCTTTAGTAAATCTTCGTGCCCAGTGGAATCATTGGCAAGCTGAAATGATTGTCCCATCCCAATAGGGAATGGCGTCAACAATAACAGAAAATGGGAATTTATTCCCAAAAACGACAACTAAAAAGCACCCTAATTTCACAAACCCAAACGGCAAACTTCATAGCCGCTCCTTTCGTATTTTTTTCAGACTAGGAAAAACAATAACATTACAAATCCAAAAAAGAACAGATAAATAAATAAATAAAACTCGCTGACAGATAAATAAATAAAACTTGCTAGGGAATAAAATTAAGGCCTTTCATACACGAACTAACATCGATCTTCCTTAAGTCTTAGTTAATCACTATCCCACACCGGGTTTTTTTCGGTGACCCCCTCAGAGATACACCGTTTTCTGTCATTGTTGACGCCATTCCCTATCGGGACGGGACAATCATTTCAGCTTGCTGATGATTCCACCGGGCACGGAGATTTACTAAAGATGTCTAAATCTGCCCTTTTGAATGAAACCGTGATACATTGCTGAAATATGTAATATACAGTATTTAAATAAATTATATTAGCTCTCTTATATGATCGAGCACTTGATTTGATTTCTTTTAATATACAACCTGACACACACACACATATATATATATATATATATATATATATATGAAGCAATCCAACAAAAAGATATAAGCGTCAACTAATATCTTATAATTAGTGAAACATCCGGATAAAAACTGAAGCTCAATATACTGGATAGAGCATTAATATTATAATATAAAATGAAGTAATAAAATAAGGTGTCAATCAAATTTTATTAGAATTCAAAGTTCAAGCATAATATCCTTAAGTCCTTAGCTCATGAGTTTTCAAAGATAATTCTTCTCTTCAGAGGACCATTACCGCAGTTATACTACTACAGGTAATAAAATTAAGCTTTGAAAATATATAAAAATATATACACAAATACATAAAAATATATCAACCCAAAAACATACTTTTTTGTTGAATCTATACAATCCATCCAGGTCATACAAATTGAAAAACATAATGACGAAAGACATTCAGAGGTTTAACCGAGGATTACTCCAAGTTATAAATAGCAGTCCATATACGTGAAATTGAAGGAGCTGACAAAGTTATCCAGTCGCGAAATGTGTCAATAATCGATGAAGTGAAAAGTATTCAATGTTAATGATAAATAAATCAAATAATATAGAAAGTTCAATAAACTCACTTAAAATTCCAAAATCCTGATATATATATATATATATATATACATATAGTGTGTGTGCTAGCTATACCTATCCGACGTTGATGGACATAGTTTTGTTTCTCTGTTTTTGAACTAAGCCTACTTTTAAAAAATTTATATACAGATGAAGACAACAAGTGGACGATCACAGACTGTGCAGTGAACGTACACATTCACATTTATGTAAGCGAATGAAAACAATTATAACAAGGAATCTCCTTTTTGTTTTTTCAGATCACTAATTCTTACAAAGTTGGAATTATGTACTGCAAGGCGGAGCAATCTACGGAAGAAGAAATGTACAATAATGGTAAGAATTTTTGTTTTAGATTTGCTGGAAACGGTCTGTCGGACATGTGATGATGTATAGAAGTGAGGGTTGAGGACATGCGTTGCATGGAGAGAAATGATATGAGAATGATACAATGGATGTGTAATGTGAATCTTAAAGACAGCCTTAGTCCTGATGACCTCAGAGGAAGATTAAATTTTGACAGTATTGGGAGATGTGTTCAGAACAGGAGACTTCGATGGTATGGCCACGTTGAAAGAATGGATGAGGGTTCTTGGGTTAGTAGATGTAGAACAGTTGAGGTAGCAGGTTCAGGTCACAGTTCCAAGAAAAAACATTAGATGAAGTGATAAAAATGGACTTGAGGAAAAGAGGGATAAATAAAGACCTGGCCAGAGATAGGTTACTTTGGAAGTCAATTCCTTAAAGTCGTCCAACATATGTCAGCATGTATAGAACAGTGCATGGGCGGATGGTGGCTTTGTAGAGATATAGGATACTATAAGGTGTGAGAAGTGAAGTTTACTAACACTGTAGAGGGAGCTAACTTTCTTTGCAGCAGCCTTGGCAATGTCTTCTATGTATTTGTTCCAGTTCATGTTATTTTTTAATGTTGTAATAATGAGTATGAGATATATATAAAGATAAATATTCCCCCAATTTCAGTTTCTTTGGAGTACTTTAAAGTGTATTTAAGGGGGCATAACATGGGCACAACCTCCCATTTGAAAATTCAAATATTTCAGATTTGCATTAAATTTGATTCATAATCATTAGACACCAATTAAGCAAGATTCTTTGAATTTTAATTTCTTCTTAAGACCCCTTAAGCTTAAGTCTTAAATTTTAGATATATGATACCTTGGTGATACAATTGGGGTACAGGGTAGAGCAGGTGCGATTGTGATTGCAAGAATTAGGAGTGGATGGAGTAAGTTCAAGGAACTTTTGCCATTACTAACCAGCAGAGCGTTACCATTGTTGACCAAGGAAAGAGTCTATCAGGCATATGTACAGCGTGATGATGTATGGAAGTGAAAACTGACCAGTGAGGGTTGAGGACATGCGTTGCATGGAGAGAAATTATATGAGAATGGTACGATGGATGTGTTATGTGAGTCTTAAAGACAGGCTTAGTCCTGATGACCTCAGAGGAAGATTAAATTTTGACAGTATTGGGAGATGTGTTCAGAACAGGAGACTTTGATGGTATGGCCACGTTGAAAGAATGGATGAGGGTTCTTGGGTTTGTAGATGTAGAACAGTTGAGGTAGCAGGTTCAGGTCACAGTTCCAAGAAAAACATTAGATGAAGTGATAAAAATGGACTTGAGGAAAAGAGGGATAAATAAAGACCTGACAGAGATAGGTTACTTTGGAAGTCAATTCCTTAAAGTCGTCCAACATATGTCAGCATATATAGAACAGTCCATGGGTCTACATGGCACAATCTGCTAAGTAATAATCAGTTCTAAGTGACAGTCTTCTGGAGGTTGAAGGTTCAATCCTTGGTGTGGGTTATACTAGAAATATAATTACGAATTCCTTAAGACTTCTACCTTGTCATGGCTGATGGAATGAGAGCAGTCTACTCTGTGAATTAAATAAAGGGTCCGGTTTGAAATTCCGTACAGATATCCGAGTTCAACCAGACACCCCTGAAGAAGGTCAAAGGTTACATCGTCCAAAACATGAGAATAAAATTCATACACTAGAAAAAATGTGACCCGTTTGGTCACCTATTGAGCTTGAGCTTGTTTTAAACAGTTTGCAAAGTCAGGTAAATAAAAAAAAAATTTTAAATTTAAAAAAGACAAAATTAGTCATTTTGTTCGCTATATCCTCCATCCTCTCCCTCTCTCTCTCTCTCTTTCTCTCCAGCTATGGGTTAAATTTGTTGTGATATTGCCTATTTTTTATAATGGATTATTCCAATCTACTGTTTTATAGTTAGCTTTTTTAACTTTGACGTTTAATAAATAGTGACAGTAGGGGTGGGACGTAATGGGTGAAAATTTCAGATTCATGCGAGTAGTATTTTTTTGTGTTCATTTATACATAAATAACACTAAACAATCAAACATTTTGAAAATGTTGCAAAATTCAGAAGGGGTGGGACGTAATGGGTGAAAATTTCAGATTCATGCGAGTAGTATTTTTTTGTGTTCATTTATACATAAATAACACTAAACAATCAAACATTTTGACAATTTTGCAAAATTCAGAAGGGGTGGGACGTAATGGGTGAAAATTTCAGATTCATGCGAGTAGTATTTTTTTGTGTTCATTTATACATAAATAACACTAAACAATCAAACATTTTGAAAATTTTGCAAAATTCAGAAGGGGTGGGACGTAATGGGTGAAAATTTCAGATTCATGCGAGTAGTATTTTTTTTGTGTTCATTTATACATAAATAACACTAAACAATCAAACATTTTGAAAATGTTGCAAAATTCAGAAGGGGTGGGACGTAATGGGTGAAAATTTCAGATTCATGCGAGTAGTATTTTTTTGTGTTCATTTATACATAAATAACACTAAACAATCAAACATTTTGAAAATTTTGCAAAATTCAGAAGGGGTGGGACGTAATGGGTGAAAATTTCAGATTCATGCGAGTAGTATTTTTTTTGTGTTCATTTATACATAAATAACACTAAACAATCAAACATTTTGAAAATTTTGCAAAATTCAGAAGGTGCAGGCCAAAAATAGCCGTTAGGGCTCCACGGGACTCAAAATCCATCATTTTTTCAGTGAAAAAGTGGTTTCATGAATTTTGCAAAATTTTCAAAATGTTTGATTGTTTAGTGTTATATATGTATAAATGAACACAAAAAAAAATACTACTCGCATGAATCTGAAATTTTCACCCATTACGTCCCACCCCTAGTGACAGGGAATGATGGAAGCAAGAGTAACAGACACTGCATATAATAAAAGCAGGGCTCAAACAACATAGAGGGTGATAGTAATAGACAGAAACTTAGTAAGGGTTTGGTGACTTGGTGAGTTAATTGCAAATTACGATTAATTAGAACAATTTAACTTGTCAATCCTCATCTCATTTTTTTTTTTTAACAACATAGACCGATGTGTGGCTGAAATAACTAACTGAACAGATCTATATGCCTTTTATTACTAAAGCTATCAAGCACCAACATAGGGGGGGGGGGCTGGCTTTACTTTATATATAGGGTGGGCAAAAATAAGGGTCCTATTTTTAAAAATTCATAACTTTTTTATTTGATTTTTTTTTTTTTTTTTTTTTTTTTTTTTTAGAATAAGTAAAGGACCCCTTCCGAAGCAAGCATGAGCCTTATTAGCCCTAAGGAACGTACCCTCATTTAGAAAACATTATTTTTGCTTAAAAAACTCAAAACCGTGTAAAAAACAATACTTTAGTTTTTGTAAGTTTTAAGAAGTGTTTTTCGGCTAAAATTTGTTTTGTTTATTTCAAAAAATCTCGGAAGGGTCAGTCTACACACACATAAAGTTTGGTGAGTTTAACTTTTATTTTGTGGAAGTTATTCAAATTCAAGTTATTCAAATTTAAAGATAGGACCCTTATTTTGGCCCACCCTGTATAAGATAGATGCTTTGTTGATATGGATAAGTGGGATACTCGAGTGGTGTCTTCTAGATAGCTCAAAATTTAGGATTCCTGGGGAGAGGCTGACCTAAATTGCCTTGGAGGGAACTGCTGCGGAGAGACTGGATAATGTTGGAGCTTTCTGCAGTCGATCCTCATGATGGTTTCTTGGAGGTCTGGAGTGAGATCTGCTATGCGTACGACTGGACGGCGGCCCACCAGTGTTCGCGATGATGATGATGCCCCTTAAATAAAATAGAACCGATGATGATGATTATGGGAATAATGATCGTGTTACTATTTAAGAAAAAATATGAAAAGTTAAAATCATTTTTTCATTAGGATTATATTTCTTAATTTTCCATCTTGAATTCTTTACTCCGCTTGATGGTGCCATTTTTGTACCCCTTTTTTTTGAGAAAGGAACGGGTTTCTCCCGAAATTATAAAAAGAAATGTTGCACCATCTCGGATGTTTTTTATTACTATTTAGCAGTAAGTCTCATATTTACTGATTTGATATGTGAATGATCTTTTGAAAGAAGAAAAAAAAAGAAGATTTTGTGAAGATTTCTAACCCAAATATTGTCTCCGATTGTTTATTTTTGTTCAAACTTTCTTTCACCATTTTTTGCATTGCTATCAGCCTTCATAAATACATTTTTTTAAATTCAATATTTTAAACGAACAATTTACTTTGGTTAAATTTGGAGAGAAATTAATAGAAAAAAAATTATTTTGTTTAAATTTGACTACATTTCAAATCCATTTCACCATTTTCTGACTAACTGCAGCCTTCATATGCACGTCTGAACTAGAGTTGAGCACGCATCTGATGAAGAGAAGTGTTCCCGAAATATATTGTACAAATTTTCCATCAGATCATGTTAATACAGGTAGGACATAATATAATGTAGATAGATTGTATTAAAATGTGAAATTACACAACTCGTTCTACCATTGTCTCATTTTACTTAAACTGGTGTTTATCCATTACACCTCTGCATTGTATTGCCATCTAAGAATCACCTTTATATATACAAACTTAACAATGCTTCAAGCAAACTACACATTTTTTTTTTTTTCCCTTTAGAGATGCATGGTCCTGCGTTTGAAGAATTCTTGGAATGTATTGGAACTCGTGTACGGTTAAAAGGTTTTGAGAAATATCGGGGACAGTTGGACAATAAAAGTAAGTATTCTGCCATTTTTTTTTTTTTTTTTTTTTTTTTTTTTTTTTTTTAAATTTAAATTTAAATATATATTAAATATATGAAAGGTTAAATTAAGGAAATGTTGCAATGATAGGTTACTAGTGAGGATCAAACTCACGACTTAGGAGAAACAGAACGACTGGTTGCATTGCAAGAAGCAAATCCACTTCAATAAGAAAAAGGTGAACCCATGAAGTATCTCTATTCTCATGGGTTAATTAACCTAACTAGCTGAGATACCCATCTCTGGATCGATTCACGGTACGTCAAAGCAATCAAAACCATATCACTAGGTTAAAAACTGGCAAGATTGATCTTCCACGACTGAAGTTATGGGTTAAGACAAGTTTTAATTTTGTAGAGAAGGTTTTAAAATGCTTGAAATTTGAGAATTTAAAAGATCTTGTGGATATTACGTCTGGCCAAGATCAAAGTGTAGTATGTTTCGATGGATACTACACCCCATAGACTGGTATCGTTTTGGTTTTCGGGTCTTGATTCCGCTGGTCTGTGGGTTTGTCTTGTGGAGTTCTAGGAGGTCCACCCTCCCAGGCTTTGCCTCCCCTCTTTGGGGTGGAGTTTATCGCTTACTGTCTGATGCACCCCTACCGGGGAATGCCGACGGGGCTGCCCAGGCATTTTTTTGTAGGCCAGAGTGCTCACCTTCTCGGGTGTTGGCTTTTCAAATCCCACTTTCCCGACCTTGTGTCACATCTTACCGCTGTGGGAGGAAGATAAATAAAAATAAAAATAAAAAGATAACTCCGAGTGCAAATAATAATAATAATAATAATAATATAAATTAATAATATACAACCTTTTAGTTAGAAAAGGGTGCTGATCTTGTTTCCGGTTATAAATGCGAAAAGGTTCCCTTCAAATTCAAAGAGTGCAAAAAAGAAAAGAAAAACGAAGCGAAGAAAAGAAGTCAAAGAAATTGAAAATGGTTTCTTAAAGAGAAACGCCAAAACACAAAAAAAATCCCACAGTATCCAATCCCAGTCGTCCACAACAATGAATTCCATTGTAAACTGCGTTCAATACAATTGATAGCCATTTGTGAGAGAAAACATCAAACCTCCCACCCGCTAAAGAAAATCTGTATAGCTCTAAATCTACCAAATATCACGTTTCTCGTCAAGGTAGTTAAACCTTAAATAAGTATACAATAGTAAAACGAACTTGCGGCCTTTAAAAAGTACAAGAAGCCGGATTCAAAGATATGCTATTTTCAGAACTAAAAATACAGCTTACACGACTGAAGTTATGGACATAAAATATTTCTATTTAAGGAGTTAAGCTTATAATAGATTTTAAAATGTTTGAAATTTTCTCAGATTTTGAGAATTATGTAATTTATTTTTAAATTAGGCAAAATGCCTTTGACACCAATCTCACCACTAGACAAGTTCCATTGAGATTTCTTTGAGACAGCATTCGTCCTGTCTTTTTTCTATCCAAACAAGTTGTGTTGACCTTTTTTGAGAGATCATATCTCTACAAATATTTTGTATGTGTGTCTTTCATGATATCCACGTATTAGGAAGTGTTGATATATTTGGTATATTGCTTCTCGTAAAGATATTATCTCCCTTTTCGCGATGGTGAATGGCATTGAAATTGCTTGATATAAAAAGGTGAAAATTCTTTCCTTTCTTTCTTCCTGCTTCACCTCACATAATGCGAGCATAAAAATCCAAGGTATGTAAGACATTCACTTGGGACTCGAGGCAACAAGTTATTATTTTCATATTTATCTGGTGAAATTGAGCTTTAAGGGTCCCGTTGAAGTCAAGTGTAAGCAGTGCACTAATTGAGTTTCGACTTTCTTTCAATCGATTATAGAAATGGGTATTCTTGTGCAGCTAGCACGGAATGGGGAAACAATTACAAGTTAAGTTTCTCAAACGATACATATAAATTAAAAAAATATGCGGAACAGTAAACACTTTTTTTTTCTTTTCTTTTTTTTCTTTCTTTTTTCTTTCTTTTTTTCTTTCTTTTTTCTTTTTTTCTTTTTTTCTTTTTTTTTTCTTTTTTTTTTTCTTTTTTTTCTTTTTTTTTCTTTTTTTTCTTTTTTTCTTTTTTTTTCTTTTTCTTTTTTTTTTCTTTTTTTTCTTTTCTTTTTTTCTTTTTTTTTCTTTTTCTTTTTTTTCTTTTCTTTTTTTTCTTTTTTTTTCTTTTTTTCTTTTTTTTCTTTTTTTTTCTTTTTCTTTTTTCTTTTTTTTTATCTTTTTGCAAAGATAACGTTCCTGTATATGAGAAACGGTTATCTGATTAAAGCAGCATTTTTAATAAATGATTGAAAGTTCTTTAAATTTTATTTGTTTCTTCCATTTCAGTGGATTCAACTGGAACACATTCTATATATACAACTTTCAATAACTATGAGATCATGTTTCATGTTTCTACGCTACTGCCTTTCACCCCAAGTAACAGACAACAGGTAAATTTATTTTTATTTTATTTTTTATCATTTCCCCCACTCCTCGGGAGTCTGTTTTTTTTACTTTTGTTTTTTGTGTTTTGTTTTAATTTTGTTTGTAGGAAATATTGACATTTTTTGGAGAAAAAAAATGAATTTTTTTTTTTTTTCTCAAGTGAATTTTTTTAGGTGAATGAAAACTTTTTGGTACTTTGTTACATTAGGACCTGCGCTAACTTTGACCATTAACGACGAGGTCAAAATTAGCTCGGGTCATAATGTAACAAAGCACCACCAATGTCAAAATCCAATTAAAAAAATTTGATTTTGACATTTAGATATGATAATTATATATATATATATATATATATATATATATATATATAATTTTTTTTATTTTAATTTTACTAATCACGTTTTGTATCTACACGCAAAATATTTTTTCAATTAATTTTATTAAAGAGAAGATATCTAAAATAAATGATTTAGACATTTTTTTTAATGTTTTTTTTTAAATATATTTTTCATTTTTAAATTATTAATCGATTTTTATTTTGTATTTATGCGTGCACATGCATGCACAAAATATTTGATCAATTCATTTTATTAGAGAAGAAAAGATATCTAAACTAAATGCAAAAGTTAGGCAGCTGTTAGTGTGAGAAATGAGCCCATCTGTTAACTAATTTGCATGTTGCTGTGCAAAAAGACATTTTATTAATTAACTATACGTTATTGTTTTAATTCAATGATTGTTTTCAATTTAATATAATAAATAGTTCTGTTTTGAAATATTTCATTTTTTTTAATTTTTTTTTTAAATTTTTTTTTTTAACTTTTCACCTCAAACAAGGCAAGTTGCCACTGTAGACGTAAGGGGCTATTAAGAACTAGGGTGAAAGTTTTGGGGGGTCATCCTAAATTGGGATCTGTGCAGCGAGATGCTTGTTAACATTAGTTTTAAGTTTCAGAGGCCGGCAGCTCGAGGAAAGAAGCTATTGGAGTAGAGAAGGCTCTCCGACATCAGGGGACCTCAACAGTGAATGGATGGGATTTAACTGATTGTCTGGTTGGTCGAGTGTATTTACGTTGCGGGGGCACCAGAGCAGCAAGTTCATCGGAGCACATTCTATTGAAGTACTTGTAAAACAAGCACAAAGATGCAACATTGCGGCGATGGGACAGGGGCTGGAGCTTGGTGGATAGTGTAGGACCTATTAGATTAGAAATTGTTTTTTGGACCTTGTCTAAGAGGGAAAGACTAGTGGGTGGTGCACCAGCCCAGATGTGACAACAATACTCCATGCATGAACGGATGGTGGCTTTGTAGAGATATATGATACTGTCAGATGTGAAAAGTTTTCTAGCATGGTAGAGGGAGCCCACTTTCTTTGCGACAGCCTTGGCAACAGCTATGTATTTGTTCCAATTCATGTTACCTGTGAATGTGAGGCCAAGGAGTTTGAACGTTGGACTCTCAGGTAGGGTGTTATTTGCCATGGCAATCGGTGGTTGAAGACGTTTCTTATACTTGTTGAAGGAAAGGAGCTTTGTCTTGGGTGACTAAGCGGTATTTCCGTGGACAAATGTTTAGTAAGTCGATGGAATTCAGAAATGCTAATGATGGTGGGTTCTATTTCTTGGTTATCATGGCGGGACTGCTGTTTATTGTGCCTATTCTTGGGGGGGGGGGGGGTCTTAATTTTTAACAAGTCGTGATCCATTTCTAAATTGTAAATTGTATAATTTGTATAAAAATTACCAAAATGTTAATGTTTATATATCTATATAGAAAAATTACTTTGGATGGTGTCTCTTCTTCCTATCAATGCTGGTGTTCCTCAGGGCTCTATTCTAGGCCAACACTGTTTTTTCTCTGTATAAATGATCTTCCAGAGAATATTCTTCAGAAAATTAACATCTATGCTGATTATACCACTCTCTATTCTGGTGTTATTTCTCTTAGTTTAGTCGAAATATGCAGCTGCTCTAGAAGTTGACCTGAATTCAGTTGTGGACTGGAGTACAAAATGGCTTGTTTCATTTAATCCAGTTAAGACTCAGCTCGTGTCTTTCAATCGTAGGCGTGTCCCTTTTCTTCCTGAGATTCTCATGGATGGCTCTGCTCTTGAAGAGAAATCTACTCTGAAACTTCTTGGTCTTTCTCTCTCATCAAATCTTTCTTGGAGTTCATACATTATATCCATTGCTCTTTCTGCTTCTCGTAAAGTCGGTTCTCTCTATCGCTCCAAACACTTTCTCGCACCTGAGGTTATTCTCTATCTCTACAAATCTACAATCAGACCGTGTATGGATTACTGTTGTCATATTTGGGCTGGTGAATCTCTGTCTCATTTGAGGGTTGTTGATAAGGTGCAGAAACGTATCTGTAATTTGATTAGCCCTACCCTTTCTTCTTCTCTGCACCCTCTTTCTCACAGACGTGATGTTGCTAGTTTGAGTCTTTTCTATAAATGTGTTCTTCAGAATTATGTGATCTATTCTCGGGTTTCTTTTGTTCCAGCTCGTTTGACTCGTTGGTCTAGTGGTCTCCATCAATTCGCTGTTTTTATGCCTCATTGTAATACAGCTTACTATTCCAGTAGCTTCTTTCCAAGAACCGCAGACTTGTAGATCTCTCTTCCTGCTGACTGTTTTCCTCCCACAAATAACCGTGGTTTTTTTTTTCAAGACTAAGGCCAATAGGCATCTCCTGACTTTACGATAATCATCTTTTCATTTTTGTTAGCTCCTTACATCAAGTGGCTTCATGTCTTGTCTGGAGCGATTTCCATAAAAAAGAAAGTGTTTTGTGTTTACAACAATGAAATGTTTTATTTAAAAGATTTGTTTCAAGTATTTTAAGTAGAAAACTTCAACAAGAAAATTTTTTTAATCACAACATTGAGGTTGTTTGGATTTGTATCAGGTTGTCCGGAAATATGTTAATACTTGCATTTTATGCCTTTTCTCCTCTTCATTTCTTGTATCAAATGCAAATAATTATAACTTTTCTATTTCTCTTCCAGCTTCTCCGCAAACGTCATATAGGGAATGATATAGTCAGTATAGTTTTCCAAGAGCCAGGAGCCTTGCCATTCACCCCAAAGTCTGTTCGATCTCATTTCCAACATGTCTTCATCATAGTCCGAGTCCACAATCCTAATACACCTGATGTTTCATACAGGTAATTATTTGATTCTAACTTTTATTTTGTAAAACAACTAGGAGGATACCTTTCCCAGAACAGCTATTCTGTTAGTTGGTAATAAAATTAATTCACGGAGCAGTTTTGCACCACTTTAATGTCCCCTTGATGAAGATTAAAATCCAAAAATATGTGTCTACAATCCTTATTCCAATTTTGTTCAAAATCAAATGATTTCGAACAAAGAAAAACGATGATTAAACATTTGAAGATATAAAGAACTTGAAGCATAAAAACTTTTACTATAATGACCAGATTCGGCATTAAATAACCCAAAAAGGGTTGATATGCCGTAAAACAAAACTACCAAACCAAAAACGATGATTAAACATTTGAAGATATAAAGAACTTGAAGCATAAAAACTTTTACTATAATGACCAGATTCGGCATTAAATAACCCAAAAAGGGTTGATATGCCGTAAAACAAAACTACCAAACCAAACCACCAATTTTGTTCAAAATCAAATGATTTCGAACAAAGAAAAATGTTTGAAGTTTTGGGCTTAAGCTTAAGGAGTCTAAAGTGACTGTCGGTTATTGAATGATGCTGAGTCGGTGTAAATTTAAATATATGAATGTGAGTTAATAAACAAAAATATGGAAAAGAATTTGAATGAGGAAACTTAGTATGGTCAAGAATTAATTATTTATTTACTTTTTTACAATTGAAGAAAGAGGATTTACTAATTAATTGAACAGTTATTGTGGGAGCTGATAACGACAGCGTCATTGCAGAATGTCTGTCCCTGTTGGAAGCCAAGAGGACGTTACTCTCCAATTTCACAAGGGGAATAACTCTGACAAACTATGGATCAAATTTCATGCAAATCAGAAATACTTGAGATGGAATGTTGGGCCTATATTATACTCTCAAATAACCCTTTAAAATAATCCAAACGAACTGAAAATGTAGAAATATTTATTGATTATTTTTATGATTATTATCTTCATTATTAATTCAGATTTCCACTTGGTATTCACTCACATCAGTTTTTTTTTTTTTAATAGGCGCTGATGCTGACATTGTAGTTGGTCATGGGGGGGGGGGTAACTAGCTTCGAGTAAGAAAATAAGCATAAAATAAAAAGAGAATTTAGGACGCTGAAATAATCAATGAAACAATGTTATGTAAAAACTGTAACATTTTTTTTTTTTTTTTTTTTTTTTTTTTCAATACGTGAATTATTATAGGAAAAAAAAAATAATGTTACAGTTTAAACCACCCAAGTTTGCTTTAAAAAGTAGTTCCCCCCCCCTCCCCCCAATTAGGATAACTATTAAATATTGGGCACAGGGATAAATATGTGCTATAATTTTTTTTCCCTAAAATAATTCACGTATTTAAAAAAAAAAAAAAAAAAAAAATAATGTTACAATTGTTACATAACATTGTTTCATTGTTCGATTGATTATTAGATTCAGCGGGTGTTTGGAGAAGATGCGATGTGTAACACAAATTAAGGAGTAGTTCAACCGATTCAAAAATGGCCGCACATCAGTGTTCTGGCAGGCCCCAAACTGCTCGGAGTGCAGTTGTTGTTGAGAAGGTGCCAAAAAAGAGATAATGCGGAACGTGATGGCGAAGATGAACACCATTCCCAAAAGAAGACTTCCAGAGGTGTTTCCGGCAGTGGATGGATCGGTGGGCTAAGTGTGTGCAATAACAAGGAGCCTACTTTGAAGGGGATTAGGGTCCCAACCCCATCACGTATTTGAAATATTTTTCTGGCCTAAGGTCGGATACAGGCTTCGTATTTATTATTTGTAGTCAAACTCTCAAGATGTAAGCTTAATAGATATCAATTTTTAACTCCAGAGCATGTATAAATAAATTATCAGTGGAGAAGTTCAATTCTTTATGGTCCCTTTCATTGTGTTTGTCTTCAGCGATAAAGAAACGATCGTAAAGAATTGGAGCTCATTATTTTAATGATGTTGTGAGACACGACGAATATATGAAAATGAATTTGGATGAAAAACTTTACGTATAGATCAACAATGATATTTATTAATATATTTACAACTGGAAGAATTTACTTTTATAATGAGGAAATTAATTGAAGCTGCTGTGCGACGCACGTCCATTGAAAATGGCGCTTAAATTGAATGCAAAGGACTTAACTCTTCTTAAAATTAGATTTACTTCCCTTTAAAATACAAAGATGTTTTCCATATCTATTCTCTAGATGAATCTGTTTTCATCTAACCTCTCCCCTTTGAGCTTTTTGTCATGATCTGACCTGCATTTGTATTCACAAGATTCTGTATACGGACAATGTCTTCAGCTGAGTAAGAGGTTGTTTCTTTTGGATGATTGCAGTGCGTTGTTGAAGCAAATCAAATGTATCTAACAGTGTCTCCAATTGAAAAGTATCATCCTGCATGCGCTGCATGTTGTTTTCTGTGAGAAATAAGGGTCACAATTGATTCACATGTCGAACCCAAGTAAGGGTCCCAAAAAGACTGCACACTGACAAATGACATTTATATTGAATAATAATTGGGGGGGGGGGGGGGGGGGGCTTTTTTTCTCTATTACTAATGTCTAATGTGATGTTGGAATTTCACAATGTTTCTGGGATTTTACCCCCTCCCCGCTTATATTCGCACATGGCAAACGATAGTTTTAGAAATAGAAACACTTGACAAAGGGATTATATCCACGAAATATTGTTAAAGTCCGGCATCATACTAGACTTTAGTGATCACGAAAGAAAACTTGAAGCCAGTCATGTTCTTTATCTTTTTAAATCACCTTGTTATTCAATTTTCAGTTCTCCATTCTGTATGCTTTTTTTTTTTTTGTATGCTTATTCAAAATATAATTTTTTATTTATTTATTTTTTTTTTTGCAGTGTTGCTGTGAGCCGTTGTAAAGATGTGCCACCTTTTGGACCACCAATACCCGAAATTCATTTCAAGAAAGGACACGAATTCACTGACTTCTTGTTTGCTAAAGGTGTGTACTATATTAATTTATTTTCAATATTCTTTAAAAAAAAAAAAAAAAAAAAAGGTTTGTTAGCATTTTTCACAGAACGATTCATAAATTATCTATTTATTTATCCTTGTGTCTATCTAAACTTCAAATGAAAAAAGGAATCTCGCATAATATGAATATACATATCAAATTCTCTTAAATATTTCATCAGCTAGACCCCACCCCCACAAAAAAAGTCCTTGTAAATTCATTCTTTTAACATTATTTCTGAATTCATCCAGTTTATTTTTTAAATGTTGGATCAAATGCATTTGAGGCACCCCAGAATGAGCAATAATAAAAAAAAAATTTTTTAAATAAAAAATAAATTAAAAAAATAAAAAAAATTTGCCGCATTCTATTTAAAAAAAAATTTTTTCTTAAAAAAAATTTTTTTACTTAGTTCACCCCAAACAAGGCAAGTTGCCACTAGACGTAAGGGACTACTGAGAATTAGGGTGAAAGGTTAGGGGGGGTCATCCTAAATTGAGAGTATAACAAAAGTCACAGTGCCGAGTAAAACAGATACCTCACTCTGATCTGGTGTCACTGAACCATTTGTAACATAGGTGGTCCACTCATGTCTTTATTTCTGTACTCACACGTCTGGTCCTCGGCGCAGGAATCCTTCTAGACTGTGAACACTCTCTTTGGCCTGTGATGTCGTAGCAGCAGAAAAAGAAAGATGGGTCGAAACTCCTCTCCGTCGGATGATGATGATCTCGTGATTCTGTAAAGGCAAAGTTACACAGCGGAACAATTCAACAATAGAATAATTCAACAACATCGGTTTCTCTTTGTATCAATTAATTATTAAAAACAATCAAAAGGAAGGATTAATTTTACACTTGAATTTTAAAGTCTCTTATTTTGATAAATTATCTTTGTTTACTAAACTAGTTGTCGTCTTTCTCTTTGTGCGTGAAACTCTATTTACGATTTTCAAGTTGTTAATTAAGTTGTAACTTATCTGCTGAAAACGGTGTGGAGGGGGGGGGGGGGGACACTATCGTTAACACCACCCAGACAAATGTTCGTCCCCGAGCCCGGGCTAAGACCTCTGTCCAAAACGAATCCCAATTTCTAACTGACTGTCCACTCAAAACAAAATCCTTTCTTCTCCCAGAAAGGCATATTATCACACCTTTTCTTTCTCCAACCTAGTTCTCTATTCCTTCTTTCTCTCTCGGGGCCCGGGTGGGGTATACTGACTTACTCTCCCTCTCTCTGAGTCTTTCTTCATCTCCTTCGGGGTTGGCAGGGGTCGAGCGGCACGACAATTGAAATTCTCCATTCGAGCTTTTTTCTTTCCTGTTATCGTAAAAGACTTATTCTCTCTCTCTCTGCCCTAATTAATGATGACAGCTTTTGGATGGCCATCGTAAGCTTCGGCCCCATGCATCCAACCCAACACGGTCCTGACACGCTTATGTTTTCCCTGTTGATATCTTCTTAGTATTTCAGTGATTAAAAGGGGCTTGGTATACACATGGGAAATGTAATTCATTGTGTAGCGATAATTGCCAATGACAACCTAAGCTGTTTCTCCAGCCATTTCGTCGCCAATTCTGGCCGACGTTTGGACAGCCGAAATATGTACTAGTTCCTAGACCTCTACTTGTTTCTACGTGGGGTCTAGCATTATCGCCAAGATGCATACCAGTGCGCCCTAAAGGGGCAGACTCTGTCGGTTACAATCACTGTTTCACAAGAGCTATGCAGCGAGATGCTTGTTCACATTAGTTTTAAATTCCTACATGTCTGTACAGTCGGGGAAACAGGAAGAAAGGAGGGAATTCCAAAATTGAGAGCTATGCAGCGAGATGCTTGTTCACATTAGTTTTAAATTCCTACATGTCTGTACAGTCGGGGAAACAGGAAGAAAGGAGGGAATTCCAAAATTGAGAGCTATGCAGCGAGATGCTTGTTCACATTAGTTTTAAATTCCTACATGTCTGTACAGTCGGGGAAACAGGAAGAAAGGAGGGAATTCCAAAATTGAGAGCTATGCAGCGAGATGCTTGTTCACAATAGTTTTAAATTCCTACATGTCTGTACAGTCGGGGTAACAGGGAGCAGGGAGGGAGTTTCAAAGGCTGGCAGCTCAAGGAAAGAAGCTATTGGAGTAGAAGGCTCTCCAGCATCTGGGGACCTCCACAGTGAATGGATGGGATCTAGCTGATTGTCGGGTTGGTCTAGTGTATTTATGTTTATTTCCTGTTAAATCCCCCCCCCCCCCCAAAAAAATGAATTACTAAAAGCTGTATAGTAGTGTCGACGAATCTCCCGAAGGAGTCAATTCTTTCTTGTCTGTTGGCAAAAAGGAAAAAATGTGCTGGTGTGATAGAAAGAAAAGAAATAACGAACAAGTATTCGTGGATGTGTACAAACACTAAATGTAGAGCTTGGAATTCCGTAAGAAGTGGCGTGTTTTTTTTTTTGTTTTTTTTTGTTATTTACTATCTTTTTTGAAAATAAAACTTTAAAAAATATGACGCAAAACGCTGCCAAGGCTAAGTTCACGGGAACTGGTTCATATTCGATATAAGTACCTACAATGCAACAACCAGACCATTCATTTATTTTTTATTTTTTTATTTTTATTTTTTTATTTTTTATTTTTATTTTTATTTTTTTGATAAATGCAGAAAATGCTGCACATTAATCTAAGAAATGATTTACACTGAAATGGGGTTCAGCAGACAACTATTTGTGTAAATATGTATTCGTTAAAAAAAAATATAAGATTAAATAAATTTTTTTATAGCCAAACAGTGGGGGCTTTTGTATTACAGGGCCAAAAAGAAATGTTCTATCTTTAATTTTGAAGAGTCAAATGACAGGGGGAGATAATTCAAAGTGTTTCTCCAGGATTTATCTGAAAATCTATTTTAATGCTCTGAACTTGCAAGATATTTTATATTTAACCAGAGATAATGCCTAACTAATAGACTTCTTGCAAGATATTTTATATTTAACCAGAGATAATGCCTAACTAATAGACTTCTTGCAAGATATTTTATATTTAACCAGAGATAATGCCTAACTAATAGACTTCTTGCAAGATATTTTATATTTAACCAGAGATAATGCCTAACTAATAGACTTCTTGCAAGATATTTTATATTTAACCAGAGATAATGCCTAACTAATAGACTTCTTGCAAGATATTTTATATTTAACCAGAGATAATGCCTAACTAATAGACTTCTTGCAAGATATTTTATATTTAACCAGAGATAATGCCTAACTAATAGACTTCTTGCAAGATATCTTATATTTAACCAGAGATAATGCCTAACTAATAGACTTCTTGCAAGATATTTTATATTTAACCAGAGATAATGCCTAACTAATAGACTTCTTGCAAGATATCTTATATTTAACCAGAGATAATGCCTAACTAATAGACTTCTTGCAAGATATTTTATATTTAACCAGAGATAATGCCTAACTAATAGACTTCTTGCAAGATATCTTATATTTAACCAGAGATAATGCCTAACTAATAGACTTCTTGCAAGATATCTTATATTTAACCAGAGATAATGCCTAACTAATAAACTTCTTGAAAGCGCACAGATTAGTTTCAAGTGCGGAAACTTGCATCTGTGGCCATGACATGCGACTTCTTATGCCAACAACATTAAAAACTGATGGGTTTATGCGGCGTTGCCCATGCGGTTTGTGGAAGCAAGATGTCATTAGGCGGAAAAGTTTTTTTTTTTTTTTGTTTTTTTTTTTAATTCAAAACTTCCCATCAGAGAAATACTTAAAGTCATTTATATTTTGGGCTTGTGGCAGAATGACGTTGGACACCATAAAAACTGAGTGGCTGATAATGAATGACCATACTATCATGTATGTATATTTTTTTTTACTTTACTTCAAGTTAATTAAAATGCATAACGAAAATAAATCTTGGAGAACACTTTGAATTATCTCCCCCTGTCATTTGACTCTTCAAAATCAAAGATAGAAAGAAAAAAATTTTTCTCCCCCTGTAATACAGAAGCACCAAACAGTGATTAAAAACTGGTCAAATTCAAAAAATCCAATATGGAGTCATGAAATTTCAGAGATTAAAAGGGAGAGAAGTATGCAATCATAATTCTAACAAAGGGAGGTAACACAGCAATCATGATTCATTTTTTTTTTTTTTTCATTATTTTTTTATTTTTTTTTTTTTTTCATTATTTTTTTATTTTTTTTTTTCAGTGATAAATGGAGAAAATGCTGCACATCGATCTGAGAAATTTAAAGCCATGGCTGCACGAACTCATCAAGAATACCTCAGAGATTTGGCTACAAATTATGTGACTACAAGTGCTTTAGATTCCACTTCTAAACTCAGTAAGTTTTGGTTTGAGCTAAAATAACGCAATGTTAAATCTAATTATAATAGAGAGTATGTATCTGTCTGAAGCCAAAACTATATTAGTTTTGAAAGCTCTTTTTTTATATCTACTTATCAGCTCCTATATATACCCATTCCAAAACTTTCCCAAACATCATGCATCTTTCAAATTTACATAATTAATTTGTTTTAAAGCTTCTAATAAATTAATATTCGCAAATATACACTCATAATTGTTTTTTTTGTTTTTTTTTTTTTTTTCCAGATTTATTTAAAATATTTTTCTCGATCATAATAATCTTAATAAAAATTATAAATAGAATTAATTAAAGACATTGTTTATTTTTTTTTAAATATATATAATTGAGTTACGTAATTAAATTAGAGTGTAATGAAATATGATGGAACAGCCGGCGGCCATTCCAACATTTGGTTACCCGCCTCTGATTATTCAAACGCACAGAAAGTTCTATTTCGAGAGAGAAAGAGAGATAGCAATTAAATATAACAACTTGTAAAAATATGCGACCGGAGGAAGCATACATTTGCTAGTATTGCTGACTTACTCTGCGTTGCCTGGATATCAAATATGTCGACAAAGAGAAGAGTCTATCGGGCATGTGTATGCAGTGTGATGATGCATGGAAGTGAAACCTGACCAGTGAGGGTTGAGGACATGCGTTGCATGGAGAGAAAGGATATGAGAATCATACGATGGATGTGTAATATGAATCTTAAAGACAGGCTTAGATCTGATAACGCCGGAGGAAGATTAAATCTGGACAGCATAGGGAGATGTGTGCAGAACATGAGATTT
>OY744550.1:59942644-59962644 GCA_963556195.1 Sepiola atlantica
AAGGGAAATATACTTCTTTAAGATCCTATAAAGTGTTCTATACTTTTCTTTGTAAGGGGAACGGACTTTGCAATATTGCTTTAATTCAGAAGCTTTTCTCAGAGTGCTTTACTTTTGAAGGACGCAATTAAATATTTTTATAATAAATATTTTATTTATTTAGAGAAGACCACCCCTGGCAGACCTAAGTTGTCTTGGAGGACGTGATCAAACGTGATAGGAGAGCCTTGGGTGTGGGTTCCGTCGGGCCTCACCTAAAACAAGAATGGAGGGGAAGACTGGACAATCAGGTCCCATCCTCACCAGAGGATTAATTGTGGCTTGATTCAACAAATGATGATAATGATGATCCACATACATATGTTTCGTCTTAATAAGACTCATCAGTGTGGCTAGATAAAGCTATACCACCGGTCGCTTGGTTTGAACGCCTGACTAAATTCACCCTTTGACTTCCATCCAACGTCTTACTAGAAAAATACTCGTCCTAGGGTGGGAAAAAATAATTCCTCAAACGGAACAGTTTTGCATCAGTTTAATGTCCGTTTACAAATTTTTAAATCAAGATATAATTCTACAAAACCTTATGTATAGAATCCTTGTTCCAATTTTGATCAAAATCATTATGTGATTTTGATTCTGGAAAAAAATGTCTCGCATTTAAAGCTCAAGTTGTCTTAAGAGGAGATTGCAAAGTATAAAATTAAGCTTGATTATAAACGTGTTAAACTATTTCAGATCGAGGACCACGGCTTGTGTAAAGAGATAGACTGTTTTCTGGGCATGGCTGCTGAAATCATCGTGTTGATAGAAGAGAATACGAAAGATGTGATATTCACCATACCAGGTTCATCAATCCTAGGATGGACTGCTTTCACAAAAAGGTATTAAAACTATTCAAGTGTCATTTCTTTATTTTTCTCGTAAGAAATTTTTTTTTAAAACTCGGCATGTCTGCACTTTAGGGATGGGGTGAATTTATTTTCATTTCAGAAAAGCTACAATAGTTTAAGGGGCAAACAACCCTTTTTTTCTTTTCACTTTTGGTACATAATTTCTCTGAAAATGGACATGAATTCCCTGAATATGCGCAATTTTTTTTTTTTTTATGTTGTAAATAAAGACTTTGTGTTTTTATTTTTTGAACTTTAAAAAAAAAAAGATAAAAAATCTGTTGACTCAAACAAGATGGCTGTTTTAATTTTGAAAAAAAATTCTGTTTATTTTCACAAATTTTAATTTCTTCAATAAATGTTCTATTAATTGAATTTACATTAGTTCTTATTTATTCCTGATTTAATTTTAAAAATAAATCATATTCTGGGCATTCGCGTCAATTTTTGGAGAAATTATGTACTAAAAGTGAAAATAAAAGAGGGTTGTCTGCTCCTTACACTATTATAGCTCTTCTGAAATAAAAACAAATAAATTTGCCGCGTCCCTAAAGTGCAGAAGTGCCAAAAATTCATAGTAATTGCATCGAGACAACATGGGCAAAATTTTGTGAGCTGATGCCTCTGACAACATTGCGAGCTGTCCCCCTTTACATTCAGGGTATATAGCAGTTGTGTTTGGAGTGTGATGATATTTGGTTGAAAATGCTGGGCCCTCACTCGGTTCTTTCTCTCCTTACTGCAGCGTAATGACAGATCGGTGATTAGACCAAGGATGTGAATTTTATTTTTATTAATCCAGAAAAAGCTGATTCCTGCGTAATTCGTTAGTCTCCTATGGATGTAAGTTTTCTGCTTTTTTGTCGAAATCAGAATTTTTGGTGCTTATGCTGATGAGCGGCCATATTAAAAAATCATTTTTTTATAAAAACAATATTATATACCTATTAAGTGTTATCTTCTTACTCACTGTACGAAAAAGTAGAAAAGATTATCCACTAGAACTTTAATTACAAGTATTTTTCCATTCTGCATATAACAGCGACTCGTTCACTCAGCCTCCATCTTGTTTCTTAAGATTTCAGTTATCTGCCCTTCAAATCTTAAAAAACAAGATGGAGTTATAGTGAACGAGTCGCTGTTATGATACGCAGAATGGAAAAATACTTGTAATTAAAGTTCTAGTGGATAATTTTTTCTACTTTTTTGTACAGTAAGAATATAATGCTGAATAAGTATATAATATTGTTTTTAAAAAAAAAATTTTTTTCATACGGCCGCTCATCAGCATAAGAACCAAATTTTTTTATTTTTCGCTATTTGGCTAGATTTTATTTCTTTCTCTTTCTCTTTCTCCTCTCTCTCCTTTAGCTTTCTTTCTCTGTCCCTTTTTTTTATGTTTGTTTTAACATTGTTCATCCCAAACATAGCAAGTTGCCACTGTAGATGTAAGGGGCTACTGAGAATCAGGGTGTAAGTTTAGGGAGGGGGGGGGGCATCCTAAATTGAGAGTATGCAGCGAGATGCTTGTTCACATTAGTTTTAAATTTCTGCATGTCGGTCCAGCTGGGGGAGCAGGGAGGGAGTTTCAAAGGCCGGCAGCTTGAGAAAAGAAGCTATTGGAGTAGAAGGCTCTCCGGCATATGGGGACCTTCAGTGAATGGATGGGATCTAGCTGATTGTCGAGTTGGTCTAGTGCATTTTTGTCGAGGGGGGGGGGGGCGCCAGAGCAGCAAGTTCATTGGAGCCCATTCCATTGAAGTACTTGAAATATTTATTATTTAAAAGTTTTGTGTAAAACAAGTACAAGGATGCAGCATTTTGGCGATGAGGCTTGAGTTTGGTGGATAATGATGGACCTATCAGATTAGAGACTCTTTTTTAGACCTTTTCGAAGAGGGAGAGACTAGTGGATGGTGCACCAGCCCAGATGTGACAACAATACTCCGTGGATGGGTGGATGGTGGCTTTGTAGAGATATAAGATACTAGCAGGTGTGAGAAGTTTACTTTTTTGGGATCACTATTTGGCTGGATTTTATTTCTTTTTCTCTTTATCGTCTCACTCTCCTTTATCTTTCTTTTTCTGTTCCTATTTTTATTCTCTTCCTTTGTATTGCCTTCCTTTACCCTCTTATGACAGTTCTCTCTGAAAACTGAAAATTTTGCCTTGAAGGCTAAGACTTCGAACGATTCGTGGTGATAGGGGAATTGAATGACATTTTTTTTTTCACGCATGCACACACGCATGCGCGCTAAAAGTGTACGTTTCATCTTTATGCGAATGAAATATTTCTTTAAAAGTTTTGTTTCAAATATTTTAAGTAGATAACTTTTGCGAAGCGATTATGAACTGTTGAAGCCATCTAGTATAACATAGTCTCCTTTGAGCATCGAAAAAAAAATTTTAAAGTACAAAACTGACTTTGCTAGTCTTTCTCTACTCTATTGTTATTTCCAATAATACCTCTGATGTCCCTTTCCATCACAATGTATCTGAAGATAACAACTTCCTGACCATTGATGTAAACATGAAGCAAACACTTCGGTGGGGGGGGGGGGGGGGGGAGCGTCATTCAAAAATGCACCAAACGTCAATGTTTAGTGCATTTTAGGTCAGGAAGCCGATATCTTCAGACAGCCTGATCTGACCTAAAATACACCAAACACGGATGTTACTGGGTTTTTTTCCCCTTTGCAAAACTCAATCATGTTTTGCATCTAATCATGACTCTTTCGTTACGCTGCAGTTTCTTGATAGTGCTGGAGCTTCGCTTGACATGGCCAAGCCATCTCATCCTGCCCAGCTTAAGGACATCAGTTATTTCCCGTATACCAAGCCTAGAGACGAGTATCGAAGAGTGTCGTCTTCTGACATGACAGATCCATTTAATCATGGCTCTTTCGTTGCTGATGAAAGGAATTTCTCTTTGAAAATCCATGAGTTAAGGATCATGAAATCATTCCTTGTTTTGAACTTTTGATGAATTAATAAAATTTCCAACTTTTATTTTCACCATTCATTTTCTTCATTTTTTCCTCCCACCTATAATCTTGGTCTTTTCAAGACTACGGTCAATAGGCGTCGCCTGTCTTTGCGATACTCATATTTTGTTCTTGTTAGCTCCTTACATCAAGTGGCTTCATGCCTTGTCTGGAGCGATTTACATATATATATATATATATATATATATATATATATGATCATGTTTTAGCATGTTTCTGACCCGGGAGATCCAGCTGGAGCTTCGCTCGACATGGTCAAGCCATCTCATCCTACTCAGCTTAAGGACATCAGTTATTTCCCGTATACCAAGCCTAGAGACGAGTATCGAAGAGTGTCGTCTTCTGACATGACAGATCCATCTAATCGTGGCTCTTTCCTTACGCTGCAGTTTCTTGATAGTGCTCACTGATGCAGCCCATGTCTCAGAGCCATAAAGCATAACACTCCTCACACAGTTGGTGTACACCTGTCCTCTAGTTGTGATCACCAGATGCTTATTTGTCCAGATGGGCAGGAGTTCTCTAAAGCCCCTCCAGGAAGGTTTGTGTAAGGAAATGTCCAATCGAAAAGTTGGGGTCTGTGGAGCTCTAGAAACCAAGCCAATCTCTGTGGTGGACATTAAAGTCCCCAATCGAGGAAGTGTTGTGTCGATACTATCGGAGACCTACTCAATTAGGGTTCGGTCCTGGGTCAAAGGGGAACAGTAGAGGAAATATATGTAAGTAACGCTGTGTTGTAATATTAATTGAAAGAACACGTAGTCTTGGTTTTCAGATTCTAGACTAAGTTCCCTAGTTAAGAAGACCTGGTGCTACCAGATCAGGCTGTCTGAAGATACCGGCTTCCTCACTTAAAATGCACCAAACATTGATGTTATTGTTTTCTTTCCTTTCCCTTTGCACAACTCAATTATGTTCTGCAAAATCCAAAACAAAAACAGCAATTTCCCTCCCTTCCCCTGAGCTCTAATCTCTGGTCCCTGCTTGTAATAAACATTCACAGCAAGAACTCGTCTTCCTACCAGAACTGCAAAAAAATTTCTTGGGTAGTCTAACCCTGAGCCAGATATTTTTCCCATCACTTGCCTCCATCTCTGCACTAAACGGGAACCATTGTGCGTGTTTACAGAAGAACAGGGATGCGAGTTCTCCGCTTTTAGCGGAATTCAGTTTTTTGTTTTTTTTTTCCATCCAGAAAAGCGGTTTTTTGCTCAAATTGTTGGAGTCTCTCGTGGATGCGTTTATCAGCTTTTCAGTTGAAATCCGCTTTTTTTTTTCTTTTTTTTTCTTTTTTCTTTTTTCTTTTTTTCTCTTTTTTTTTCTTTTTTTTTTTCTTTTTATTTTTTTTTAAGCAAATGCTAATTTTCCCTCCTATAACAGTTCTCTCTGAAAACTGTCAATTTTGCCGTGAATGCTTATACTTCAAGCAGTTCATGATTGGTCTAGCAGAGTTGGAGGATTTTTTGCTGGATTTTATTTCTCTTTCTCTCTATTGTTTTATCTTTCTTTCTGTTTTCTTTTCTTTTCCTCTTCTCTTTGATTTGCTTTCCTTCTCCCCCTTACAGTTATGTCTTAAAACTGACAGCGTTGATTTTCCCACAAAGGCTAAGACTTCAAACGATTCACTAAGGGGTAAGAGGAGTTAGACGACTTTTGTTCTTATCAAAGAATGACTTCCTGTCTCCTTCCCACATGTACTCTCATTGTCTTTCTCTAAATTTTGACTTTCTTAGTTGAAACTGATTGGAGTTGTTTAGAAAAAAAGTTTTATTTTTGTGTGCTGCCATCTCTCTCCACATATACAGGAGGATGTGGCCGCCAGGTTTGGAAATTCATCTGTTTCAGTTTTTTTTTGCCATTGACAACTCGCATTCGTGAGAAGTGAATTGAATCTTGATCACAACTCTTCTAAAAAAATTTTAATTTAAAAAAAATTTTTTTTTTTTTTTTTAATTTTTTTTTCGATTGTGTGAACACCTTGAGAAAAAAAAACACAATTATTTTAGAATTTAGACTGAGGGATCGGTTTCGCATATGAATTTAACGTAAAATGATCCCCCGTTTCCAGGTCATTCTAGCGTTTTAAAGCGATTAACTAATTTTTTTCTTTGTCCCAATTTGGTTTTTGATTTCTACACTCGCCGTAGTGTCGATCATGTTGTCTCGGTCACTGCTGTAATGTTGTACGTGTTTATACAGAAGTGAATTGAATCTTGATTGCAACACTCTTTTAAATCTTCAGAATGAAACAAGATCTTTTCCCCGGGGCACAAGTAAATCCAGCGCCGTGTATATTTTCTGAAATATTTCTGTTTCTAAAATGAAGAATTATTTTGATTTTTTTTGCTTTGTCTTTTGTTTGCTAATCAATTGATTTTTATATTTCGACTTTCAGTATTTATTTGAAGCCTACACATCGATAATTGATACATTTTTTTTTTTTTTTTTTTTTCAGTTTAAAAGTGTACCATAATCAAGGAGATTGTATTTTAATGAAACCGTCCAGTGGAGAATCAGATGAGGTGCATGAAATTGTCAGTCGTTTATCTACTGTTACAAGAGGGTGTCAGGTAAATTACACCTATCATTACATTATGGCATTTCGTGTTGGCTAATATATCGCTTTCAAGAAGAAAAAAACATATGTGCTTCTAATTGTCCTAAAAATGCTGGATGGAGTTTAAAAGTTTTAAAAAATAAAAAAAAAACATTTATATGTGCTTCTAATTGTCCCAAAAATCCTGGATGGAGTTTAAAAGTTTTAAAAAATAAAAAAAAACATTTATATGTGCTTCTAATTGTCCCAAAAATCCTGGATGGAGTTTAAAAGTTTTAAAAAATAAAAACATTTATATGTGCTTCTAATTGTCCAAAAAATGCTGGATGGAGTTTAAAAGTGAAAAAAAAATTTTTTAAATCATTTATATGTGCTTCTAATTGTCCCAAAAATGCTGGATGGAGTTTAAAAGTAAAAAAAAATTTTTTTTAATCATTTATATGTGCTTCTAATTGTCCCAAAAATCCTGGATGGAGTTTAAAAGTAAAAAAAAAATTTTTTAAATCATTTATATGTGCTTCTAATTGTCCCAAAAATCCTGGATGGAGTTTAAAAGTAAAATAAAAAAATTTTTAAATCATTTATATGTGCTTCTAATTGTCCCAAAAATCCTGGATGGAGTTTAAAAGTAAAAAAAAAAATTTTTAAATCATTTATATGTGCTTCTAATTGTCCCAAAAATCCTGGATGGAGTTTAAAAGTAAAAAAAAAATTTTTTAAATCATTTATATGTGCTTCTAATTGTCCCAAAAATCCTGGATGGAGTTTAAAAGTAAAAAAAAAAATTTTTTAATCATTTATATGTGCTTCTAATTGTCCCAAAAATCCTGGATGGAGTTTAAAAGTAAAAAAAAATTTTTTAAATCATTTATATGTGCTTCTAATTGTCCCAAAAATCCTGGATGGAGTTTAAAAGTTAAAAAAAATAAAACAGTGAGTTTCAGATCTGTGATTAATTTTTTTTTTTATTATTTCTATCAAAAGCCAATACTTATATATAGGAGCTCTAGTAGCAGCACGGTACCAAATTGAAAGGTGAATTTGAGACGCTACGACCTACACGATCGAAAAATGGTCTCACGTCCACGGTCTACCATTTCTTTTCTTTATGTACATTAATTATTAATAATTAATTTTTTAAGACAGTTTTTCTTTTTACATTTAATTTATTAGGGGTACGATCGTTTCCAATACTTTTTTGGAAATATTTTATTTTTTATGCTTCCAAAACATCTCTTCGTCAGCATCCTTTATAACATTACATACAGAAGTCTCTTGAGAAAAAAAACCCCCATCAGATTTCAGTACTAAAAGACAACACCAGCAAAAGAATTTTCAATCATCTAAAGTTTTTTTCTGTATTTACAATAATGGCCAGTTTTTAATCAGGTGTTTGTGTAAGTAAATTCTCCATTTAAATATATAGAAAGTTGATGGTGGGTTTACTTTCGGCAAAAAATAAGATAACAAAATTTATATGGTAGAGTAATTTGCCTTGTCACTGCTTGACAAATCAAACAAAACAGCTCTAGTAGGATGCTAAAACCTACACAATCGAGGAAAAAAAAAAAAAAAATGGTGACAAATCCAGTGTATCTTTTCTTTCTTCATATACATTAATTATTAATTATAATTGATTTTTAAGAAAACAATTTTCCTTTTTTTAATTATTTATTTAAAATCGACGGGTTATTGTTTAAATCCATTAGACTCAAGTTAATGAAAGTGATTATATTATTACAATGAAAAAAAAAATGGTTTTAAATCCAGTTTACCTTTTCTTTCTTCATATACATTAATTATTAATTATAATTGATTTTTAAGAAAACAATTGTGGATTTGAGACCATCAAATTAATTAAAATGACATTTAAATGCGATTAGACTAATCTTATCTTTCTTTTTTAAGCAATTAATATCATTTTGTAGTAATTAATATCATTTGGTCAGTGAAGAAGAGATCCTTTTAAACTAAGTAAATTTTTATTTTTTGTTCCAATCCAGAGTGCCCTTTTCTGGGGAGCTGGCTTTTCCCCACATTAAAAATCCGACCTTCTGTCTAACTCTGCCCTCGTAGGGAGGCAAATAAATACGGACTGTTCCAATCTGTCTTATAGTGAGTTTTATTACCTTTGACTGTTTACTTTGTTCTTCCGTCGCTCTTACTCTTTCCGTCGCTCTTACTCTTTCCGTCGCTCTTACTCTTTCCGTCGCTCTTACTCTTTCCGTCGCTCTTACTCTTTCCGTCGCTCTGGTAGCAGAACGGTACCAAATTGAAAGGTGAATTTGGGAGGCTAAAACCTATACAATCGAAAAATGGTTCCAAAATCTATGATCTACTTTTTCTTTCTTCATGTACATTAATTATTAAGACAGTTTTTTTATTTTCTATTTATTTAAAATCGACGAGAGTGGGAAATAATTTTTATTTAGTTATTAACTCCATTAGACTCGAGTTAATAAAAGTGATTATATTATTACAATGAAAAAAAAAAAAAAAATGGTCAGTCGTAGATTTGAGACCATTAAATTAATTAAAATGAAATTTAAATGCGACTAATCTTAAAAGCCGTAAAAGGAAACAAACGTTGATAAACTCGGCGTAGCTCTGGTAGCAGCACGATATCAAATTGAAAGCTACACGAGCGAAAAAATGTTCACAATCAAAAAATGTTCTCAAATCCACGGTCTCTTTCTTCATATACGTTAGTTATTATAATTAATTTTTAAGGTGATGTTTCTTTTTTTTTTTTAATTTTGATTTATTTAAAATTAACAGGAGGGGGGGGGGGGTTCTTTTTTTAGTTATATTACACCCCCCCCCCCAGGACATCCCTAATAAAGTTTCACAGAATCATCAATTTAATATCGATACAAAATATTTTCAGTGCTTGTTTTTTTGTTTTTTAAATTGTCTTTTTGATCTATACATGTGTCTGATCTCTAAGCCATATAAAATTGTTACGAAATAAATAAAATGATATTGATTTTTTTTTTTCTGTTTTGTTTTCTTTACCCATATAATCCTTTGATCTCCCCTTCCACTCTCCTGACCGGATTTTTACCTAGCTGTTGCACATTCTGTTCACTTCCCATTTGCTTCCCTCTCCCTTCTTTTCCTCTTATGCAACATATGGCGTCGTTTATCAGTGGTGTTTGTACGGGACATTTCTCTTCTGTCATATAATTATGTCATATCGTTACAACCCTATTTTTTTTTGGGGGGGGGGTGTAGTAAAAATAATCAATATGAGGCAATTACGCACTTGTTTGTAAAATACGAAGTAAAAAAATCCATCTTAAATCAACATTTTATAGCAAAATAAATACAAAATCTTTGTATTATTAAACAAGTTCAAATGAAGTTATAAAATGAACTTAAAACAAATATTTTTCAAACAGGCTCAATACTAGGTGGAGCTTTATAAATATTTATTATATAAACAGTTAATTTGGCTTACGTAACTGTAGTCGCGTTTCAGTGATTACGCTTCCTCAGAGCCCAAAATAATTATGAAAATACATTTGGACAAAGGGTAGATAAGAAAAAAGAAAAAAAAAAACCTGGAATCAAAAACAAACACAAAACAATAACAGCACAGCAGGTTATAAGTTATGCCTTCAAATCCACGGCTGAATAAAATCATTCAGCTTACGAATACAGTCTGGAAGTCAGCATTAGCAAGTTTAATTATAGAGGGGAGGGTCAATGACTGTTAAACATGTCATTTTTGCTTCATCAAAGAAGGTTTATTACCTTGTATCTTCTTTTTTCTTATTTTCTCTTCATCCTAATTTTATCTATTTTCTAAATTTATTAATAATATTCTCCACACGCAAAAATGAAAGTGTCATTTTCGTTCCCTTACGAATAGACCAATTTCATGAATTATTAACAAATTCATTGCCAATATGTATATATATATATGTACGCACACAGATTCTTGTAGGTACCAAATTGTAACACTTCAATAATATTGATGAAATATCAAGAAAGAGGTAGGCCTTTATTACTAAGACAAGAAAAACACGAAGGGATCGAGTAATCTATTTCTTCAGATTTAAAAAAAAAAAGGCTGACTATGTGGGGAATACCATTCAACGTTTAGAAGTAAGAATTTCCCAACATGTCCCCAGTTTAATCTATAGGCATTGACATTGGCTGACATCCAGGCGTTTACAAGCTCATGAGTCAGGCCATCGATGACCATTTATTGAAGTGCTAATTGTGCTCTAAGGGGTACTCTGAGGGTACCTCATTTTTTTTTTTTTGCCTGGAAATAAAACAATATTGCGAAACAGAACTGTTTGTTATATTAAAATCAAAACAATAATTGAAATAAAAGCAACAAATAGTTCATTAATAAAATGTCCTTTTTTCAAAACTAATATGCAAATTGGTTGACCTTATAACTAATATCACAAATACATATTAAGTAACGAGCATACTTTTCGGTCAGGGGGAAGTATAACTGAGTTATTTCCCCTTGTCTGCTCGGCGAGTGTCTTTTCCATTTTTATCATATTTATGTTTTGGTTGTTTGTACGCTTGAGATCTACGGCAATAAATATGTATCACACAAAACCGGTATATAAAAAAGATGGAACGTCTATTGTGTAACGTTGAATTAACTTGAAATTTGACTTTACCGTTGGTGCGAGAAAACGGGGCCAACTTTTGTATTTATTAATTTCGGTAATTGTGCTTTAAATGTGATAATTGACAATACGTTTCATTGGGGGGAAGGGGGTTAAATACAAGGTGGGCTTTATTCCAAAAACCCTATTTTTATGGCTAATGATGAGATCCCTGTTCTAAACAGAATGTGATAAAAAAAAATTGTATAGGCGATAGTTTTTTTTTTTTTTGTATTATTATTACATTGACCATTTCGAATTGGAAACTATTTACTATTACGCATGAAGTCTGAAGAAACGAGTTTAAAATGTATAAATATGCTAGCATACTCGAGATTGTACAAATGGGTTAGGAAACAAAAGTAGGGTATTATTTAAAAAGAAAACTCACTTTAGGTTAACCGAAATGAAGCAAGGCACTTTATTACCAGAATAGTATTTAATAATGGCTACTTCTCCTAGAATAACAAGTGTTTACAAATTGTCTATGCGTTGTCTAACCCTAATTTTTGATCTTCTCTGCTTTCAGACTCAAGAAATGACTTTGCGAAGAAATGATCTTGGACAGCTTGGTTTCCACATTCAAGCTGAAGGTATCGTTACGGAAGTGGAACATTATGGTTTCGCTTGGGAAGCCGGAATCCGGAAAGGTACAAGACTTGTTGAAATTTGCAAGATCGCAACGGTTACTCTCTCTCATGAACAAATTGTCGATTTGCTGCGTACATCTTCGGCGGTAAAAGTTGTTGCCATCCGTCCTGATGCCGATGGAAATCCAAGGTATAGTCACGTGTTAATTTACGTCTTTTTTTTTCTAATTTTGATTCTAGTTTCTAAATCCTTTCAAATATTAACATTATTAGATGTCCGCGCTATTGAAATCGAACCTGATAGAAGTATTCGTTTTTCTTTCCCCCCCTCCCCGTTTCCTCCCCCGACTCTCTTTTTCTCCTCTGCCCATCCCATTCCACTCTTGCTGGACACACATACACATACACCCAGACAACTCTCCTTTATCTAGATTCCTCGAGGAATGAGTCGGCATAAGGGAATTAACTCCTGGATAAAAAATCAGAGTTACTTACCTTTTAGTAAATGAAATGGCTGAATAAAATGACTAAAAAGCCAAGCACCCCCTCCCCCCCTAATGAATATTCCTTTTTAATTTTAGATATTATTCTTTCCAGGCAACGCTGATTAAGAATGTACCAAATTTGTTGGTTTTTGTTTTGTAGTTTTTGAATTTTAGCTGGACACGCACACACACACACACACACACACACTTTTTTTTTTTTAATTTGAAATAAAAAGTAAACTTCCATCAAACTGCACCGACGGCAAGTAAGATTGTAATATGAACAAAACAAAAAAAATATTAATAAAAGGTGGAAACTGCAAAACGCATTCCACCTGTCTAGTTTATGTCTTACTTCGCTTTCAGTTCGTGTTTATCCGTTACACCTCTGCATTGTATTATTGCCTTCTATAAATTACCTTTATAAAAAAGTATAGAGTTCGACCATAGTCGATGGCAACTCAAAGGCTCCCTTTTTATTAGCTACTACACTGAGATGTAGGGGAGGGCGCAACTCCTTTCCCAGGATTACTCCACTAACCCTTGATAATGCTGAGGGTTAAGCAAGGGGACATCAAGTAACATTTTTGGGGGAGTCTTTGATATGACTCGACCGAGTATTGAACCCTGGTCTCCCAGCCAGATCATAAAGAATTTCGGTCAACATATTCTGAAGCAAAGAAACAATTCAATTATTCAACATTGCAATAAAATTTCCTACCAATAAAGACCAATGTGTATTTACTTGCGTGTACTTATATATATATATATATATATATATATCTATATAGTCATCCGCAGAAAGACTGTTTTGCTGTACCACAGCTCTTCGGTGTAGCTAGACAAGAAAGTGCCTCAAGCCGAGATCAAAACTCGTCTAGATGAGTCGGCGCTTCTAACCACTTGGCTATCATCCAGCATCATCTGAGAGTATGCAAAATCGCAATAGAAAACATTGTCTATTAATTGCTGAGAGCTTCATTCGTTTACACAAAGAGCAATTCATTATAAGCTGATGGGCAGTTTGTGATTTCACTTACCAGAGAGCTTTACTGGAGGGGGGGGGGGGGCACACACACACACACACATATATATATCTAGGCAGCATCTTCTCTTGCAGGCAAGTATTGTTGAATATAAGAGACAACTTATGTCTGGATATCTTTTGGTAGATCCTTTCAATAGTCCAAATCAGAATCTTAGTTTCGGAGGGGAATTGGTCGATGAATTTGCCATAGTTTGGATTTGTGTCCCAAGTACTTTCAGACCCATCCGGGTCCATCTTCATGATGATTATATATATATATATATATATATATATATATGAGATAGAAGAAAAAGGAGTGATAAATATGCGACGATTGTCCAAATTTATTTCAATTGTTCAATGCAAGGTGTATTCAGTAATAAACTAGTGTTTATTATTCTTTCCTTAAGCCAAGGCTTTTCAAAGATCGAGATCTTATCAGAGGAGAAATACAGTTGGCTTTCGAAAAAAACCAAAGTTCAAATATTTGAAAAATATGAAAATTATTTTTTAAAAGAATTTTTGTTAAAAAAACGCAGTGAATGAAAAGAAAGGAAAGTTCCGTAAAAAAGATATGCAGATTGTCCGGGTGGTAAATTTCCGTTGAAAAGAAGTCCGATGAATTGTAGAATGTGAAAAAAACACTTTGCGTGGGAGCAGTGTGGAGAAAGTGCTCAAAATTACAAGTAAATCCAAACGCACTTAAAAGGGATTGACGGGGCGGAGATGTATGTATGTATGTATGTATATATATATATATATATATATATATATATATATATATATATATATATATATATCTACGCCCCGTCACAAAAAATTTAGCAGATAAAAAAATATGCCAGTCACACTCCCCCTACATCACCATCTGAAATTAATTCGGAAAGAAATCCTTGACTCTATTTCCATAATGAGACGTTATCTTATTTTATGCTTTCTTCTTTCTATACCGATTGATACATTTTTTTAAAAACTTTCCAGTTTGAGACGTTTTCCTTTGTTCTTTCCTTTTTTAACTTCACTGACTGAGCTGTTATTTATGACGATCAGTGTGAACACTAGCAAAGCATAAGTTTTCTTTCCCCCCCCCCTCTCCCCTGTCATTTCGTGTATTTAAGAATAAATGAGAAAGTTTAATAATTCTAAAAATAATTAATTAAATTTTCTCATTTTTGTTTCCGTGATCACTTTTTAATTTCCAGAAATTTCAAAAATTAAATATTTTTCAAAGTTAAAGAAAAAAAAAAAAATAGTTTCAGGAAACGGATAAACATTCATACGTTGAGGTTAGAGTAATGGTTTTGTGCAGCCGTCTGTCTTGTTGCTGCGATGTCTTCGATGGTTCGGGCGTGAAGGGGGGGGGGGGCGGGGGGCGATTAATTTGCGGCATAATCTTCCTTATCTCTTTCTGCCTAAGTGACGTAAGCATATCGGTAGGCAACTGAGGACCTGGGCAACAACGGGGGGGTTAGTTAGGATGGTCGGCCTTCTATGGTGGAATCGCGATTGGTTAGCCATCTTATACAACCTTGCTCTGGAGCGCCGTGCATGCCCAACATCCTGAACTATGTGGTTCAGGGTGTGGTGCAATCCAAGGAAGAAGCCGGCTCAACACGTATGCAACCTTGATACATTCTAGATCAAAACGCGGACATATTCTAGATTATGTCATCACGCGTAAACGTGATTCTGTAGGGCATGAGTACAGTAAGAGTTATGCCGAGTGTAAGACATTCACAGCAAGAACTCGTTCTTCTACAACAACGAAGAAACTTAGCTTTTTTTTTTACTTTCTACAAACAGGCTTTCTTTGCAAGAGTTTCTGTCTGTGGAACACATTACCACGGGACTGCTTCTCTGCAAATTACAGCATGGTAGTCTTCAAATCTAATGTCAACAGCTTCCTGTCATGAAGCGTCCGCCACAGTATTAAAACTTGGTCCATTCTATCACTCAGTTTTAACCGTCTCCTAAGGTTCTTCATCTCGTTAATGCATTATCCTCGAGTGACTTTGGCCTTAATAAGTTGTGATATCTGTAGATAATTATTTTAATAAAAAAAAACCTTACAAATATTCATGTTGGCACTTTATATGTAGTACGTGCTTAGAAATATGTGAACTTAAATAGGTATTACAAACCAAAATGTTATTTTCATATTATCTAAAAACTTGTAACGTAGTCAGATAGATCCTTGCAAAGAATAAACAATGATACCAAATTTATTTTGGTACCAAATTTATTTTGGTAGAACAATTATTCACTGAATTATGATTGTTCAAAGTTTGTTGGAAATTTTAAAAAATTGCCATCTTGTGTACTGTTGGTCCAGAAGCCAATTTTCACTCGTTTCATTTTATTTCAGTCAAAGTTCTCAGAAGTCATGGGGTTAACACTTGATCTCTATATGAGATACGTAGATATTCAAATAGTCAATAAGTTTTCATTTACCTGTTAAACATTGAGTTAGTAAAGAATTTAAGAACATTAATTTTCCTTTCCCTAATTGACCTGTGAACAGTGTTATAGTATATCTTTCTTGTGGTCTCTTGGTCTTACCGGATTCCAGGACAAGAATTCATCTAGTCTGGTGGAGTATCCAGCTAAGTGCTGTTACTTAAAGTAACATCATTAGAAGAAGGTGCACCATTCCTCGTATAAGCCAGTGTATAGACGTATGAATGAGATCTTATTTGGCTTTGAATACGATGTTATTTTGAATATTTGGTTAGGGTTTACTTGTAAAGTGAAGTATTCTCGTGTCAAGTTGTCCTGACAAAATCCTTTACAGAAAGACTGAAGACACTCGAGGATGGTGTCTAGTAGGTAATTCAAACTACCGAGTGTGTGTCTGCATGTGCAATTTTAAACAAAACTTTTGGGAAAATGCTGCGCCACATACTTCATAGGTATAAGGTTTTTCACTTTTTTTTTTTTTTTCATTTTACTTCGGTCAAAGTTCTCAGAAATCAATCCTAGGGCTAACACTTAATTTCTATTTTCACAGTGTATAAGTAAAAATGCACTTTAAAATAAGTGAAAAATCTTTACAAATATAATTTTACCTTGTGATAAATGGAAATTAATTATTATTATTTATTAGATCAAACGAGCCTAGACATTGGGCAAAATCCCATTACCTCTCAAACGAAATGTACAAAAATTATTCAGAAACTCTACTTTGACTTCATATAAGATTCATTTCAACAGCTAATACACTAACTCTTCTTAATATGATTTATATTACAGTAGAGATCAAGCTAATTTTTTATTTTTATAGTAAATCAATATTAAAAAAAAAACCCTTGGATTTAGACTATGTAAAAACGGACTAAAACACACTTTGATAATAGGACAAAAATTCCATTCACTAAAGTTTTCAGCCTGGATTTCTTTTGTGCAAAACCACTTAAGACCCTATATTAATCCCCCCCCCCCCCCAGATTAAGGAGCGGCCCTTTTTCTTTAAGATGAGACTGTTTTTCTATGCAAACAGACACACAATATAGTATGCATCAAGTTGTAAAACACCAACATTGACAAAACAAATCGAACGTCACTGAAAATAGTAACTTGAAGTTACCTGAAAAAAACAAAAACAATTAATGACACAAGAGAAAGAATTGTGCATTTATAAAGAGGAAAAAAATCGCATTTTGATTTCATCCGGATTTTATCAAAATAACCCCCAAAATGAGTTATCGAAAGTTGAAATTGAAGGGAAGTTAACTGCATTTACCCATTTTCGCACGCTAAACTGTCTGGTTTGTGATAAGTTGAGGGAAACGGATGAAATAAAATCTGACTCCAGAGTGTGGGTATTTTTATCTACAGAAGAAAGTTCAACTCTAGGCTGGTTTGTGATACCTACTTGTACTCTTTTTATTAGTTTTGTCACTTTTCTTTGTATGCCTTCCAATCTCAATATTACATTCAAATTTCCATGCTCAAAGAAATATTTTGCGAACAAATATTAGAAGTTGAGGGAAACAGGTGAAATAAAATCAAACTCCAAAGTGTGCCATTTTTATCCTGAGAAGAAAGTTCAATTCTTGCATGAAAGAAAATAGGAATTATGCTCAAGGATAAGCATTGAAAATTGAATTCGGAGTGACAGCTTTTGAAGAAAAGGAACAACAACCGTGTATATATTAAATGAACAAGTTTACTTAAGCGAATAACAAAGAATAATGTACAAAACACTAAAAGGTGAAGATCGAGAATGATGGTTTGCGATGTGTGCATACGCATGAACGTATGTGAAGGGGTTTTCATGTTAAGAGGTGCACATGCCGCTGGCGCAAGAATTGCTAGTTCTTCACTCTTAAAAGAGGGGTTTTGCCTGCAACGGAATTTCTGAGGCTTGTGTCGTAATGCAGTCAACCATAGTAGTGAAAAATGGGGGGTTGAGAACCTGAAGTGTTTGAGTTTATATAGGTTGACTCGCATGACCACTGTAATTGAGGAAACCTTTTGTCCAATCAACACGGCCCTTAGAGGGTCAAGGGAAGACAACCACACAGACCAATCTATGAGTGTCTGATAAATTCAAATTAAAATTAGTTTTTAAAAATCCTGATGCTTTATCTGCAAAAATGACTGAAGTGCAAATGATTATATTTTTATATCCATTACTCGAGCAGCAAGTTCGTCGGGGCACATTCCATTGAAGTACTCGTGAATGGCATAATAAAATGAGAAATAATCAGATTTTATTAAAGTTCAAAAACAAGGAGTGATACTGTCCTTAACTCATGAGTTTTCAAAGAAAATTTTCTTCTCAGAGGACCATTACCGCAATGACATTACTGCAGGTAATAAAAGATATTATTTATATCTTTAAAGTATTATCTTACTCTATATATAGAAATATTATTATTCATAAGTCCGACAATCTTTAACCGTGTTAAACACTTATCCGTACAAGCATTTCTATTTTAGTATATTATACAAGTATAGACGACTGAATTTTGTAATTAAATAATGAGATTCATCAGAGGTTAAATAATGTTCTTAAACAGTTTTTAAAGTCCCACCAATAAAAGAAAGATTTCTTAGATGGGATTTGTCGAGCCGATTGCCTTTCTTTTTTTTCTAATTTTCTTTTTTTTTCTAATTTTCTTTTTTTTTCCTTTTTTCTTTTTTTTTCCTTTTTCTTTTTTTTTCCTTTTTCTTTTTTTTTTCCTTTTTCTTTTTTTTTTCCTTTTTCTTTTTTTTTTTCCTTTTTCTTTTTTTTTTTCCTTTTTCTTTTTTTTTTTCCTTTTTCTTTTTTTTTTTCCTTTTTCTTTTTTTTTTCCTTTTTCTTTTTTTTTAAACAATAAAAAATGGCACTCGGCTTAAGAAAACATATTTAACCCGTAAATGCTTTGTTTTTTATATTGGTTTGAAAAAAAATTTATCGAAGATACTGATTACCTAGTTCGCAAGCGTGCTGATGTAACATCATACATCAAATGTGAAACAAGTTGCAGTTTGACGCATTTTCATTGAATATTATTGTAAATAAGCATCTTGTTGGAATGTGTCGTATTTGAAACGAAAAGCATTTAAGGGTTAGAATATTCCTTGGTTTTGGGATTGAGTTGTGTAGCAACAAAAAGCATTTAAGGGTTAAGAAATCTTTCTTTTATTGTGACTTAAATAATAAATTCAAACAGTTTTTTTAACAAGGTCCCTATGTGGCAGATAGGGGAACAGCCTTCAGATATGGAGGTTAGCTGCGAATACTCAATAAGCAGTTCCGGACCAACTGGCAGTCTATTCAGAAGGTGTATGTAGGATATGCTCTCGTCAGGTACATATCTCCATGAAATGCATACAGATGCCCGATGTAAAGTTTAGACTTGATGGGTGTCGGACGCCATAAAAGCTGACCGATGCACTTTGTGTCGATCACGAAAAAGCGTTGGGCAGGGAAGGGCATTCTCCGTAAAACTTTACCTTCAAATAAACCTTCATAGATATTTCCAGCTCGTCAATTACCTGGACGTGGGCATACCAGTGTGCATGATGCCCCTCAACCTAAACATTAATCCAAATAATACAAGACAACAATAAAGATATGGCGGACTCCTTGAACTGCAGCTCTCGGCAGTTGACTCTCAGTTTCTGGAGGTGTAGAGCGAGATCTACTGTGTGTGCAGCTAGCCAGCTACCTGGACGTGGGCCCACCCGTGTCGATAATGCCCCTCAACCTACACACTAATGTAAAAGAACTGATGATGGTGATGAATATGGTGCTCTTTTTTTTTCTTTTTTCTTTTTTTTTTTTTTTTTTTTTTTTTCTTTTTTTTTTTTTTTTTATGGAAATCTTTCCAGACAAGGCATGAAGCCACTTGATGTGAGGTGCTAAAAAAAAAATTACTTCAAGGTTAAAAACTAGTCAACGATAAGTGTTAGATGGATAGATTCCGACCCTGAAAACAGCAATTCTTCCCCCTTTGTCAGAAACATCGCTTATGGAATGTGAGGACTAAAGGACAAAATAAGGCAACCGAGAGTTACGAGGCTGCTGAAAGTAAACCTACGGTCCACTAGGTACATTAGGACCCACGCTAACTTTGACCCCCGTCGTTAAAGTCAGGGTGGGGTTTAGGGCCATGGCAGAATTAGCGTGGGTCCTAATATAACAAAGTACCATGAATCTTAGTTAATTGTAAAATTCAGAGTCATCTGAGCTTGTACAATATGCTAAAGAAGAAACGATTGTAAGCATCAATAAATGTTTGAAACACTTCAAGATTGTCGGACGTATAAATGATTTATCTTTGGTCTTGAAACACTGAATTGCACAAATCAAAATATTT
>OY744550.1:59965144-59989589 GCA_963556195.1 Sepiola atlantica
TTCCCCCTTTATCAGAAACCTTGTTCATGAAACGGTAAGCACAAATTGGTGTGGCGAGAGTTATGAGGTTGTTCATTCTTCAACTTCCAGAGGATGCATTTTCCTTTCTTAAAATCTAAGCCTGACGGCCATCATTATTTTAGATCGTTTAACTCTTTGACAATTTTTCTAAGTTCAGAGCTTCGGAAATTACCAGAATAATAGCTTAAAAAAACGGTTGGGGGTGTGTGTGTGGGGGGGGTCATTTAAATGTTTGATACCTTTACTTTTTGAACGGATTGCTATGAAATTTGACATAATGACTGGAAAGACGCTGTTCTTTAATATGATGTTGCCATTTTGCACTAAAAAATAATATTGTCACCAAACAAATTATTTATCGTCAAAAGTAGACATTTTGGAAGAAATCTTTTTTCAAAAAAATAAAAAAAAATTAAAAAAATAAAATAAAAAAATTAGCCAACCTCTATGAAAACTATGACTTACTGTAGTATCAGTACTCGGATGAAAGTCTCACAATGACTGGTAAGGGTTATTTCCCTTTTATAGTAAATTCGTATGAATCAGAATCGTACAACTTTATTGACCCGTTCGATTCTGTTGTCGGCAGTCTTGCAGGAGGAACCACGTAATGGTTGCCAACATCCCTAAGTAAAAGTGATATTATGGAACCGACTGGATTCGAACTTGGAACACCCAGGTCATCAGTCGGCGTCGTTATCCACTTAATCACCGTCACGTCCATTTCATTAGGAACTTTCAAATGTAATCAAAAATAGATTTAAACAAAGGGTTATCATTTTACGTATTGCTAGGCAGACTGGGAATACAGACATTAAGAGTAAAGTATGAAAAGATAAATTGATTTCATTATCAGCTGTTAAAAGTGTGTATACATTTTTATTGGGACACTCTATATGTTGCTGCTTTTTTTTTCTTTTTCTTCTTCTCCCACAAACTGAACACCAAAATCAATATCCGATCGCTTTCTTTGATCTTTTTTTTTTATTTACACTTAAAAGATTTATAAAGTTAGAATTATTCTTATATTAGCTGGCTTTGTCGGCTTGCTATCGCTTCGCAAAGTTCTCTACTTGAAATACCTGAAACACTAATTATGAATAATAAACATCTCATTCATAACTTTGTTGTAAACACGAAACAAAATCTTTCTCATTTATTGTTTTGTTTTTGTTTTACGGCATATCAACCCTTTTGGGTTATTTAATGCCGACTCCGTTTATTTTGGTAAAAGGATGTTTGAAGCTAGGGTAGTAGCAATCGATATCTACAAAGCCTTCGATAAAGTCTTGCATGACGGTCTTCTCAGGAAAATCAACTTGCGTGGTATTATTCGACGATTATTTGACATAATCAGATCTTTCTTAGCTAAAAGAAAGATCCAAGTCTTTTTCAGTGGCTGTACATCTAAACGTGACATCAACGCTGGTGTGACTCAGAGGTTGATACGTAGACCAATATTATTCCTGATCTTGATAAACCATCTTCTTGATGCAGTTGCATCTGAGATGGGTATAGTTGCTGATGACGCGGCAAGAGGGTAAATCGAATGTCCACACATCCAAGGCAATGATTGAATCCTTAGAAAATGACCTCCAGCCTGTAGTAGAATGAGGCCAAAAATTGGTCGCATTCAATGCTACTAAGCTTCTTTCGTTTTACAACTATAAGCTCACCATAACCCTGTCCAAGTGGCAACAGACCTCCCCCCCTACCAAAAAAATAATATATTTAAAAAATATACATACAAAAAAAAAAAAAAAAAACTTGTGAAAGTAAAATAATAAAATAGTTAAAAAAACATTGCCCACTTCTGGGCAAGCAAGAAAAAATACATAAATTGTTTGCAAAAAAAAATTGGAGGTTCTTTGTTACATTAGAACCCATACTAACTTTGACGTTGTTAGGGTCAGGGGCAAAATGGGTGTTAGGGTCATGGTCAAAGTTAGTGCAGATCCTAATGTAACAAAGTACCAAAATTTGTTCTGTTTGCCAAGTGTTCGGATAGCTATGTATGTCACAACTCGGGAATCTCTGTAAGTACTGAAATTCTTTTGCTGCCTATTCTGCATTAGCACCTAAATATGTGAATCTTATATAAATATCCGTTTTTTGTGTTCTTTGAGTAAACTAGTAAGGATATTGCTGGTGTTTGGTTATATCTGATAGGCATTTTTGCTATGCTATACATTTTTTTTTCTGGATGCCTAAATGCTGGCTAGTACTTGGCTGCTGACTATCCTCCACAGTATAATGAAGAGCAATGTGCATTTATTTATTTATATATATATCCGTCCCGTCACACAAAAGTTTGCCAAATGAATAAGGCACAGGAGAACGCCAATCTACTTCAATCACGATGTGTTTCCTTTCTTTTTTTAACCTAATCTTCTTTTTTTTTTACTTTTTCCAGTTTGGGATCTTTTTCTTTCTTATTTCAATTTTATTTTTAAACATTTTCTCTTCCGCTAACGTCTTTGATATTTTTAACATCCTGTGTCAGCTCCCCCCCCCCTATATATATATATATATATATATATATATATATATATATACATACACATACCCACTTCTATGTAAGGTTAGTGGGAGAGAACCCCAGCAGAGTGCTCAATTATTAAGAAAATTAAAAAATAAGAGTGTAATATTTATTTATATATGTATTACAAATGATCAGAACAACATTAGTACCGTCGGTTTAAAATCCAAACAAAGGGGACCTATAGTTGGTCTCCTTTACCGGACTCTCTTCAGCCTCTGTTTATGTCTACGTGGGGGGGGGGGGGTAATTTTTAGATTTTAATTTTTAATTACTTTGACACTGCAGATAAAGAGATGATCAGAGATCAGGATGACCTCGACCAAAATTCACAGGAAAAAAAGAAGAAAAAAAAACTATTTTTACTTGCCTGCTACGTAAATATCGGCAGAATTTGCGGGTGGAAATGCAAAATTAGTAAAAAAAAGATAAAAATTAAAATAAAGCACAGGATCGAAATATTGTCAAAAGGTCACACAATGCGCGAGCCGCCATTTTCCAGGGAGGTAGACATAAACAGAGGCTGAAGAGTGTCCGGTAATGAAGACTAATTATAGGTTCCCTTTGTTTGGATTTGAAACCGACGGTACTGATGTTTTGATCTTCTGTAATATATATATATATATATATATATATATATATATATATATATATATATATATGAGGAATAAAAGAAACAATGTTTCAAACAAAATGTAAAATAAAAATGGAATAAAGGATAAGCAAATCAACAACTAGCAAAAATAAACTCAAAAACACATATTGAATAGTTCTACCATAATATTTCAATTGTTAAGACAATCATCATCAGTTGGAAGCAGAACTTTAATTAAAAACAAAAGTTTTCAAATTTGTACAAAGAACGCAATTTGGAAAAAAATCACGTGACTATATATTTTTTTTCCAAATTGCGTTCTTTGTACAAATTTGAAAACTTTTCTGTTTTTAATTAAAGTTCTGCTGCCAACTGATGATGATTGTCCTAACAATTTAAATATTTTGGTAGAACTATTCAATATGTGGTTTTGAGTTTTTATTTTTGCTAGTTGTTGATTTGCTTATCCTTTATTCCATTTTTATTTTACATATATATACGGTGTGTGAAAATATATGCTTTTGCAAATACTTTCTATTCTTTATGTATACCAACCGTTTTAACGTGAAAGTTTAATGATTGTTAGCATATATAAATAAATAACATTTTGCTACATTCCAAAGACCAATATTTTATTCATCTTCCCAAATCATTTTTTCAAAACAAAAAAAAAACTTTGGTACAATTACGGATCCGTTTCGTTCAACAGAAGAACACCCGATATTTGTATGTCAATCCCAGATCTTTCTTCGATGGACTCATCAGAAAACCAGAAAGTTCTCAATCAGAAAAAATACATAACGATGCAACAAATAAGAATCAGGAAAACAAACAAACAACTTAAATCGAATTCATCTCCATTGAGAGAGCGATTCCAGAAATCGCTACCTAGAGCAGCCATCTTGTATTATTGACAACGCAAAATATATAATATACTAGACAACCCGTGACCCGTTGGGTCAGTTTGTTATATTAGCTATGGAATTCATGTATGAGCGTGACACTTGTGGCATAAAGAAAATAGTTTTTTTTTACATAACAGAAGCATTTCTATGAAAGTATATTAAAATGAAAAAAGAATATAGATAGATTTCTATGAGTCGTTCTGTTTATTATAATTGTTTTTTTTTTAAATTACAGTTACTGAATTATAAGTGGTTGGTTAGGGCGATTTGAGAAAGGAAGGGGGTACAGCAGGCATTCTCGCGTACGTAACGAAAACAGAGGGAGTAGGAGTGGTGAAATCTATGAGAGGGAAAGTGAGAGGTGGTTTCGTTCACCGACCGCTAGTATGGCTGATATTAATAATGAGTGTTGTTTTTTTGTTTGTTTGTTTTTGTTTTTTAAAAGGGAGGAGTTTTTTTGAAACTGCGACAGACTTTACGAAGTCCTCCTGTTGAATGTTTTTAGCCGTGAAGAAAACAAACTATTTGATGAAATTAAATTAAATTGTTTAAAAATTTCCAGAATGAAAAATTTCATGCGTTCGTTAATCATAATAGAGAATAACGGAATTGGAATAACAGATTGAAGACGATGCTATTTACGCATGCGCAACCGGATGTTGAAAACCGGAAAGCTGAAAGCTGATTGCAAACATACAAGAACAATAGACTTTTAGTATTATATAGATAAAATATAAATCTGTTGCTATATTGTAAAAAAAATTATATTTGATGGATTCTGAAAGTTTCTATTCTGTTCATCATTGCTAATTATTTTGAATTATCGGTGCTTATTTATATTGACGCTCGACTAAAATAGGGCAGTTCAAAATAAATTAACAGGAAAACTTGCAGATATACTTACTTATCAGTGAAAAATATTAGTGTACACCAAAAATTATGGAAAATTATCGAGTAGAATTTTAAAAGATTTTTTTTTTCTTTTTGCTTTCAATAAATAATTGCAAGAAAAGCAAAATAAATCAAAATTTAATGTGAATCTATTTAAGTTACATACAGGCGAGAAACACACACCCACACATAACAAAATAAAAATGTGCTTATTTTTATTGCTCAAGTTAAATATGGCAGGTCAAAATAAAATAACAGGAAAACTTACAGATATACTTACTTATCAGTTGAAAATATTAGTGTACACCAAAAATTACGGAAAATTATCGAGTAGAATTTTATAAAAAATAAAATAAATTTACTATTCTGAGTCCAAACTCCCAACGACAAGCCAGCATGTATGCTTTATTTTAGAAGGGAGATAATCTTCTACAACACTCTGGCTTGACGTGAGTGTCGTTCGGAGTTTGTGGACTCTGAATAGTAAATTAATTTTATTTTTTATAAAAGTTCTACTCGCTTATTTTCCATGAATTTTTGTGTACACTAATATTTTTCACTGATCAGTATATTCATTGGTTTTCCAGTTATTTTAATTTGAACTGCCGTATTTAACATGATCATCAATTTAAATAAGCACAAAATTATCTATTCAATTACTTAGATTTCTTTTACCTGTATTATATATATATATATATATATATATATATATATTTGTATAGATTTTCAGTATTTACTTCCACAGTGCTCAATACATGAGTAGAGCTTAGTAGTAGGATGAAAATATAATGTACGTGTGTGTGTTTGTATATATATACGTACGTATGTTTGTATATATATACGTACGTATGTTTGTATAGATATACGTACGTATGTTTGTATAGATATACGTACGTATGTTTGTATAGATATACGTACGTATGTTTGTATATATATACGTACGTATGTTTGTATATATATACGTACGTATGTTTGTATAGATATACGTACGTATGTTTGTATAGATATACGTACGTATGTTTGTATAGATATACGTACGTATGTTTGTATAGATATACGTACGTATGTTTGTATAGATATACGTACGTATGTTTGTATAGATATACGTACGTATGTTTGTATAGATATACGTACGTATGTTTGTATAGATATACGTACGTATGTTTGTATAGATATACGTACGTATGTTTGTATAGATATACGTACGTATGTTTGCGTATATACGTACGTATGTTTGTGTGTGCATATGTTTGTATATATACGTACATATGTTTGAATGTTAAAGATAACCGATGTATCGAAAGCTCAATATATTGAATAGAGCAATAAATTCAGAAGATGAAAATAAAAAATTGTAAAACATCAGAAGTTCAAAAGCAAGAAATGCAAGAAATATGTATTTTGTGTTCATGTTGTCTTGTACAAGTTCTAAGTTTGCAATGTGTGGATTTAGTTAGTATCCCTAGGATTTAAAGCCCTTGAAGGTCGTATATTAGTGTTAAGATTGTACCACTGTCACTAGAAATATGAAAAGGGAGAATGTTTCTGTATTGTTAGCAGTTGGGTCTGTTTCTGTAATAACGATTCTTGTTGACGGTGTATATAAATTTGAGATTTTTAGCTTGTATAGTATTATTAATGTTGAAAATATATATACTAAGTTTATATATATATATATATATATATATATGTCAGGTTCATTGTATATTCCAATTACCATACTTTTATTTTTATTTTTTCACATTTTTTTTCCAGTGAAAAAATAAATAAAAACATGGTTATTAGAATATAAAATGAACCTGACTTATATATGCTCTGTTGTTACTGATTGACAATCATCGAGCTGAATTTTTTAAAGAGACTGCTAATTAAAAAGCACTGATAGTATATGATAATACATATATTGTCATAATTAATTTGTATATAGGTAAATTTTTTTTATTCCTGTATTAATAATTGTTAAAAGCTTCTTTTTGAATGTTTTTTTTGGGGGGATTTTTTTTGCATATAAATGACTGCTTAAAGCTTCATTTGAATATATATAAAAAATATATTTGCTTTGGGTATTTTTCCTGCTTACTGCTTAAAAAATTTGAAATGTTTTATTGATTTTTTTTTTTTCTTTTTTTTTTTTTTAATTTTTTATAAATCCTAATCAGAAAAAATGTTTTTAAATTTGATTTTAAAATCTTGAAGTACTTGTTGAATCATTTGAATTTATTAAATTGGATTATACTGATTAAAAGCACCTGAGGAAGCAATTTTTTAACATGATTTTTATTGAATGATGCTGAGTGGGTTTAAATTTAAATGTAAACAAAAATATGGGAAAGAATTTGAATGAGGAAACTTAGTATGGGCAAGAATTAATTGACGAGAATTGATAAACAGCTATTATAAAGTTGAAGTGACCATATCGGTTATTGAATGATGCTGAGTGAATATAAACAAAAGTATGAGAAAGAATTTGAATGAGAAAACTTAGTATGGGCAAGAATTAATTGACGAGAATTGATAAACAGCTATTATAAAGTTGAAGTGACCATGTCGGTTATTGAATGATGCTGAGTGAATATGCATATAAACAAAAATATGAGAAAGAATTTGAATGAGAAAACTTAGTATGGGCAAGAATTAATTATTTATTTAATTTTTACAATTGGAAGAAAAGGATTTACTAATTAATTTGAGTATTTACTGTGGGAACTGAAACGATAATGTAATCATAGAATGTCTGTCTCTGCTGGAATCGATAAAAAAAAAAAAAAGTATTCGCTGGATCCAAATTGTTATAATAAGAATAATATACATATAAATAAGGTATTAAGAAGGCTGAAGGCAATACAGACAGCCGGCTTGATGAGAAACTGGAAAGAACAAAAATAAACAATCGAAGGTGAGATCTTACAATTATCTATTTAATTTTTTTTTTTTTTTCAAGCTTATACAGGGTGGGCCAAAATAAGGGTCCTATCTTTAAATTTGAATAACTTGAATTTGAATAACTTCCACAAAATAAAAGTTAAACTCACCAAACTTTATGTGTGTGTAGACTGACCCTTCCGAGATTTTTTGAAATAAACAAAACAAATTTTAGCCGAAAAAACTTCTTAAAACTTACAAAAACTAAAGTATTGTTTTTTACACTGTTTTGAGTTTTTTAAGCAAAAATAATGTTTTCTAAATGAGGGTACGTTCCTTAGGGCTAATACGGCTCATGCTTGCTTCGGAAGGGTCCTTTACTTATTCTAAAAAAAAAATCAATAAATAAAAAAGTTATGAATTTTTAAAAATAGGACCCTTATTTTTGCCCACCCTGTATAATAAACGTGTCCAGATGATCGGAAATCATTTGATATTTTGCTGATCCTGTCTTCACTACTACTCTCCGGCATCCATCTTGCTGAATTCCCGACAGTCAAACTTTTCTTTTGTGTCTATTTTTTGACAAGGGGAGGCGTCTCCCAGAATAGCAAATGATTTCCAATCATCCGGACACATTTATTATATAAGATTGAAAAAAAAAATAATTAAATAGATAATTGTAAGATCTCACCTTCGATTGTTTATTTTTGTTCTTTTCAGTTTCTCATCAATCCGGCTCTCTGCATTGCCTTCAGCTTTCTTAATACATTATTACAATTCCCAGCAATACTTCAAGCAAACTACCATTCTCTCCTATACATATATATAATATCAGAATATAAAATATTATTTAGATTTCATTTGCCACCATCATAATCTGTATTTTATACCAGTATTTGTTTTTGTATTTTTATTTGCACTGTTTTGTCTATCCTCAGTATATGTACTTTGTCTATGTTTTACTTGTAATGTTATCTGTAAAGAGTGTTGCAGCAAAATCCCACCCCTTCACTATACAGGGTGTTGCAGCAAAATCCGACACTTGACAAAAAAAAAACAAAATAGGCAATAAAAATAAAAGTTGTATATGCAGAGCCCCGACAGTTTATTTAGCAACAGTTAGAGTTACATACAACATTATTTTTCAATGTAACCGGCGCCGCCAGAGACGACGATCTCAAGGCCGGCGCGAAATGAGTCGCACGCTTCTCGGCGACCATGTCCTTGTTTATAGCAGCGAATGCCTCCACAACGGCAGCCTTCAGAGAATCGACCGTGTTATGGGCGTTCTTATTGGTCTTGGCATCGATCACGCTGCAGAAGAAATAGTCAAGGAAGTTGCAATCGGGTGAGGAGGGCAGCCACAAGTCCGGTGACCAGTGGTGAGCATTTTTGAGCAGGTATGACTAGGTTGTCTTGGCCTTGTGTGCATAAGCGGTGTCATACTGAAAAACGAAGGGGTATCTGGCCGTGATCTCATCACTCCAAGGTTTAACTATGCTCCTCAACATCTCCTGGTATGTTGTTTACTTTTTGTCAAGTGTCGGATTTTGCTACAACACCCTGTATAGTGAAGGGGTGGGATTTTGCTGCAGCATCCTGTACTTCTTATAATTTATCTGTATGTAACTGATTTTTATCTGTTAATTTTTTTTATATCCGTTAATTTATTTTTATTTTCATTTTTATATTATCTAACTTATTTCTATATTTATATATATATATATTATAGATTATAAGGGAGTATAATATAGAGTGGGCCAAAATAAGGGTCCTATCTTTAAATTTGAATAACTTGAATTTGAATAACTTCCACAAAATAAAAGTTAAACTCACCAAACTTTATGTGTGTGTAGACTGACCCTTCCGAGATTTTTTGAAATAAACAAAACAAATTTTAGCCGAAAAACACTTCTTAAAACTTACAAAAACTAAAGTATTGTTTTTTACACTGTTTTGAGTTTTTTAAGCAAAAATAATGTTTTCTAAATGAGGGTACGTTCCTTAGGGCTAATACGGCTCATGCTTGCTTCGGAAGGGGTCCTTTACTTATTCTAAAAAAAAAAAAAAAAAAAAAAAAAAAAAAATCAATAAATAAAAAAGTTATGAATTTTTAAAAATAGGACCCTTATTTTTGCCCACCCTGTATATATTATATATGTGTATGTGTGTAGATATTTCTGTATGGATTTTGATACTTTATTTATTTTTTTTTTTTTTTTTTTCTAATATTTTCTTCAGGTCAGATGTAAGGTCCTCTCCTAGTCAAATTGGAACAATAAGTCTTGACAAAAATAAGGAACCAAAACAAGATCAGAACAATTCAAGTGAAATGACGTCATCTCTCGTAAAATCTAACGAACTTAATGAGAGACGTTGGTCGGGTGATAATTTGTCCAAACTTACCTATCAAAATAAAGAGCTGAATGGTTCCCAAGATGTCGGAGACTATAATTTAGGTGAGTTAAAAAATTATTTATCTGATTTGTTTTGGGGTTTTTTTTTAATGATGAAAAAAAAAAATCGGTGCAATTTTACTTATAGGCCGATGCAGTTAATTATTTTCATGTAAAAGCATTATTTTTGTACTTACTCAGTCATATTTTATCTCTCACGCCCCGAAAAAGAATTTAAAAATATCAAGCAGAACTTTAATTAGAACGATTTTTCCATTTTCATAAGGGCGATATGAAATGTAGAATCTGACATTTTCGGAGTGGCCGGTTAGCGAACTAAGGGCAGATAAGTGTCGCGAAATTGGGTCCCCTAGGTAGGCACGTCGTGGAAAGTATCCCGTTGAACAAATTAAAAATAATTGTTTAATTTTCTATTTTTTTATTTATTACATATATATTTTATTATCCATATTTGGTTGCTGTTACCATGTAAATATGAAAAAAAACAACAAAAAAAACAAGAAAATTATATCATGGAAAGTATCCCGGTGAACAAAGTAAAAATAATTATTTAATTTTCTATTTTTTTTTTATTTAATAAATATATATTTTATTACTATTGCTTATGTGTTTCTTTCTTTTTATCATTCTAAAAATAAACACGGAGTTAATGCCCTTGTCTATTCTACCGACCGCTCACAGCCCAAAATGTCGGCTCGCTCACAAATACAGTTTGTTTATGAAAATGGAAAAATCGTTCTAATTAAGGTTCTGCTTGATATTTTAAAATTCTTTTTCGGGGCGTGAGAGATAAAATATGACTAAGTACAAAATAATGCTTTTACATGAAAATAATTAACTGCATCGGCCTATAAGTAAAATTGCACCAAAGAATCTTGTATTTTTAATTATTTTGGATTAACATTTTTTGTATATGAAAAAGAGTGTAGCAAGGAGTGCTATTGATAACGGTCCTATGGTTAGTTTTTGGACGCTACGGAGTAAAAGACTGCAGAAGGCGTAAGGCAAACTCAATAATGAGACATGAATGACATTTTAGAGATATTTATCTTTATATTTGATATGTCACTAGCAGGGCTACCCGGCGTTGCTCATGGCAAAAGTGTAACATATTTCTATTAAAACTTCTAGCTCTTTACCCCTCTATCTATCCGTCTGTCTATCCGTCTCTCTGTCTATCCGTCTCTCTGTCTATCCGTCTCTCTGTCTATCCGTCTCTCTGTCTATCCGTCTCTCTGTCTATCCGTCTCTCTGTCTATCCGTCTCTCTGTCTATCCGTCTCTCTGTCTATCCGTCTCTCTGTCTCTCCGTCTCTGTCTCTCCGTCTCTCTGTCTCTCCGTCTCTCTGTCTCTCCGTCTCTCTGTCTATCCGTCTCTCTGTCTATCCGTCTCTCTGTCTATCCGTCTCTCTGTCTATCCGTCTCTCTGTCTATCCGTCTCTCTGTCTATCCGTCTCTCTGTCTATCCGTCTCTCTGTCTATCCGTCTCTCTGTCTATCCGTCTCTCTGTCTATCCGTCTCTCTGTCTATCCGTCTCTCTGTCTATCCGTCTCTCTGTCTATCCGTCTCTCTATCTATCCGTCTCTCTATCTATCCGTCTCTCTATCTATCCGTCTCTCTATCTATCCGTCTCTCTATTTTTCTCTTTACTCCATTCTCCTTTGCTCACCCCATTCCTCTCTTCTTTATATAATAGATTCCTTGAGGAATGAGTCAGCATAAGGGAATTAACTCCTGGATAAAAAAATCAGTTACTTCCCTTTAGTAAATAACATAGCTGAAAAACCAAGTCCCCCCTAACAAAATCTGGGTCAGTTGACGCTCCCAAAAGAATAAGTTTTTATAAATTTTAGACTAGCCAAAATAGCCTCCCTACGGTCGTCTATTTTTGCTAGGCTGCTGCGTCAGAAATGAACGCTCACCCGTAAACCGATGGATCCCCAGTCATATTTCTTGGGTGATTAGACATTGATTTTCTTTGTTTCGGAACAAGAATGTTTTTAGTTAAAAAAAAAAATTTTTAATTGGTAGGGTCGAAAAAAAATTTTCTTTTTGGCAAGAATGGAGGGGAAGACTTGGATCGAGACTGGGCAATCAGGCCCCCGTAAATAAAAATATTTTTAGAAAAAAGAATAATAATTTTTTTTACCCTCCCCCATACATAAGAATATTTTTAGTTAAAAAAAAAAAATATATATATATAAATAAATTCCCCCCCCCCCAAAAAAAAATTTTTTTACTACCCCATACAGTGTTTAAAAAATAAAAAAGAATTTGGGAGATGCCTCAGTCATATCAAAGAACTCATGTTTAAATATGCTATTAAAGGCGCCTACATCATATCAAAGAACCAGTTTTGTTATTCTTCCAAAATAGTTACCCATTTAGTAATGGCCGAGATATTTGTTGCTTAACTTCAATTTACAACAAAACACCTTGTCTTAACAACATAATGAAAATAAAGAATGATAATGTGAAAAAAATCCTCTCACAATGACGTCACTTCCGGAAGGATGAGTCAGCAATTAATTCTTTCAAAATGGTCACCCATTTAGTAATGGCCGGGATATGTATTGCTTAACTTTAATTTACAACAAAACACCTTGTCTTAACAACGTAATGAAAATAAAAAATGATAATGTGAAAAAAATCCTCTTACAATGACGTCATTTTCCGGAAGGATGAGTCAGCAATTTATTTTTCCAAAATGATCCCCCATTTACTAATGGCTGGGATATGCCTGGCTTAACTTCAATTTCCCCCTCCCCCTTAAAAAATCGAGCGCGAACGCAGCCCCCAAACTATATCGAAGAACCAGTTATTATACGATCATTCATTGCTGTCTAAAACAATTGAAAAAAAAACATTTCTTTAAATAGTTAAATCAAAAGGTTATTTTTGACTTGGTCGATTGGCGCATTCGTTGCGTATCGGACAGTTGACGTTACGGTTGCAAGTTCAAATGATGGCATCGGGGGACGAAATTATTTATTTACAGTTTTGATAGGTAGCCTAGTTTTAAGATGATTAAAAAAAAATGAAAAAATAATTTTTCTATGTAAGTAGTTAAACCAAAATGGTTTTTTAACTTGGCATGGTGGGGGTTGTTAAATTTACCCCCCCCCCCCATCCTAAAAAAAATCAAGCGCGAACACAGACCCCAAACTATATCGAAGAACCAATTATTATCCGATCATTCATTGCTAACTGAAAGAAATGAAAAAAAAAAACATTTCTTTAAGTAGTTAAATCAAGATGTTATTTTTAACTTTCCCCATTAACGCATTCGGTAGCGTATCGGGCAGTTGGCGTTAAGGTTGCGAGTTCGAATCACGGCCTCGGTACCGAAATTATTTATTGTTTATTTAGTCGTTAATGGGTGGCCTAATGTATTTATGTTTCTGACTTTGAAATTAATTAAAAAGTAACTCTTACTAACTTTGACTTGTTTAACTCGTTGATCTAGTGGTTTTTGTCAATTCGCTGTTTTGATACCTCATTGTAATACAGCTTCCTATTCCAGTAGCTTCTTTCCAAGAACCGCAGGTTTGTGGAACTCTCTTTCTGCTGACTGTTTTCCTCTTACCTATAGCCTTGGTCTTTTCAAGTCTAAGTAAATAGGCATCTCCTGTCTTTGTGATAATCATATTTAGTTTGTGTTAGTTACTTACATCAAGTGGCTTCATGCCTTGTCTGGAGCGATTCCCATAAAAATAAAAATTCTTTTAAACCTGATGGTGAACTTCTCTTATTTTGTTCTTTAGTTCTCACATTCCATGAGCAATGTTTCGTACAACGGGAGAAGAATTGCGGTTTTTCTGGGTCGGAATCTATCCACCTACACTTATCGTTGGCTAGTTTTTGACCTTGAAGTCTTTTTTTTTTTTTTTTTTTTTTTTTTAGCACTTTACATCAAGTGGCTTCATGCGTTGTATGGTGCGATTTCCATAAAAAAAAAAACTATTACAAATATCAAATTCAACTTCCGCTCTGTAATATTCCTGAGGGGTTTCTAACTTCGGGCAGTAATCAAAAAGATACCCCAAAACATGAATGTGATATGGTATTTTGTACATTCTTCCATGCTTTTGTATACTCGTACAAATATTGGCTTTTTTTTTTGCTTTTTTTTTTAGAAATTATTAAATTATTTAATAAGTTAGATTGTTCAAAAATGTTTTTATTTAACCTGGTCTTAAATGGCAAGTGTGAGTAGGTATTAGTATGATGTTGCATCAGCACATTGGTAATCAGTATCTTCGATGTCAAACCAATGTGAAAAATAAAGCATTTAAGGGTTAATGGAAAAGCAAATATTTATGTCTAAACATTTAGTTAGAATCTTTCCTGCTAGCCACTGCTTCCACATTACCATTGCAATTCTCCAGCTTACATCTCGCATCTCACAGCCTTCAAGGTATACAAGGAGCGTTGAGCTGCAACTAAGATTTCCACATTTTTGAATCGGGTGCAAATCATGATGCAGATCCCTCTTAGAATATTCCGGTGCTTTCCAGTCGTCCATCGTCTCCAGCTCTCAAATCCACTAATAAGTAAACAAAAAAAACAGCTATTTGTATAATTTCGATTATTCGAACTACTGTTCTCGTCTTGAGTGTTATCATCACAACGTTTCGGCCTTCTTCAGTTGTATCTTTTCGAACTCTGGAATATTTCTGTCGAACTAGGGAATCTGGACAAAATTTCGAACCAAACTCTGTATATAATCCACAGGGGTAGCATGCTCTCGTTCCATCAGCCATTTCCAAAAAATAAAAACAACGCTATCCATTGCACTTTACCACTATTAAATACGTCAACTGGTTCTGAAATGAACGAATATCAAAAAGTTATCAAATTCATCCCAAGCACCCTATCTTCTACTGGCCTTTTGGCTAAGATCAAAGTGTAGTAACTGTTCCGATGGATACTGCACTCCATAGACTGGTATTATCTTGGCCTTCGGGACTTGATTTATGCCGGTCTATGGGTCTGTCCTGTGCAGTTCTAGGAGGTCCACCCTCCCAGGATTCGCCTCCCCTCTTTGGGGAGGAGTAAGTTTATAGCTTACTGCCTGAGGCGCCCCAACCGGGGAATGCCGACGGGACTGCCTAGGCAATTTTTAATGGCCAGAGTTCTCACCTCTCAAGCGCTGGCTTTTCAAACCCTACTTTCCCAACCCGACCTTGGGTCACATCTTACTTGTGGGAGTAAGATAAAACTAGCCTTGTGCCTAACTCTTGGAGAGGAGGTAAATAAATACTATAAATCTATAATGGATAGCAATATGTATTTATTTGTAAATATATATCCATCCTGTCACGTAGAAATCAGGTAGTAAAAAGTGCAAGACGAATCCATTTCAAGTATTTAGGGAATTGAGAAAGAAAATAGCAAGTCAGACAACCCCCTGCTTTCACTCTATTTCCATGATGAGACGTTTTCTTTGTTTTTGTTTGCTTTCTATACCGATTTATACGTTTTTTTCTTTCCTTTTTATTTTTTTTTACACTTTCCAGTTTAAGACTTTTTCATTTATTTTTTTATCTTTAACTTCACTGATTCAGATGTTGTTTTATATGACTTAGTGTGAACACTGGCAAAAGATGAATTTTTTTCCCCGTCATATTTGGAGCGTGTATAAAATGCAACCAATAAATTAAATTTGTTTAATTTATTTAAAAAAATGTAATAATTCCGATTTCTATTTTTATTTTTATTTTTTAGGAAAAGAGAATCTGTCTAATATGAAACCGCATATCCAAGTAAGCATTTTCTTTTTGTTTTCTTTTTTTATTTGTATTCAATTGTTTTTTATTTATTTTAAAAAAAAAAAAAATTTTTTTTTATAATGGAGGTGATTTTTTTTTTTCTGTTATAATTATATTTAATGACAGGATTTAATTGTGACAATAAAGAGGAACACTCACCGTCCGGAAAAAGAATGCGGTGCTTCACATGTAGTGTCTGCTTCTCATGTCGTGTCTGCTTCACATGTAGTGTCTGCTTCTCATGTCGTGTCTGCTTCACATGTAGTGTCTGCTTCTCATGTCGTGTCTGCTTCACATGTAGTGTCTGCTTCTCATGTCGTGTCTGCTTCACATGTAGTGTCTGCTTCTCATGTCGTGTCTGCTTCACATGTAGTGTCTGCTTCTCATGTCGTGTCTGCTTCACATGTAGTGTCTGCTTCTCATGTCGTGTCTGCTTCACATGTAGTGTCTGCTTCTCATGTCGTGTCTGCTTCTCATGTCGTGTCTGCTTCTCATGTCGTGTCTGCTTCTCATGTCGTGTCTGCTTCACATGTAGTGTCTGCTTCTCATGTCGTGTCTGCTTCACATGTCGTGTCTGCTTCTCATGTCGTGTCTGCTTCACATGTAGTGTCTGCTTCTCATGTCGTGTCTGCTTCACATGTAGTGTCTGCTTCTCATGTCGTGTCTGCTTCTCTTCATAAGTGCAGGTTTTTTATAGTGGTGTCTGATTTGCATATTTGGAGATCAGCTGATATGAATGAAGACGACAGCTAGGAAGCGGCAGAACCGATTTGGATTGCAGAGAGAAAGTGGTTGTATCGAAAATCGGTTGGAAGTTACAGTAAAAACTTCTATTTATTTATTTTCCTGACACAGATAAAATAATTAAAGTTCATTTGACCCCTAGATGTGAATTAACAGTCGTTTTCTAAAAGCCGTCCAACACATGTCAAATGGATGATGATAAGGTGCTCTTTTCTGCACAAGTAGCAAGTTTTTTTTTTTGGTGGGGGGGGGGGGGTCTTGCATTCCTTCACCAGGGATTGAACGTGCAATCATTGGGAAGGCATTTGTTCTAAAACTTACTAGCTGAAAATGATGGGCTGTTTTATCAATGGACATAAAAACTTACTGACCCATGTCTAATGGCATTGGTTATGTCCAGTGGATCAAAGAATGAGTATATTAACTATTGGGAGTGATTGCTCTCCGTTATAATTAAATATAAAAGTTCATCTGGCTCCAAAAGTGAATTAACGGATGACATTGAAGCTTTACATAAAAATACCTTTTATTGGTCTGAAAAAGGAGTTAAAACAGTTAGTTTTAATAAGGTACAGTTATAGTAATCTTTTCTTTTTTTTTCTTTTTTTTTTTTTTTTGAATCGCAATATAAAATGAGGCTGCCATTTAATGGTGTTGCGTTATCATGGGTAACAGAACACGGGGATCAAAGGGGGGGGGGATGAGTAATCTTATAGAGAACGCACTGCGTTTCCATGACTTCTCATCGTCAACGTTCGGGCAGGTCTCAGAAGTGCCAGAGAGTAAACGAGGCAAAAACTGACAAACGCTAAATTGAAGACTGGCAGACGATAAATTCAGACAAATAAATTCAAACTAAAATACAAATATAAAAATAAAGAACAAACAAACCATAGCTAAACAACTGTTATTAATTAGATGTTTGTTTTGTTTTTTTGTCAAAGGAACCATTGTTAAGTAAATGATTTTAAATAAAATGTTATTTTTGTTGTACACCGAAAAGTTTCAAAATATGATTTTTTTTTTATATATAACAAATAATGTAATCATCGTTTTTAACCAATTTTCTGTTTTATTTATTTTATTTTTTGTTTTTGTTAGTTTTTTTTTCATATTTTTTTTTTCATATTTTTTTTTTCATATTTTTTTTTTCATATTTTTTTTTTCATATTTTTTTTTTCATATTTTTTTTTTCATATTTTTTTTTCATATTTTTTTTTCATATTTTTTTTTCATATTTTTTTTTTCATTTTTTTTTTCATTTTTTTTTTCATATTTTTTTTTTCATATTTTTTTTTTCATATTTTTTTTTTCATATTTTTTTTTTCATATTTTTTTTTTCATATTTTTTTTTTCATATTTTTTTTTTCATATTTTTTTTTTCATATTTTTTTTTTCATATTTTTTTTTTCATATTTTTTTTTTCATATTTTCTGAGTTAGGGTTTCGTTAGAAGTGATCGTTGCTGACAGAATTCAACGAGTCCTTCGGGAGATTCAAGGTGCTGATACAGATCGTAGAAATTAATTTCTTCCAAAAGTTATCGTCTGCTTGGAACCTGATTGTCTAATGCCTTCTGCAACCTGTTTGGTTAATAGTTTTGTCAACTCTCGGGTGCTTCCGAGACCTGCCCGAACGTTAATGACGCGAAGTCACCGAAACGCGGTACGTTCTCTATAAGAGTACCAAAAGTACCGGGAAAAGATAATAATGAATAAACAGGTGGATTTACATGTGTACAACAACACACACTTATTCTCACACATAAAAACGTAAAAGAGGGATACAAAACATGTGAAGTGGGTCTTAATAAATTAATTATTAAAGAAAGAATACCTTAATGCCTCAATACAATAAGAAAAGGCATGTGTTGCCAGGGTCTGAGATAGAGAATATCCATAAACAAGGTATAAGTAAATATTACTTACATTTAGGTTGGTTGTTGTGTAATGGTTCTAAATGACACCAGCGAGAAATCAAAATTGTGTGGGTTATGTAAGAAGTCAGGCGATTTGTGTTCCTACACCAGTGCTTCTGATTGGCTGAGGGGAGGCGGAAATCACTCCAGTGATACACCTGTAAATTTACATCACAAGAGTGTAGTACATAATACAATTAGAATATGTGAATGCTACAAATTCTGTGAACTTGCATTTGTGTGTGTTCACTGCATGCACAGGCCGTGATTGTCCGCTCGTTGTCTTTGTCCGAATTCAGTGCTTGATTTTTACACTGGCCATAGTGTCAAACACTTTCTCGCATCTGAATCTAATTTTTATCTCTACAAATCTACTATCAGTGCTGTTGTCATATTTAGGCTGGCGAAACTCCGTCCCATTTGAGAGTCCTTAATAAGGTTCAGAAGCATATCAGTAATTTGGTTGGTTCCACCCTTTCTTCTTCTCTGCACCCTCTCCCTCACAGACGTGATGTTGCCAGTCTCAGTCTTTTCTATAAATACTATTATGGCATGTGTTCTTCAGAATTGTGTCATCTATTCCCTGCTTCCTTTGTTCCAGCTTGTTGGTCTAGTGGTCTTCACAAATTCGCTGTTTTGATACCTGATTGTAATACAGCTTCTTTTCAAGAATTGCAGGCTTGTGGAACTCTCTTCCGGCTGACTGTTTTCCTCCTACGTATAGCCTTGGTATTTTCAAGACTACGGTCAATAGATATCTCCTGCCTTTGCAATGATCATCTCTCGTTCTTTAAGCTCCTTACATCAAGAGTTTTCATGCCTTATCTGGAGCGATTTCCATAAAATAAAAAAAAATTTAATTTGGTGTTTGATTTTGGCATCAGTGTCAATCCTGTGGTCTTGGTCAGTGTGTAAACAAAGGATTTTGCCTTCTAAATAAGATTATAACTTTGTTATAAAAAAGTAACAATGTTTTATTTTTTGAAGTTACCATGATATTTGGTTTCTTTACCGAACGACAGTCATTTTTAACAGGACGTAAAACAACAGACCAGTCTTCTTAAATTCTCAACTGTATTCAAAGCTCAACCAAAACAAACAACTAAATTGCATTCCACTTATATTTATATATATATATATTTATATATATTTGTTTATATATACTAGCCAAAATAGCCTCCCTACGGTCGTCTATTTTTGCTAGGCTGCCGCGTCAGAAATGAACGCTCACCTGTAAAACGATAGAGCCCTAGTCATATTTCTTGGGCATTGATTTTCTTTGTTTCGGACCAAGAATATTTGTAGTTAAAAAAAAAGAGGGAAAAAAATTTGGACCCCCACCCTAATCTTTTTTTTTTAACCTTTCCCCATACATAGAAATATTTTTAGTTAAGAAAAGAAAAAAAAATTGTTTTGACCCCCACCGCCACCCCCAATTTTTTTTTTACCATACATATTTTCAGTTAAAGAAAGAAAAAATTTTTTTTATATTCCCCCCCCAAAAAAACTTTTTTTACCCTCTCCCATACATAGAAATATTTTCAGTTAAAAAAAAAGGAAAAAAATTACCCCCCCCCCCCCCCATTTTTTTTTTTTTACCCTCCCTCATGAATACTAATATTTTCAGTCAAAAAAAAAAAAAAATTTATTAATGGCTGGGATATGCCTTGCTAAACTTTAATTTACAGTAGAACACATTGTCTTAACAACGTAATGAAAATAAAGAATCATAATGTGAAAAAAAATCCTCTCAAAATGACGTCACTTTCGAAAGGATGACTTTGCAATTTTAACAGTACTCGCCATTGAAAGTATGATTTAGAAAAAACGCGGGTTTATGAAGAAAATGCCTTTAATTAATTTATGAATAATTTTTATTAATATGACCTTATCGGAAAATATTGTAAATACATATGTAATTTTTATAATAGCAGTTATAAGTGTATATATGTAAATATGAATTTAATTGAAGGACTTTTTGTAACAGTATATAAGGAAGTTGAAAAAGTATTAGTTTAAGTAAGATTCTTGACACGTTTTCCGTTCTAATCGCAGTCTCGTTCTGAAATTTCGTTCTTTGTTTATATGTTATCTAATGTTATTTAATGTTATCTAATCTAAATTAATTGATTAATAGTTTCCTAATTCTAAAGGTATACAAATATTATGAACGCTGACGGACTTAGTAAATAGTCATACTACTTTGTCTGAAGCCTAAACTCCATCAGACAGACAGATACATAAACTCCATTACTAATAGATTTATATATATATATATATATATATATATATAATTGATAGAATTTTGTTGAAACCCACTTTTTTTTTCCAAATTCGTCAACGAGAACACTCGATAAATAACCTTTTTGTGGACCACAAGTGTATTTACTTGCGATTTTAACACCTGCAGGATTAAGAGAAAAAAGACAGGACATAACTCTTTGATAAGTCTGTGATATCAGCGAAAGTCTCAGAAATATATTTATAAAAAAATGATTTTATTCGTTTAATAAATATATAAAAGAAAAATAACGTTTCTTGATTTCCTGAAAATTCGATAATATCTATATTTAATAATAAATATTTTTTGTATTTTTTTTAATATTTATTTTATTGTTTATATTTTATTTATGTATTTTTATGGTATATATTTTTTTGTGTTATTTTATTTTTTTAGTGTTTTAGATTTTTAGTGTTTTAGATTTTATTTTATTTAGATTTCATTATTTTTTTAGATTTTTTCTTTTCGATTTAAATATTTTAAATATTTTTTTTGTTTTTAATTTATATTGTGTGTGTGTGTATATATATATATATATTTATTTATTTATTTATTTTTATATATGTATATTTCTTTTCCTAACAGATCAGTAAACTTGTGCAGCATTTTGAAAGTAATTGTAAAGACGACTTATCCGGAACGGGTTCGTTTAGTAGCAGCAGCAACAGCAGCATCCATACGAGTTTCTCGGATAATGCGAGTAACAAACTGACTTATCTTAATTCGCCTATAAACATTGGATCGGTGCAAGCATCGACACCAGCGCCATCTATAAGTGGAAGTAACAACAACAACAGTAGCAGCAACAACAACAACAATGGCAATCCTCCGCCTCTTATGAGTAAGCGTCCATTTGTGAGTGGCACAGGTGACTATATATCACCGGGCACACCACAGTCGGGTAACATCTCACTCGAACTCATGAAGCAGAGTCAAAACACAAAGTACCTTTTACAGCAGCAGGCAGCAAAGCGTAAGAACAGCGCTCCCGATCATGTCCTCAACAACAGTTCAAGCTTGAGCCAAATCAGTGACCTTTCACTTTCTAGCGGATGTTCTCATTATGGAACGAACAAATCCTCTGAAAATTTCATGCAGTCATCTTGCAGAGGTCAGTTGATTTTTTTTAACAAAATTTTTACATTCTTTATTTTTATTCTATGAGAAAAGAAAGAAAGAAAAAAAGCTAGCTCTAAAGGATGCTAAAGATCTCTTAGTTTCATTGAATGACGAAGAATATTATGAGAGGATTGAAAAGGATCGTAAGAAGCTATTAAAAAAATGAAGAAAAAAAAAAATTTACAAAAAAAAAAGAAAATTAGTTTTATTAAAATGACTGGATTCAGAATAAAATAACTCTAAATGGGTTGACATGCCGATAAAACAAAAATAATGCTCATTTCTTTTTTAATGAGACACCACTTATCAAGGCCAAAAGCCACTGGAGGTGGATGGATTGTCAGTTGAATGATGAAGGATGGTATGAGAGGATTGAAAAATGATGTAAGGGATGGGAAAAATTTAGTTTAATTATAAAAAAATACATGAATTAAGTGAGCTAACTCGGAGTGGTAATAAAGAAATCCTTGTTCTTGGACTTTTGGCGGGGAGCAAAGTGTAGTATCTGTTCTGATACTACACTTCATCTTTTTTTTTTGTCTTCGGTCAGTGAACGAGAAATCCTTCTAGACGGAGGCGTTTTAAAATTTTTGTTCCAATCCCAAGTTTCTCTTTGGGGGGGGGGGGGCTGTGTTTTCTCTACGTTAAAAATCGACCTAATGTCTAACTGTCCTCGTGGGGAGGCAAGTAAATATGAACTCGGAGTGGTAGTACCCGTCAGGATCTCTGGATTAAATAGAATCTGTCCCGATAATAACGTGAATCCGTGTCGAACGGTTGTATACATATAACTTTCATCTTGCCGAATAAGAACTAATAAAAAAAAAACTAAAAAAAAACATGAATAAATATTTGAAGATAGTAAAAATTTGAAAAAAGAAATAAGGTATAAAAAAAATTTAAATGGTTGAATTCAACATTGAATAATTCCAAATAAGTTGATATGTATGTAAAAAAACTGAGTTCAGTTCAAATAAGTTTGTTAGTGGTAGTACCTGTCAACCCAACTAGGGATCAAAATGTAAATGAAGAATGTATCACAGTCAATAGTTTTCTTCGAATGTTCGGCTGGCTTGGCAGGCCGAGAGCAGGCTCAAGGCGTTTCCATGAATAATGGCGTAGAGAGGCGCTCGGAAAGCTAAGTCAATTCGTGATTGTCTCCGAATTGAATATTTGAAGATAGTAAGAACTTGAAGAAAAAAATCATTTTACAAAGATTTTATTCTTCAGCGGTCCAATTGAATCAGGGAGCCGTTCACACTGACTTCAATGGGAAAAACGTTAGAACTCAATTTCGCTGGATTAATATGAAATTAATAATCAACTTGTTGCCTTGAACAAAACTAATGCCGCTCACAATCACTAGACGTTTTCTCTCACTTTTCTTTCTTCGACTCCTTAAGTCAGCCGATTTCAGACATTTAATAATCTCAGTTAATTCTTTTTAACCAATGAGAATGCAGACAATTCTTTTTAACCAATGAGAATGCAGACAATTCTTTTTAACCAATGAGAATGCAGACAATTCTTTTTAACCAATGAGAATGCAGACAATTCGTCATTGGCTTGTCTTTTTTTTGGTCCCCCGATTTATAAAATCGAGGGACCTATGTTTTGAGGCATTTCCGTCCGTCCGGATTTTTCTCCGCAACCATCCATTGAATTTCTCTGAAATTTTGCATGAAGTTGTAACTTTTGTCAGGTTAGAAAGTGACATTCTCCGATTTTTGAAAAAAATCTGGTTAGCCCCCCAGGGGATCAAAAGCCCCCAAAATGTCAAAAAATGACCCTTTTCTCCCATAACATTTGATCCATCCATTCAATTTTTCTGAACTTGGCCAAAATGTAGAGGCAATTGTTCTGGATATAAAATGAGCATCCTTGACATCAGAAAAATTCTGGTTCGCGCCCCCGGGGGGTCAAAAGGGGGGGGGGGGGTCAAAATGCCCCAAATTGCTCAAATTTATTGCATTTTACTCGCCACATCAAGTCACATACAGAGGGGGACGGACCATGCATGCGCGGCTTGTTAATTAAGGTGAATTGGTTTATTGCAGTCCAATAATCAGCAACAGCATATTCTATAGCCATAGCTAACAGGGCCGATAGAATATAATTAAGAAACAGTATTATTTTTATGGATTAATAAACCTGACGTTTTAATTTATGCCGTATGGAAATGAAACCTGACGAATGAGAGTTGAGGGCATGTATTGCATGGAGAGAAATGAAATGAGCGATGTCTGTACGATGTTAGTCTTAAAGACATCACTTACATCTGATTATCTCGGAAAGATTAAATCTGGACAATATGGAAAGATGTATGCAGAACAGGAGACTTTGTTCACATTGAAAGAATGATGAGAGTTCTTGGGTTAGA
>OY744550.1:59989789-60179789 GCA_963556195.1 Sepiola atlantica
CAAAGTTGCAAATAATAGTGAGATAAGTTCAAACAAAAATAAGTTTTTGCGTTAAAAAAAATTTAAACCAAGAGAAATCGACACTGAATCGTAAGATCTAGAGATTGCGAGCCTTGCTGCAAATTCATGAATATTTTTGCAGAAAAGTTAAATTCGACCAAAATATTTAAAGATAAAAATGTTTTCATATTATTCTACTGAATTTAAGTCAACATTGTCTTTTTTTTTTTTTTTTTCAGGAAAAGCAGAAGAATTTCCTCTGTGAAAGTGAACTGAACAAGTTGCGTGCTGAAAACCAGAGACTTCAGGAAGAATCACAGAGTGCCGCCGCCGAGCTACGTAGATTTACCGAATGGTTCTTTAATATTGTGGATAGAAATTGGACTCAGCATTCACCAACTGGATTGTCCCAACTGATGCAGGCCGGATTTCCCGAAAAAAATATTGACCAGCCTTGATCGAAGTTGGATCGCAAAAAAGCAATAAGCAATCCCACGTTGTGTTAATAATAAATCATAAATAGAAAATAAACAGACTAAATAAAAAAAATACACACTAAAACATAATTGTATTTACATTAAAAAAAACAAAAAAAACGACAAGACAAAAACAAACTTTAGATTAAATAACAGGTGGAAAGCTTTAGAACAGAATGAACTAACATATTGCAGGATATTTATATATTATATCTTAGAACGTCATGTGTGGTTTGCGTGTGAAGATATAAGACAGTTGACGTGTATATATGAATATAATGAGAGATAATCATTACTCCTTTTATATGTGGAAAATATCCTTTTTTTTGTGGGGGGGGAGTATTTAATTTGTACTCTACATAAGCAAACTCATGATTCATCTTTTAGTGATAATATTTGAAATCAAAATAGCTAACTATATCTATACATCTCGCCAAAAGATACAGTTAATAAGGAAATTCTACACGTAAAATGACAAACTTTATTAAAGATGGTACAGTGATGCCAATGCTTGAAACTTCAATCAATTAATTTTTTTTTAATTGTCTCAAAGATAAGAAAAATATTAAAATTCTAAACTTAAAATGACAAACTTTATTAAAGATGGTACAGTGATGCCAATGCTTGAAACTTCAATCAATTAATTTTTTTTTAATTGTCTCAAAGATAAGAAAAATATTAAAATTCTAAACTTAAAATGACAAACTTTATTAAAGATGGTACAGTGATGCCGATGCTTGAAACTTCAATCAATTAATTTTTTTTTTAATTGTCTCAAAGATAAGAAAAATATTAAAATTCTAAACTTAAAATGACAAACTTCAGTAAAGATGGTGGTACTCTTTTACTTGAAACTTCAATTATTTTTTTTTTTTTTTTTTTGCTAATTGTCCCAAAAATAAAAAAAATATTGAGGACAGAATACAAAATGAAAAAAATTAGCTTATTTAGTGTATAAACCCTAACCCTAACCCTAATCCTAACTCTAATATTTTTTATAATACTAATTATAATTAAAACCCAGATGCGTAATAAATCTGTTAGGATCCACTGTATTATTGTTATTTTGATTATTGGCCATTAATACTTAAGTGCCTTTATCAGCATTATTTCACCAATAGTTTTATTTATTTTTTTAAATACTAATGATGCATCACTTACCAAGGCCAAAGGCCACTTGAGGATAAGGGTTAATGAGGTCAGTTGGATGTAGAAAAATACTATGAGATGATTGGAAACTATGAATGGAATGGTCGAAATTTGATTATTTAAGACGCTGACTTGACAAGTATTAATTGACATTGGACTTGAATACGACCATGTTGTAGTCTGCAGGGAAGCAGTCCCATATTAATGTGTCCCCATAGGTAAGAAGTTCTTGGTAAGAAACTCTGTTCATGAATATTCTATTTGCTTTTAGGTACACCAAGGAAAAAAAGGGAAAGTTCTTTGCAATGGTGGTAAGAGTTCTTGCTTTGAATGTTTTACCAGGTGGGAGCTCAGTCGAGCACCTTTAATTTTTTTTTTAATGGAAATCGCTCCAGACAAGGCATGAAGCCAATTAATGTAAGGAGCTAAAAAAAAACTACTACTTCAAGGTCAAAAACTATCCAACAATAAGTGTTAGATGGATAGATTCTGACCCATAAAACAGAAATTATTCCCCCTTTGTCAGAAGCATCGCTCATGGAATTCGAGGACTAAAGGACAAAATAAAGGAAGCGGGAGTTACGAGGCTGCTGAAAGTAAACTCAAGCTAGTCACTTTCTACTCACCTTAACGATGAAGTAGAGAGACAGACTAACAACGTCTTTTCAAGGTAGGAAAGAGTTCTCTGAACGGCACCTCCCCAGATGTGGCAACGGTACTCCATCTTAGGACGTATTTGACTCTTATAGAGATAGAGGATGGCATCGGGCGTGAGATGCCTTCTGGAGCAGTAGAATGATCCAACCATTTTGCTAGCAATCGTAGCAATTAAAAACTTCTTTTTTTATTTCCTATGACATCTCCATAAGAAAAAAAGCCTAATTATTTTTTTAATAAGCCAATGTCCGATGTAGGTAGTAAAGTGGTCATATTATTCATAGGATTTTGGTCTGTTTTTGTTTTTGCTTTTGTTTTTTTTTTAAACAAACAATTAGTTTTTATTTCATTTAACTTTCATGGTTCGAGAAACTTGGGTAAAATACTTAATGAGGATTAATTAAAAAGTGACCATGAAAACAAAGAAGAATGCGAGATACGAGTTTCTTACTTTTCTTAATCCGGAAAAAGCGGATTTCCGCTTAAATCGCTAGATCCTCCCATTCCCATGGATGCGAGTTCTGTTTGTGGTCGAAATAATCCACTTTTTTATTTCTTATAAAGAAAAAGCTGATTTCTGCCAAATTGCTAGAGCCTTACCTCCTTTTTTTTTTTTGTCGCTATTTAGCTGGACTTTATTTCTCTTTCTCTTTCTTACTCTCTCTCACGTTGTCTTTCGTTTTCTTTTCCTGTTTTTCCTCTCTGTCTTGTCTTGACTTCTTTTTCTCCTTATGACAGTTCTCTCTGAAAACTGAAAATACTAATTTTTGCTGTGATGGCTTAGTAGGGGAGTTAGATGACTTTTATTTCATCAAAGAATTACTTCCTGTCTCTTTCCTCCATTCACTCAGTGTCTTTCTCTAAGTTTATTTTAGTTGGGTTTTTTTATTTTTTTATTTTCATTAACTGCCCTCTCCACAAGCACAAAAACACACGTTGGGAAATTCATCTTGCTTTGAGCTTCTTTTTACTATTGGCTACTCGCAACCCTGAAGAATGTTTGAAATAATTTATTTAAATAATAAATTAAAGAAAGAAAAAAATAATTCTCACTTTTTTTTTTTTTTTTTTTTGTCTAAATAAATGATTTTTTTAACCTTATTTGGTGGGTTTTTTTATAATCAGTTTTTAATTTATCAGAATTATTTTCCAAATCAAAAGAGAAACCGTGAAAAAGCGTTAAAAAACCATATACACTTATACACACAAGAACGGTCAAGACCTATACACTAACCCTATACTACTACAAAACGAAAAAAAAAACGACAGAAACAAACAGATAAGTCCCCTCTCTCTACACACACACACATATATGTATATAAAAATTACATAAACAATATTATAGCCTGCCGTCAATCAACCAACGTTTCGATGCTATCACATCTTGTCAAAGGCAGAATGAAAAAGTTTTTTTTTTTTCATTCTGCCTTTGACAAGATGCGATAGCATCGAAACGTTGATTGATTGACGTATAGCTATAATATTGTTTTTTTTTATTTTATAAATGCTCTATTTGGTATTGAGCACTCTTGGAAAATTTGGTTTTATGTTCACTTTATTAACACATTTGAACTTGATCAATTAATATATATATATATACATATATACATATAACAACTAAAATAAACTTAGAGAAAGACACTGAGTGAATGGAGGAAAGAGACAGGAAGTAATTCTTTGATGAAATAAAAGTCATCTAACTCCCCTACTTAGCCATCACAGCAAAATTAGTATTTTCAGTTTTCAGAGAGAACTGTCATAAGAGGGGAAAAAGAAATCAAGACAGGAAAAAAAAAAATATATATATATATATATGAGAGATAAATATCAAGGGAGGCGCGATAGCGCTCTATCCCTTAATAGACTTCAAAAACGACCTATGCTAGAAATCTCATTTCTTTGATCAGTCATAACTCAAAAAACAATAAACCAAATTAGTTAAAACTTTGCACAGAATTTTCATTTGATAGGTTCTATAAGTGTGTAGAATTTCAGCATCATTAGTCAAGGCAACCCAGAGATCCAGAAAAGTCAGGAGTGATTTTGTGTTATCCGTGTGTACGTACGTACGTACGTGTGTGCCACCCTGTATCTCATCAACTATTTGATGGATTCAGCTGATCTTTGGCAGAGATAGAGGTTCTAGTGTCTAGTTGATGGCATTTTAATTTCAGTTTACCATATACCTTAGTTTTCCAGAAAATTCATAAAAATCTTAAAAATGACCATTGTCTTGAGGCATAGCCTTTACAAAAGTAGTGACATTCCATGATAAATGGCAGTATACTGAAATCATGTGCCCTTAATAGGGTTAAGATGAAAATTCATATACACTAAATGTATGAAAGCAAGGAAATTTCCAAATTTTTACACTTTTATTGTTATTAAGGGTATGCGAGCTCAACAGGGCTATGTATTTTACTGGTAGGAATTTTTCTTCAGCGCACCTCACACACTTCATCCACTCATGCATAGCGATTTATACTGTAGTGATGTGATAATGAAATAGTTTGGTTGATATGTAGTCATACCCTTAATGACAATAAAAGTGTAAAAATTTGGGAATTTCCTTGCTTTTGTACATTTAGTGTATATGAATTTTCATCTTAACCCTATTAAGGGCATATGATTTCAGTATACTGGCATTTATCATGGAATATATATATATATTTATATATATATATATATATATTTACTTCGGTAAAAGTTCTCAGAAATCATGCGGGGACCCTTTTCTGGGGCTAACACTTGATCTCTATATGAGATACACAGATATCCAAGTGTTCAATCATAGTTCTCCCTTATTTCTCAAAAATTGAGTTAATGAAAAACATTGATTCTCTTCTCCCCAATTGACCAGTTGACTATTTTATAGTATACCTTTTATGTGGTCTATTGGTCTTACCGGATTCCAGGACAAGAATTCATCTGGTCTGGTGGAGTATCCAGCTTAGTGCTGTTACTAGAGACAACACCACTTGGAGGAAGTGCACCATTCCTCGTATGAGTCAGTGTAACCATACCATAGGGGACCTTATTTGGGCTTCGAATACTATGTTATTTTGGATATTTGGTCAGTGTTTACATGTGACAGAAGTATCCTCATGTAAGGTTATCCTGACAAACCCTTGTACAGAGTAATGGCTACTACATTTTCTCATCAACCCATCATGTCAACCCAATATTTTCATGTACTTGCATGACATTTTTCTTAAAATTATCATCCTGAGGAAGTCTTACAAATAAAGACGAAACGTTGATGAATATATATATAAAAAAAAAACATCCTTTTTGGTGTTTCCTTTTTCATTTTCCATTACGTCGGATTACCTTCATCCTTCCTTTCTTATATATATATATAATTTTTTTCTCCATTTTACTTCTGTTGAAGCTCTCAGAAATCATGCGGGGCCCCTTTCCTGGGACTAACACTTGATCTCTATATGAGATACGTAGATATCCGAGTGTTCCATTATAGTTCTCCTTTATTTCTCAAAAGTTGAGTTAATAAAAAAATGAAGACCATTAATTCTCCTCTCCCCAATTGACCAGTTAACTAGTTTATAGTATAACCTTTTGTGTGGTCTATTGGTCTTACTGGATCCCAGGACAAGAATTCATCTGGTCTGGTGGAGTATCCAACTTAGTGCTGTTACTTGAGGTAACATGACTTGGAGAAGATGCACCATTCCTTGTATGAGCCAGCGTATAGCCGTGTCGACGGGATCTTATTTATGCTTCCAATAATGTTATTTTGAATATTTGGTCATGGTTTACTTGTCGGGTGAAGTATCCTCATACCAGGTTGTCCTGACAAACCCTTGTACAGAGAGACCGAAGACACTCGAGGATAGTGTCTAGTAGGTAATTCAAACTTGTGTGTGTGGAGATGGGACTTATCTGTTTGTTTCTCTCTCTCTCTCACTCTCTGTCTCTCTTCATTTTTATTTCCTCCTCTCTGTCTGCCTCTAATCTCTTCCCCTACCTCTCTTCTCCCCCCCCCCTTTCCTTCTCTCTTGCATAATTAAAATATAAAATGTCTGTTTACTTCTATAGTATCCTAATGGATAATGATTTTGCTCTCTAATTTACATAAGTGTTCAATGTCTACAGATACACGCATGTGTAAATTAGCTGCAAAGAGTCACTCTTTCTGTAAACTCTTACAGAGACATTAATATTAGAATGGTTGAATCGACATAGTGAGAGGGGGCATGATAGCTAAAAGAGAGATGGATTACCTATTCAGTTAATTATAAATTACAGCTAATATTCTAATTAGCCGTAATTTATAATTAACTGATTAAAACAGATTTTTTTTTTTTTCAAACATAACTCAATTCCAAGATTAAGTAATATTTTAACATGTATTTTGTGTTATTAAAGTATGTAAAGAAAAAGACTTTCAGAAACAAACATTAAAACACTCACATTTAGTATAATATTAGTATTAATTAAAATTATTAAGATTAATTAAATTATTTAATTAATTAAAATTAGTATGATTAATTAAATTATTTAATTAATTAAAATTAGTATGATTAATTAAATTATTTAATTAATTAAAATTAGTATGATTAATTAAATTATTTAATTAAAATTAGTATGATTAATTAAATTATTTAATTAAAATTAGTATGATTAATTAAATTATTTAATTAAAATTAGTATGATTAATTAAATTATTTAATTAAAATTAGTATGATTAATTAAATTATTTAATTAAAATTAGTATGATTAATTAAATTATTTATTTAATTAAAATTAGTATGATTAATTAAATTATTTAATTTATTAAAATTAGTATGATTAATTAAATTATTTAATTTATTAAAATTAGTATGATTAATTAAATTATTTAATTAATTAAAATTAGTATGATTAATTAAATTATTTAATTAATTAAAATTAGTATGATTAATTAATTTATTTAATTTATTAAAATTATTATGATTTATTAAATTATTTAATTAATTAAAATTAGTATGATTAATTAAATTATTTAATTAATTAAAATTAGTATGATTAATTAAATTATTTAATTAATTAAAATTAGTATGATTAATTAAATTATTTAATTTATTAAAATTAGTATGATTAATTAAATTATTTAATTTATTAAAATTAGTATGATTAATTAAATTATTTAATTAATTAAAATTAGTATGATTAATTAAATTATTTAATTAATTAAAATTAGTATGATTAATTAAATTATTTAATTAATTAAAATTAGTATGATTAATTAAATTATTTAATTAATTAAAATTAGTATGATTAATTAAATTATTTAATTAATTAAAATTAGTATGATTAATTAATTTATTTAATTAAAATTAGTATGATTAATTAAATTATTTATTTAATTAAAATTAGTATGATTAATTAAATTTAATTAATTAAAATTAGTATGATTAATTAAATTATTTAATTTATTAAAATTAGTATGATTAATTAAATTATTTAATTAATTAAAATTAGTATGATTAATTAAATTATTTAATTAATTAAAATTAGTATGATTAATTAAATTATTTAATTAATTAAAATTAGTATGATTAATTAAATTATTTAATTAATTAAAATTAGTATGATTAATTAATTTATTTAATTAAAATTAGTATAATTAATTAAATTATTTATTTAATTAAAATTAGTATGATTAATTAAATTATTTAATTTATTAAAATTAGTATGATTAATTAAATTATTTAATTAATTAAAATTAGTATGATTAATTAAATTATTTAATTAATTAAAATTAGTATGATTAATTAAATTATTTAATTAATTAAAATTAGTATGATTAACTAAATTAATTAATTAAAATTATTATGATTAATTAAATTATTTAATTAATTTAAATTATGATTAATTAAATTATTTAATTAATTTAAATTAAGATTAATTAAATTATTTAATTAATTTAAATTAAGATTAATTAAATTATTTAATTAAAATTAGTATGATTAATTAAATTATTTAATTAATTAAAATTAGTATGATTAATTAAATTATTTAATTAATTAAAATTAGTATGATTAATTAAATTATTTAATTAATTTAAATTATGATTAATTAAATTATTTAATTAATTTAAATTATGATTAATTAAATTATTTAATTAATTAAAATTAGTATGATTAATTAAATTATTTAATTAATAAAAATTAGTATGATTAATTAAATTATTTAATTAATAAAAATTAGTATGATTAATTAAATTATTTAATTAATTAAAATTAGTATGATTAATTAAATTATTTAATTAATTAAAATTATGATTAATTAAATTATTTAATTAATTAAAATTAGTATGATTAATTAAATTATTTAATTAATTAAAATTATGATTAATTAAATTATTTAATTAATTAAAATTAGTATGATTAATTAAATTATTTAATTAATTAAAATTAGTATGATTAATTAAATTATTTAATTAATAAAAATTAGTATGATTAATTAAATTATTTAATTAATAAAAATTAGTATGATTAATTAAATTATTTAATTAAAATTAGTATGATTAATTAAATTATTTAATTAAAATTAGTATGATTAATTAAATTATTTAATTAAAATTAGTATGATTAATTAAATTATTTAATTAAAATTAGTATGATTAATTAAATTATTTAATTAAAATTAGTATGATTAATTAAATTATTTAATTAAAATTAGTATGATTAATTAAATTATTTAATTAAAATTAGTATGATTAATTAAATTATTTAATTAAAATTAGTATGATTAATTAAATTATTTAATTAAAATTAGTATGATTAATTAAATTATTTAATTAAAATTAGTATGATTAATTAAATTATTTAATTAAAATTAGTATGATTAATTAAATTATTTAATTAAAATTAGTATGATTAATTAAATTATTTAATTAATTAAAATTAGTATGATTAATTAAATTATTTAATTAATTAAAATTAGTATGATTAACTAAATTAATTAATTAAAATTAGTATGATTAATTAAATTATTTAATTAATTTAAATTATGATTAATTAAATTATTTAATTAATTTAAATTATGATTAATTAAATTATTTAATTAATTAAAATTATGATTAATTAAATTATTTAATTAATTTAAATTATGATTAATTAAATTATTTAATTAATTTAAATTATGATTAATTAAATTATTTAGTTAATTTAAATTATGATTAATTAAATTATTTAATTAATTTAAATTATGATTAATTAAATTATTTAATTAATTAAATTATTTAATTAATTAAAATTAGGAATAGTTTTTATTTATCATACTTTGTCATTGAAAAGGACTAAGATTCTAAGAGTGTATGACAACTGGGGTACCGACACCAAAAAATAAGAAACTTTTTATTCATGGGGGAGTGATTGCAAAGAACCACCCACTTTTCTTGTATTCTATATAGAATTCTTTTGGTGCTTCTGCTGTTTCACAATGCCATGTTAAGCCTCTCTTAAAAACAAAATAGCTAAAGAAATGAATAAACTTTGTTATGTACTTACATGGTAGATGAAAAGAAGACTGTACACCAAAAATTATGCAAATTTATCCAGTATTTATTAAATTTAAAATAAAAAAACGATTTTATCTATATGTCGCCATTTTTCTTAACTTTCGGAAAAAGTCAAAATATATCTTCCTTGCGCACTTAGTAAGCTGAAATGTTTACCAATACGTAAGATCGTTTTTTTTCTTTTCTTTTTCTTATAATTTAATAAATACTGGATGAATTTGTGTATATTTTTTTGTGTACTATCTTTTCAGCTAACACGTAAATACATAACAAAGTTTATACATTTTTTTTTAAGATTTTAACGTTATTGTGAAACGGCAGAAGCACCATTTTTTTTTTTTTTTCTCCTTTCCTTTCTTCTGATAAAATAAGTTAAAGTAATCTCTATCTATATAAAATTGGATATGTTTATATATTTCAATGTAAAGGATTCACTCCTAAAGTAAGTAATCAATCATTATGAATGTTGGTTTGTTTGTTTGTTTGGTTTTACAGCAATGCAACCTTTTAGGTCATTTCATGCTGAAGATTATTTAGGATTTTCCATTGGGATTGATATATAGATGTTAGGGTAGTTAGAGTGGTTTTTATAACATTTTTATATTTTTCATTTCTAGGAGTTTTGTTTTTATTGTGTTGATGGGTTATTTTTGTATTTTTCAAATTGTGAATTTCATCTTTTAGAAGAGTTTTGGTATTTTATTTTTGTGGTTTGGATACTTGGTGTTTATAATGAATGTTGGAACATAGCTGCTAGGCGTAATGGTGGGTAATGTGGGCTATATTTAGTTTAATGTAGTATTATGCAACAAGGAGGTGGAAGCCCTTAATGAAAATTCAGATACCTCCAGTTTGTGACATTTAAGCACTAGGTATTAGACATTAAATTAATGAGTGCTTCCCAAATTTCAGTTTCTATGGAATATTTGAAAGGGTTTTTAGGGGGCATAATATGGAGACAAACTCCCATTTAAAAATTCAGATATTTCTGATTTGCATTGTATTTGATTAATTTTCATTAGATATCAACTATCTTGTGGGTCTTCAAGAATAAATTGAAATTCAGAGAATCTTCTCTGAATTTCAATTTATTCTTAAGACCCCTTAAGGTTAAGCCATAAATTTTAGACATTTTCTAGAATTAAAATAATGAAATGATTCCGGCTGCAAACAAAGCAAGGAACACTCTATTTCTCATTCGACGTTCTTTTTGCAAACTCACTCCTGAAATATTCCTACCACTTTATGTCTCCCTCGTCAAACCACTGTTAGAGTATCGTGTCCAGGCCTCTGCTCCATATCTAATACGTGATATCCAACTCCTCGAGAGAGTTCAAAGACTGGCTACTCGAATGGTGCAGGGTCTATCGGATCTTTCCTATGAAATTCGACTCAAGAAACTTAACCTTTTCTCCCTTGAGCGCCGACGATTACATGGTGATCTCATTTTGGCCTACAATCTCCTCAATGGTCATTACGATATACCTCAGCAGCTATTATTCACTCCTACACCAGATAGAAGTCTATGCAGACTCCACAAGAAACTATTTCACTGATGATTTCGATTGAACTGGAAGAGGGTTGCCTTCTCAATCAGGATCCCTGGACCTTGAAATGGACTTCCAGGAGATGTAATAAATGCACCAACAACGCATTAAGGTGAATTTGAACAGGTGTTGGGCTACTCTCTCCTCTTCTGTGTAAATTTCTACCACCTTTTCCTTACATGGCAACTGAAACATGCTTGTTTTATTTTTTGCCAAATTAATTAATTCAATTTTAATTGATTTTGATCAAAATTAGAATAAGGATTCTAGACATTAGGTATTTTTCTAGTATATTATATTTTTTACTTAGATTATTTACTTTAAGCTAAAATTATCAAGTTCTTACGTTCTTTTCTGGTGCATACTGCATTTTCAAACATAACACAATCTCAGAACTAAGTTATATCTTAGCATGTATTTTGTGTTATTAAAGTATATAGGAAAACAGCCTGGGGAGGTGAGATATGTAATACACCTCATAGACATACTTCTTTTTTTTTCATAATTATTGATTGTGCTTCCAGATCAGGCTGTCTGAAGATATTGACTTCCAGACCTTAAATGCACCAAACATTGATGTTTTATTGTTTCGTTTTTCTCTTTGCAAAACTTAATCATGTTCTGCAAAATCCAAAACAAAAAGAATTCTCTTCCCTCCCCTCCCCCTTTTCCCCCCTCCCCCCTCTCCCTCCCCCTTTCTTCCTCTCCATCCCCCTTTCTCCCTCTACATCCCTTCTTCCTTTTCACGCAACCAAACACCATGAATAAATACTTGAAGATACAAACAACTTGAAGCATAAAAACTTTTACCAAAATGACCGGATTCAGCATTAAATAACCCAAAAACGGTCGATATGCCGTAAAACAAAACGACCATTATTATTGTTTATTTGGCCATTTTGGTTATCTCTCTTTTCAACTTTCTTATTAATTGAATGTAAAAAAAGAACAAACAAGTGAAGTATAAGTTATCACTGTTCAATCATAACTGCTTGAATAATGCAAAACGTGAATTCTCTCCCCCTGCGATCACTATTCCTTGAATAATGTAAAGCTCAAGTTGTCTCCCCTTGCGATCACTACTACTTGAATAACATAAACAATCATTAATTACAAATTATTTGCTTATCCATACTAAACTGAACTCTGTATTTAGTTGTTATGCCACTTTGGTTATTTCCCTTTGTCAAACGTCTTCAACACTCAGTCTTGAAAAAAAAAACAAGTAAAGCATGAGTTGTCTCCCCGTGCAATCACTATTCATTGAATAATGTAAAACATGAGTTATCTTTCCTTCCGATCACTACTCCTTGAATGAAGTAAAGCACGAGTTGCAATCAACACCCATTGAATAATGAGAAACGTGGATTCTCTCCCCCTGCGATTACTATTGCTTGAATAATGATGAAAACTCCTTGGATAATGTAAAACATGAATTGTCTCTCCTGCGATACCTATTGCTTGAATAAAGTAAAGCACAAGTTGTCTCCCCTTGTGATCACGACTATTTTAATAATGCAAACACAGATTAATTGCTTATCGCAGATAAAACTAAATTCTATTTATTATTTCATTGTTATGCCACTTTACTTATCTCCCTTTTTAGACTTCTGATCCACTCAACGCATGGAAAGAAGAAAAAATATGGATGCACAGACAGAACATTTTAGCTATTAAAAAAAAAAAAACAATTTATCAACATACAGATCGGATGCTGTTCAATATTCCATCTGATAGTTTCCAACAATTCCTTTTTTTTTTATCTCCATCTTAAAATGTTCTATGCTATTCTTAATTTGATCTAGCAACTTCATGGGGGAGTGATTGCGAAGAACCATCCACTTTTCTTCTATTCTAGATAGTGTGCTTGGTTTTTCTTCTGATAAAACAACTTGAACCGATCTTTATTTATATAAAATTTGGTATGTCTGTTCAAATGCTAAACGCAATAAACGCCATTTTTCAAAATGACAAAAATTAGGTATGTCTGTTCAAATGCTAAACGCAATAAACGCCATTTTTCAAAATGACAAAAATTAGGTATGTCTGTTCAAATGCTAAACGCAATAAACGCCATTTTTCAAAATGACAAAAATTAGGTATGTCTGTTCAAATGCTAAACGCAATAAACGCCATTTTTCAAAATGACAAAAATTAGGTATGTCTGTTCAAATGCTAAACGCAATAAACGCCATTTTTCAAAATGACAAAAATTAGGTATGTCTGTTCAAATGCTAAACGCAATAAACGCCATTTTCAAAATGACAAAAACTATCATTACCAAAAGTGTTGCATTTCAAAATCATGTTTTACATAATATGATACCGGCATAATTTATTTTTGCTTTCAATTAAAATAAGCGGTGCTTGTTGACAATTCCTCCGCTATGAAAAAATTGTTTTTTAAATTAAGAAACATTTGTGTGATGGACACAGCCATGATGGAAACAAAATATCGTACACCAAAAATCGCGTAAATCGATCAAATATTTTTTTTTTTTTTTTTTTTACTAAAAATGAAAATCAAATTTCATGTGGAAGCGTCGATCTATCAACGCCATGTTTGAGTTTCCAAGAAAAAGGGGAGATAACTCAAACGTTTGCGATATTTGAAAAAAAAAAAATTCAAACTTTTGCCAACTCTTCAAAAATAGAGTTTAGAATCAGCCTTGTACATAATGGTAAACTGTACAAATTTACCATTGATCGCATAAAATTATTTTCTTTTGTAATAAAATAAAAATAAAATTTTTAAAAAAACTACTCGATCAATTTACGAGATCTTTTGGTGTATGATAATCATAAAAATGTTTCTTAATTTTTTTATTTTTCATAGCGAAGAAATTGTCAACAAACACCAAATACGCTTTTAGTCAAAGTCTAGATTTAATATATTCGTCCTTTTATCATGTAAGGTCTCAGTTTGAACAAATTGGATTTATCGCATTTTGCATTTAAACTCTTCATGTGTTTCTACGTATAGGACTCACTCCTAAACTAATTGACCGATCATTATAAATTTTGAAATATTTCTCACTATAAACTACTTTCTTATTATTTATATTATTATTATTACTTGTTCCAAAAGAACTTTTATTTTTACTTTAAGTCACGCCAAACAAGGGGGCACATTGCCCTTTAGATGTAAGAGGCTACTGTGAATTAGGGGCGAGATTTATAGGGGCATACTAAGTGGGGAGTTGTGCTGCGAGATGTTTGTTCACATTACATTTAAATTTCTGCATGTTGGTAAAGCCAGGGAGCAGGGAGAGAATTCCAAAAGCTAGCTGTTCGAGGAAAGAAGCTATTAGAGCAGAAAGCGTTCCAACATCTGGGGAACCTATACATTGAAGGGGTGAGATTTTGCTGATTGTCTGGTTGGTCAGGGGTATTTATGTCTAAAGGGCAGCAGTGCAACAAGTTCATCGGAGCACATTCTATTTAATTACTTGTAAAACAAGCACGGGGATGCAACATTGCGGTGATGGGACAGTGACTGGAGCTTGGTAGACAGTGTGGGACCTATCAGATTAGCAACTCTTTTTTGGACCTTGTCTAAGAGGGAGAGACTCGTGGTTGATGCACCAGCCCAGATATGAGAACAATACTCTATGCATGGGCGAATGGTAGCTTTGTAGAGGTATAGGATACTGTCAGGTGTGAGAAGTTTTCGAGCACAGTAAAGGGAGTCCAGCAGACCTCGCAATGTCTTTGTATTTATTTCAATTCATGTTACCTGTGAATGTTAGACCGAGGAGCTTCAGTGTTGGACTCTCGTGTAGGGTGCTATTAGTCGTGTCAATCGGTGGTTGGTAAGGTTTCTTATAATTCTTAAAGGAAAGGAGCTTTGTCTTGGTAGCATTTTGAAATGTTTAGCACAAGAACAAATTGACTTGTTAATAGACCGGGTTTTTTAAATTTGTTTCAACAATAACTTTCCAGATTGAGAAGAAATATTTCTAAAATGTTCACGTCCACCGTAGTTAGAATTGCAACTAATTCTTGGGAAAGTTTTAATCAAACAATCGCTCATTCTTTAGAAAAATTATGGTTAACTACTTTACTAATCACTCCCTGTAACTTTATATCCGCCTACATTCAGATCAAGACTAAACAGTGCTCAATACCTTCTCGGACAGTTTTATAATACTAAAAAAAACAATTCTTTTAAGTGTGTGTATATATATATATTGCGTGACTTAGGCAGCACATTTTCATTTAGGCAAACGTTATTAAATAACATGGAATGTTTTTGCTTGATAAGACTTTTGTATTTGTATACTTGTGTTTCGGCCAAATTGGTGTAACTTCTGTGGATTTAATTTCTTGTTCTATTTTTCTTTCTTTTTCCGCAAGTTCTTTCGATTTGATTCATCACATCATCATAAGGCAGGGTTAGCTTTGGTGTTAACTGTTTATTTTTTTCATGGCCAGTAATTCACGACTTCAAAATAGAACGTATGTAGTGATGAGATGTTGCATGCGATCATGTTAAGTGCGTGCAAAATTCAAAAGGATGATTGTTTAACGGTTAAGAATTTGTTAATATTAATGACTATGCTAGACACTATTCTCATTTCAAATGCGTAAAAAGTGGGATTAGATAAGCCAGCGCTCGAGAGGTGAGTAATTCTGACCATTTAAAAATAGCCTGGGCAGCCCCGTCGGCATTCCCCGGTAGGGGCGCCTCAGACAGTAATCAATAAACTTACTCCTCCCCAAAGAGGGGAGGCAAAGCCTGGGAGGGTGCACCTCCTAGAACTGCACAGGACCAGAAAACCCCCAATAGACCGGCGTAAATCCAGACCCAAAGGCCAGGACAATACAAGTCTATGGGGTGCAGTATCCATCGGAACAGATACTACACTTTGATCTTAGCCAAAAGGCCAAGAACTAGGGTCCCGTATGTAGCCGGCCACTATTTTTGGCAAAACTCGAGTGGGTCATAGCCACAGCAGGCAACCTTGTATCTGTAGTATTATTACTTTTGGGGGGCTTCATCTCTCAGTATGAACTCCTGTTTAAAGACCTCAACAGTCAAGTTAAAACATCAAGACTAACACCGCCTGAGGATGATTTGATCAATCACATCGAAAGTACTCGCGAAACAGGAAAGAAAAATGGAGCAAGAAACCCAAAAAACTTACATACACCAATTAGACCGAAATACTAGATGGACTATTTAAAAAAAATAAACATCTGTGTTATTCAATAACGTTTGTTTATATATATATATATATAATTTTAAATTTCCGAAACAGTTTTTCATGATAAACCACTGATGATCTCTTAAATAATGTTAGAAGCAAACTAATATAATAACTGAAAAAGTTAAATTTATTTACATGAGTGATTTTCCACTGAACGACTTGGGACTTAAGGTTTTGTTTTTTTAATTTAAAAAAAAAAATATAGTTTTAATGGTTGAGAAACTTCCAAGACTCTATATATATAAGAGAGATAAAAATGTATGACTGACAAATTTATTTCATCTTCGATTGTTCAATGTAAGGTGTACTCGATAAAAACATGTTTATTTTTCTTTCCTTAAGCCAAGGCTTTTCAAAGATTAAAATCTTATCATCAGAGGAATTACATAGATGGATAAGTTGGCAGTAGAAAAGCCAAAATTCAAAATTTGAAAAAATATAAAGTAATGGAGAGTAAGAGTGTGCGTGTAAAAAAAGTATGGCGTCTGTTCAGTTGGTGAATGTCCGTAGATCTGGTGAATGGAAATTTAAAGATGGAAAAAGGGTTTTCGTGAAGGCAGCATTGAAAATGTTCAAGATGAAGTAAATCCAATAGAAAGATGTTTGGTTCAATCGTAGATGGAACGCACTAATTCGGATGTAATTTTGAGAATCCGGGCCATTTTAAAATACTTCTGTGGACCGAGAATGAAAGTAGTTTTTCAGAAGTTAAGTTTGAAATGTATATATTAAACGCATGCAGTCGGGAATTTAAGTAGTGACTTCGATCAAGTCTAAGAAATATATTATATTATATTTAAGCAAACATTGTTAAGCATAACAGAATTCTATGGTTTGATCATACCTTTTTTTTTTTTTTTTTTAATTTTTCGAGTTTTCTGTTAAACTAAAAAGAAAGATAATGAATGTTCCATAAGTATCACGAGCACTTTCGATTCTTCGTTGAATCCCCTTCAGGTGACAAAACAAAAATGTAAAATAAGCTTGAGAAAAGAGAATTTCAAAAAACAGCCATGTGAAGTTGTTAAAAGTAATTAAAAAATAAAGATTTAATAAACCGGTGTAGTTCCAGCAGAATGTTTACAATTTAAATTCCAGGACGCTAGAATTAGCTTTACAGGATACATTGTATTTACGTTAAGCACTTTAAAATGTTGTTACTCGTTTCATACATAATGTTATTTATTGTGGGTTGCTGGATTTTAATAAAGATGGATTTCAGTATTAGTTTTTTTTTTAAATTGGTTTCAGAATGTAATGTTTTTCTGTGTTAACTAAAATTTGTTTTAAATCAGAAGGGTGGGCAGTTATTAGTAAAATCGAAAAAAAAAAAAAAAAAAAAAAGATATAATCCAGCAGAGTGATTCTATTATATTTAGCAATGTTTGCTTGAATGAAAAAATGCTGCCTAAATAAACACAATACATACATATATAATCCAGGTTAAATATATATATTCACAGGATAAAAATCCAAAGAATTTCAACCGGGCTTATAATAGTGCTATTTATATCAAGATTTTATTTAAACAGTATTACAGGGTGGAAAAAGAAAAGAAATTTTCTATCTTTAATTTTGAAGAGTCAAATGACAGGATTTATCGTCAAAGGGAGTTTACCGTTATGCCATTTACGTGAAGTAAAAAATATATATATATATATGTAAAATCCTGGATTATCTGCCGCTGTTTATTAAACTGCACAAGTGCTGTATTTCCTAATGCTTACTCCCAATTTAAATACTGATACATTTATTTTAGATCTGTGTTTAATTAAGCAAAACTTTTTTGCAGTCCCAGATTCTATTTTTTTTATCTTACGAAAAGACTTTAAAAAATTTGACTACAGTAAATACGATGCTAATTTAAAAAAAAAAACTAAATAAGGAGCTAATTTGCAGCGATATGCTTGTTCACATTAGTTTTTAATTTTTGCATGTCTGGGAAGCAGGGAGGGAGTTCCAAAGGCCGGCACCACGAGGAAAGAAGATATCGGAGTAGAAGGCTCTCCGGCATCTTGGGACCTCAACAGTGAATGGATTGGATTTAGCTGAGTGTCGGGTTGGTCTAGTGTATTTACGTCGAGGGGACACCAGAGCAGCAAGTTCATCGGAGCACATTCCATTGAAGTACTTGTAAAACAAGCACAAGGATGCAACATTGCGGCGATGGAACAGGGGCTGGAGCTTGGTGGATAGTGCGGGACCTCTCAGATTAGATACTCTTTTTTTGACCTTGTCTAAGAGGGAGAGACTGGTGGATGGTGCACCAGCCCAGATGTGACAACAATACTCCATGCATGGGCAGATGGTGGTTTTGTAGATATATAGGATACTGAAAGGTGTGAGAAGTTTTCTAGCACGGTAGAGGGAGCCCACCTTCTTTGCAGCAGCCTTGGCAATGTCTTCTATGTATTTAGCTAGAATGAAAGCAATCACCACAATAACTCACTTTGATTCCAGCCCAAAAGTCAGGGCAAGAAGCAAATAAGTTTCCGAATTGCAATTAGAATCGTGGTTACTTCTTCTGTGCTACTTTTCTCTTGATATCTACGCCAGACGCCTCTCATTTTTTTTTTGTTTTTTTAATATACGGATTACAGCATCAAGCCATCTTTTAATTCCTTGTATATGTGCTCCCGTGTTGGGATCGACAAAATTTTGCTGACGATTTATGGCAAAAATGACGGAAATTGAGTTGGTTTAAATTAGCGAAAGCTATTGATTTGTCCGAATAGATTACTGAGCCTTCAGCGACTTCTTGTTGGATAATTGGCTGAAGTGTCGAACAGTATCTTCTTTGTGGGTTAGGGTTCCAGGCTCGGTAACCACACGTTCTTTCGAAACTAATTAGAAGTGTTTTCTTTGCTTTTGTAGCGTGTAGATCGAATAACAAATATCGTATCGAAGTAGATTCATGATAATTCTGTTCATTTAACGTCACTTTTCCAACCTTGTTTCGGGGTTCAGCTGTTTTCTGATATTACGCAAGCTCACTCTCCAGCTCTCACCGTTCAGTGGGTCAAACTGTCTCCAGATTCCACTCTTGTCTAATCACTTGCTTACAAGTTTTCCTTGGCCGACCAATCTTCCTGCAACTAAAAGCATCCATGCTTCTACAACAGTTTATCAATACAACACAATTTTACATCTTTAGATGAAAACCCACATCTATGTAAGAGGCTACATCACAATTAAGTTAGAATAAAACGTTTCCTAAATGCGCAGATCAAAAAAACAATTTAGTAGGTTGAATCGCAGAATTCATTTAACATCACTTTTCCTTTGTTCAGAGGGTCAGACGTTTTCTGATATTACGCAAGTTCACACGGTTCTCTCCAGTTCTCACGGTTCCGCGTGTCAACTGTCTCCAGATTCCACTCGTGTCTAATCATTTGCTTCCGAGTTTTCCTTGGTCAGTTAACCTTTCTGCAATTCAGGACGTTCATGCTTCTGCAACGTTTTTTTTCCACATGACCATACCAGTGTAACCGATTCGTCTTTAGGATAACCTCCATGCTGGGCAAATTCTCACACCTGATGTGTTGGGTTTGGTCTGATTTCACATTGCATTGGATCTGTCGTTGCGTTGCAATCCGGCAAAAGAGGGTGCTGGGTGAGGGCTCGGCATTCACGGACATAGTTGCTATACAAGTTACCGCAGATGTAAAGACATGCAGAAATTTAAATGTGATGGAAACAAAAATATCTTGCTGCCCAACTCCCCACTTAGGGTGCCCCCTATAAACCGGGGCCCCTAATTTTAGAGGGACAGCTCACTAAATTTGCCTTGACTCTCTGCTGGAGTGGGCAAGAAACAATCTACCTCTAGGGTCATCTAGTACTATTGTTATTGCAAAAAGCGGCAAAAAATTTGAAAGAAAAAGCAAAACAATAAATAAATCAAAGATAACACTAATAAAGTTGGGACTTCTGTGATAACTGCTGGTCATTTTCATTCAATTAATTTTAATAAATTACAAACACGATAATCATCATAATTTACAACCTTAAAAAACAAAAAGATACGTGAATTTTTTTTTTTTATCATTTTTTTTCTAAAAGTTCAGTTTTCATTTTGTTTTTGCATTTTTTTTTTCAATATATTTTTTCAAAAAATATTTTAGAATTTTTTTTTTTAATATATTTTTTCAAAAAACATTTTAGAATTTTTTTTTTCTTTTAATATATTTCTTCAAAAAATATTTTAGAATTTTTTTTTTTTTAATATATTTTTTCAAAAAACATTTTAGAATTTTTTTTTTTTTCAATATATTTCTTCAAAAAATATTTTAGAATTTTTTTTTAATGTTTTTTCAAAAAATATTTTAGAATTTTTTTTTTTTTAATATATTTTTTCAAAAAACATTTTAGAATTTTTTTTTTCAATATATTTCTTAAAAAAATATTTTAGAATTTTTTATTTTTAATATATTTCTTTAAAAAATATTTTAGAATTTATTTCTTTTTTTTTAATATATTTTTTCAAAAAACATTTTAGAATTTTTTTTTTCTTTTAATATATTTCTTTAAAAAATATTTTAGAATTTTTTTTTTTTTTTACCAAATATTTAAATACATGGACATTTTTCATTTCTACATTGGTGATTTGTTGTATATATCTCTGCTGTTAGTTAAACTGTTCATATAAATATTCTGTTTGTTGACAGCTAAATAACAAATATAGACTGGATGGCAATACGTTTCATTGTCAATCGATTCCTCTAAATATTTTTATTCACAAAAATGCTTTAATAAAATTCTCCCATTTAACTATTGCTATAATCGGAATTAAAAAAAAAAATCATGCATAAAAATTGATAAAGTGGAAGTTTATTTTAAAAGAACCTGACACCATATAACCCATCGTTTTAAAACAAAAATCACTCAAAAACACATTAATATTTCTAAAAACTTCTAACTGCTATTTTTTTTTTTTACATAAGAAAGAAAAACCTGCTAACTGCTATTTTTACACAAAAAACTGCCAACTGCTAATTTTTGTTTGTTTTTTACACAAGAAAAACTGCTGTTTCCTTTTTGTTTTGTTTTTTGTCACTTTAAAAAAACATTTCCCTGATAGAAAATAAAAAAAAAACAACAACTTTTTGTTAATTTGATTCATGGAGTGTGTTGATTGTTCCAGATGCTAATTTTGAACACTAGTTTAACCCCGTCCTTCAATAAAAGAGTAAATTCTTTAATTCGCTTGTTATCATCCGTCAGAATCAGTAAGATGAATTTCTCATTATTAGAAATGGAAGAAAGTATATTTTTGTCGTTTAATAAAAAAAAATTTGTTTAATCTGATTCAGAATTTTTTTTCTTCTTTTACTGCAGATTATTGTCGATTTAAAAAAAAAAAAAAAAATTTTTAATTTGATTCAGAATTTTTTTTCTTCTTTTACTGCAGATTATTGTCGATTTAAAAAAAAAAAAAAAAAATTTAATTTGATTCAGAATTTTTTTTTCTTCTTTTACTGCAGATTATTGTCGATTTAAAAAAAAAAAAAAAAATTTTTAATTTGATTCAGAATTTTTTTTTCTTCTTTTACTGCAGATTATTGTCGATTTAAAAAAAAAAATTTAAAAAAATTTTTAATTTGATTCAGAATTTTTTTTTCTTCTTTTACTGCAGATTATTGTCGATTTAAAAAAAAAAAAAAATTTTAATTTGATTCAGAATTTTTTTTTCTTCTTTTACTGCAGATTATTGTCGATTTTAAAAAAAAAAAACATTTTTAATTTGATTCAGAATTTTTTTTTTCTTTTACTGCAGATTATTGTCGATTTAAAAAAAAAAATTTAAAAAAATTTTTAATTTGATTCAGAATTTTTTTTTCTTCTTTTACTGCAGATTATTGTCGATTTAAAAAAAACAAAACATTTTTAATTTGATTCAGAATTTTTTTTTCTTTTACTGCAGATTATTGTCGATTTAAAAAAAAAAAAAAAAATTTTTAATTTGATTCAGAATTTTTTTTCTTCTTTTACTGCAGATTATTGTCGATTTAAAAAAAAAAAAAAAAAATTTAATTTGATTCAGAATTTTTTTTTCTTCTTTTACTGCAGATTATTGTCGATTTAAAAAAAAAAAAAAAAATTTTTAATTTGATTCAGAATTTTTTTTTCTTCTTTTACTGCAGATTATTGTCGATTTAAAAAAAAAAATTTAAAAAAATTTTTAATTTGATTCAGAATTTTTTTTTCTTCTTTTACTGCAGATTATTGTCGATTTAAAAAAAAAAAAAAATTTTAATTTGATTCAGAATTTTTTTTTCTTCTTTTACTGCAGATTATTGTCGATTTAAAAAAAAAAAAACATTTTTAATTTGATTCAGAATTTTTTTTTTCTTTTACTGCAGATTATTGTCGATTTAAAAAAAAAAATTTAAAAAAATTTTTAATTTGATTCAGAATTTTTTTTTCTTCTTTTACTGCAGATTATTGTCGATTTAAAAAAAACAAAACATTTTTAATTTGATTCAGAATTTTTTTTTCTTTTACTGCAGATTATTGTCGATTTAAAAAAAAAAAAAAAAAAAAAAAAAAAAAAAAGCATAATTGTGAGGCAAATTTTGTTTTATTGATGTACCAAGCTTCATTATTTGATGGAGGCTTCGTGGCTAGCGTAACCGAAATGGCCACAGGGTGTTTTGTGGCTAGCGTAACTAAAATGCCTCATTTTAGTAGAGAACACTGTTTCTGCTGCCTTTACATATGTTTCAGATTTTATTCATATATCATGTACAATAGTGTAGTGAATTCTGCTCGGTGCATGAAAATAAAACCTTTTTGTTTTTCCGATAACTGTATTCGAAATGTGATTGTAATCAACAATAATCTATTTTTGGGGGGGTTTCTTTTTACAAAAATATTCTTTAAAAAAAAAAATCACAAAAAAAGACACTCAGCTTTTATTCTGAACATAGGGTAAAAAAAAAAAAAACTCGCCTACAAATTTTGATACCCAAAATGAAAAAAATGATTCCTAAGAGTGATTCTTAAGAAAACCAATCAACATATAGCATTTATGAAACGGCAACATCTCTTTAATTTTATCAAACCATTGATTTTGTTTTATCTTCACAGTGTTTGCATTAAATTTGTTAAAATAATCATTGTTAATTAAAAATCACACTTTATTATGGTTACTTTTATTATTAAAAAAAAAATAGATTTTAAATTCTAGCGCCAAAAAAAAAAGACACAACAAAAAAAAATTTCTGACTTTAATACTGTTAACACTTAAATTTGTTAAAATAATTAAAAATCACACTTTATTATGGTTACTTTTATTATTAAAAAAAAATAGATTTTAAATTCTAGACACAACAAAAAAATATTTCTGACTTTAACACTTCTTCAAAAAATGGGAAATTCTGCTTATTTTTTCAAGAGAACATGTATTTGTATCTGTTGAGAATTATCAAATTATTTTTCTTCAAAACTACATCTAACATATAAAGTTATCTTGTGAGATTTTCTAAGCTGACATATCAAACTTTGATTCTGACTTGCCAATTTTCATTTGCTATTGTTGTGCCATGTTATTGGCACTATAATAATCTACTTTGTTACAATTGTTTGTTTGTTTTTTCTGTTTTCTTTTAATATGTAGTTTCGCCTGGATAACTGGTAATATGTAAAGTTTTTTTTAATTATGATTGAAAAATCGAAATCGGCAATTTGTTGCTAAATATCAAGAGTTGTCTTCCTTACAACAAATTTGTTTTCTTTTTCTGTATAAGTATATATATGTATATATTTATATATATATATATCACTTATAAGTGATATAGATATATATATATATATATACGTATCACTTATAAGTAGTGTGTATGTATATGTATCACTTATAAGTAGTGTGTATGTATATGTATCACTTATAAGTAGTGTGTATGTATATGTATCACTTATAAGTAGTGTGTATGTATATGTATCACTTATAAGTAGTGTGTATGTATATGTATCACTTATAAGTAGTGTGTATGTATATGTATCACTTATAAGTAGTGTGTATGTATATGTATCACTTATAAGTAGTGTGTATGTATATGTATCACTTATAAGTAGTGTGTATGTATATGTATCACTTATAAGTAGTGTGTATGTATATGTATCACTTATAAGTAGTGTATATATATATATATATATATACATACTACTTATAAGTGATATATATGTATATATATATATATATCACTTATAAGTGATATATATATATATATATATATATATATATATCACTTATAAGTGATATATATATATATTTATATATATATATCACTTATAAGTGATATATATATATATATATATATATATATATATATCACTTATAAGTGATATATATATATATATCACTTATAAGTGATATATATATATATATATATATATCACTTATAAGTGATATATATATATATATCACTTATAAGTGATATATATATATATATATGTATCACTTATAAGTGATATATATATATATATATGTATCACTTATAAGTGATACATATATATATATATATATATGTGTGTGTGATTCAGAATTTAAAAAATTATAAAATTTACAATATTAAATCATCAAATAGTTCAAACAAGCAATATATAAATAAATGTGTTCCTTAACCCATGGATTTTCAAAAGTGTAAGCTTTTTATCATCAGAGGAGAACATAGGGATAAGATAGTAAGATTATATTACTGTTTAGTACGATTTGAAAATATAAAAATATAAAAATATATACAGTTTTCTGAGCAAAGAGAATCATCTTCTATGAAAAAAATGTAAATATGTCCAAAAGAGTAAATCTTGGGAATTATAAAAGTTGATCAAAAGTAAAGTGAATAGCAGAATGTCTTTGAAAGTCTGAATAGGGAAAAATTCTATTTAGGAAAATAAAGGGAATTAAAGTCATTTAAATTAAATTAAATTAAATTAAAATTATTAAAGATACAATAGTTTCAACTTATCTCAAGCACATGCATTTTATGATATGGGCTGAAACAACTGTATAATAATAAATCTGTCTTTTTTATGAAAATTTGTTCCTTGCTGAAGCTTATATGACACCAACTTGAAATAGCTCTCTACTTCTGCACTATTTAACTATTGCTTAAAATTTTGTATTAACAAAAAAAATATATTTAAAATATATATATATATATATATATATATATATATATATATATTCATATTTGTCGCTCCTTAAAATTAGTAGAGCACTTTAGTGGTAGTATAAATTACAGCGTGACGTCATTTGCTTTATAATGCATCATTCCTTAATATAAGTAGAATGCCTGTGTCGCCATCGCCGCTTTAAATGTTTTTAAACTACCATTGTTTATCAGCTGTTCAAATATTGGCCGCGAGGTTAAAGACGTTGGATTTGAGTTGAAAAATACTTATAATCCAGGGTTTCGAATCGTGTGACCGGTAGTGAATAGTCGTACTTCTACGCTGATGAGTCTCGATTGAAAAGAGACGAAACGTATACGTCCGTAGATAATAAACAATAACAAATATTTTTCATATATATATATATATATATATATATATGAAAAATATTTGTTATTGTTTATTATCTATATATATATATATATATATGAAAAATATTTGTTATTGTTTATTATCTATATATATATGTATATATATAGATAATAAACAATAACAAATATCTTTCATATATATATATATATATATATATAGATAATAAACAATAACAAATATCTTTCATATATATATATATATATATATATATATAGATAATAAACAATAACAAATATCTTTCATATATATATATATATATATATAGATAATAAACAATAACAAATATCTTTCATATATATATATATATATATATATATATATAGATAATAAACAATAACAAATATCTTTCATATATATATATATATATATATAGATAATAAACAATAACAAATATCTTTCATATATATATATATATATATAGATAATAAACAATAACAAATATCTTTCATATATATATATATATATATATATATATATATAGATAATAAACAATAACAAATATCTTTCATATATATATATATATATATATATATATATAGATAATAAACAATAACAAATATCTTTCATATATATATATATATATATATAGATAATAAACAATAACAAATATCTTTCATATATATATATATATATATATAGATAATAAACAATAACAAATATCTTTCATATATATATATATATACAATGTATAATTTTTCAAACTGAAGAGTTCAAGGAAACAGATCCAATATTGACAAACTAATGTTGGTTGATCGTCTATGAACGAAATTAATTCATTCAGTTTCATTTTGTTTTTGCATTTGTTTTTTTTTCAATATATTTCTTAAAAAAATATTTTAGAATTTTTTTTTTTTTTCAATATATTTCTTTAAAAAATATTTTAGAATTTTTTTTTTTTTTTTCAATATATTTCTTTAAAAAATATTTTAGAATTTTTTTTTTTTTTCAATATATTTCTTAAAAAAATATTTTAGAATTTTTTTTTTTAATATATTTCTTAAAAAATTATTTTAGAATTTATTTTTTTTTTTTTTTCAATATATTTCTTTAAAAAATATTTTAGAATTTTTTTTTTTTTTTCAATATATTTCTTAAAAAAATATTTTAGAATTTTTTTTTTTTTTTTTTTCAATATATTTCTTTAAAAAATATTTTAGAATTTTTTTTTTTTTTCAATATATTTCTTAAAAAAATATTTTAGAATTTTTTTTTTAATATATTTCTTAAAAAAATATTTTAGAATTTTTTTTTTTTTTTTTTCAATATATTTCTTCAAAAAATATTTGGTTGGTCGTCTATGAACGAAATTAATTCATAAAAGAATTGAACCAAAGATTGACCGTTTTGAAAATGTTCATGAAATAAATAAAATCTTGGCTTTTGGAAGGTAACAAAATCTTGTTTACTTACTTACATACATATAATATATCTCTCTCTCTCTATATATATATATATATATGTGTGTATATATATATATATATATATAAGACCAGGAAGGATTATTACGAAGAAAAAAAAAAGCTTAATATCTTTTATTTGTCTAAAACTCTGTCGAGGCTTGTTATATCCAGCAAAATATTAGATTAAAAAAGTCAAGATGAAGAAAAAAATTTATTTTGATTTAATAAAAAATATCTGCATCTAACACATGGTTTCTTATGAAAGCATTTTGCCTCTATCTTTATATTAAAATTCAAAAGATGCTTAAAAAAAAATTAACTTTCCCAAATTTATATATATATATATATATATATGTACCAAAATTGAATACAAATTTAATCAGATGTGAAAGTAAATAATTTTTAGCAGAGGAGCATGAAAAGTCAGCCAAATTTGATTGTCAGTTTAGAAAAATTGGATGCAAAGTTGTTAGGGTCATCGGCAATCTTACATCACATGGCATTCAGATAGTTCAATCCTGTTTAAACACGAGTGGTTACTGGCAAAACAGCAATTCCTTTATGTTCATATGTTTGTCTTGTTTATTTCTTAAATAAAATACTTTTAAAAATATTAACAATTTTTTTTGGTTTTATTATACTTTTGGTTTTTTTTTTACAACTTGTTAATCAATATAATAAAAGTAAATGTATGTGTGTCCGGTGCGCTTAGCGGTATGAATAAAAGGAGTAGGAACGAATAAGAAAGTGAAAAGAACAAAGAGTAAAACAGTAGAGAGAGAGTTTTATCTTTTTCTAGTCAATTAATTTGATTTTGATGATTCGAGTAGTGAGTATGCATTCAATTGTGGAGCGATAGCAAGCAAGCAAAGGTAGCTTGTGTAAAATGTATTCATCGAAATTAATCAGTTTTAAAAAAAAAAAAGAAAAGAAAGCATGAGTTGTCTCCCCTGTGGTCATTACTACTTGAGTTGTCTCCTCCTGCGATCACTACTACTTGGATAAGGTAAACAGTCATTAATCGCAAATTTTGTTGGATCGTGTGTGGGGGGGGGGGGCCTAATAGGTCGAATTTTGGATATTTATTAAAAACATTTGGCACTTCTGCCGTATATGTAAAGCAGCTGCCGATTAAGAAATCGAAATTGAAGAGTTCCATTTTTTTTTTCTCCAAGTACCATTCATTCAGAATTCACCGGAAGTTAAATTTAGTAAATGGTCACGTAGATACTGCTGCTGCAAAACACTATCCATTAGGAAAGATAGTTTTTTTTGCTGGGTCACGGCTTCGCTTAGATGACATTTTTAGTTTCATATACGTATGGGCAAATGAAATGGCTAACTATAAAGCTGTTAAAAGAGAGTGCAGAATACTTGGCGATCACGCAATTTGTGACTGGAGAATGTTCCTTAGGGAAATATGTTTGGAGCACTTTCTGAAGCATCCGCAGATCCTTGGAAATGGTGGAGTCCTACTTAATCGAATTTATGTGGCAGCAGAAGTTTTCTGCTAACCCCATGGAAGCCATTGTAAACCAAATTGCAGAACTTTATCCTGTTCAATAAAAGAAAAAGACCTCCCAAATGTTAAAATTATTTATATTAAAAAAAAAAAAATCAAAATCAATGTTGACAAAAAAATTCAGTTTCACTAAGCCTCCATCTTGTTTTTTAAGGGCAGATAACTGAAATCTTCTTAAAAACAAGATGGAGGCTTACTGAACGAATCGCTGTTATGATACGCAGAATGGAAAAATACTTGTAATTAAAGTTCTAGTGGATAATTTTTTCTACTTTTTCGTACAGTGAGTAAGAATATAATGCTGAATAAGTATATATTATTGTTTTTATATAAAAATAATTTTTTCATTGGCCGCTAATCAGCATAAGCACCTTTTCCAGATATTATTAATGACGTTAACAGCAGAAGGGTAGAAATTGATAAGACTGTGTACTTCCGGTAACTCGGAAAAACAGAAGTAACCCAGGTAACGAATATGGATCTACAAATGTAAAAAAGTAAATATATCAGGAAAAATCGATGACAATTACCCGAAAAATTGGGCAAAACAAGAAAGGAAGTTTAGTGGATAAATATGTATCTTAATTTATGGAGATTCTGAATCAAAATATAAGAGGATATTAACAGTGAAAAATATTAGATGTCTATATTAGAAGATGAGGAACGATTAAAATATTAACAGTGAAAAATATTAGATGCCGATATGTTATGACAAGTTCCATTAGAAAATAAAAGGGATTTGATAATGAATACTGACTGTAATTTAATGGACTTTATTTGCCTTTGTTTTTCATGTTTTTTTTATATAATCAGCACTGAGGATAGCCACACCAGCAAATAAATGCATAGGAGCATTTACATATATCTTGGTGTATGCAGAAACAATTGTATGCTAAATAAGAAAATAAATTCCGTGAAATATAGGAATCTGTCTTTCAAAACATCGCATACGATATAAAATCGAAATAAAAAAAAATAAAAAAATATTATATATTTATTTAGCGTATGTAGCATTGTCTTCATTTAAAAAAATGTGAATTAGAAAGGTGGTGACTTTTGGGTAAATGTTATTTACATCATTCGCTAATATGGGATAGTTCCCGCAAATTTTCTATGGGAAAATTTCGAATACATGTTGTCTATCTCAAAAAGTCTAAAAGGTCTTCATTCTTTAAGAATAAGCAATAAAAAAATTTTTTTAAACAACAATTTTGGTGCAAGTCCACAACTCAACTGACATGAAAAACAAAAGTTAAGAAAAATCTTTATGATGTGTATACCCGTGACTGAAAAAATATATAATACACCAAAAATCACGTAAATTGATCAAGTAGGTGTTTTTTGTTTTTTTTTTACAAAAGAAAATCAAATTTTCTGGCTAAACAACAAGCATCGATCAATCGACGCCATGTTTGAAATATGTTGCACGACAAGGGAGATAACTCCAAATGATGATATATATATTTTTTTTTTTTTTCAAAAATAAGACAATTGAATTTCTGAACAACAACTTTATTCAAAATAATTAAAATTTCAAGTCCATAACTCAACCGCCATGAAAAAAAAAAAAGAATTCTCATTAATCGCTTAAAAATGATTTTCTTTGTAAGATAAAACTACTTAATGAATTTACATGATTGTTGGTGTATGATATCTTCATTCTGTCACAGAAAAAGAAAGAACAAATTACATATTTTTAATTCGTCCTAATTTGAACTTTCGTATTTGCCAATTTTTTTTTTGCTCCTGATCAACTGTTCTTGGTCTATCAAAAAAAAGCAGAGCAAAACTTTTAGTTGGTCATTTTGAATTAATAAACACTTGTTATGTTTGCTAATATCGCCTTTGTTACTTTTTATAAGTGTCTTATTTTATGTTAACTAACTGTGCCAGAAAAATAAAAGAATTTTTAAAAAAAAGAAGTTTTGACTGTAATTCAATTTCCAACCGAATTTCGTGCAATCCACTTTCTCTCTGCCTTTCTCTCCAAAAGTTTTGACTGCAATTCAATTTCCAACCGAATTTTGTGCAATCCACTTTCTCTCTGCCTTTCTCTCCAAAAGTTTTGACTGTAATTCAATTTCCAACCGAATTTTGTGCAATCCACTTTCTCTCTGCCTTTCTCTTCAAAAGTTTTGACTGTAATTCAATTTCCAACCGAATTTTGTGCAATCCACTTTCTCTCTGCCTTTCTCTCCAAAAGTTTTGACTGCAATTCAATTTCCAACCGAATTTTGTGCAATCCACTTTCTCTCTGCTTTTCTCTCCAAAACTTTTGACTGTAATTAAATTTCCAACCGAATTTCGTGCAACCCACTTTCTCTCTGCCTTTCTCTTCAAAAGTTTTGACTGTAATTCAATTTCCAACCGAATTTTGTGCAATCCACTTTCTCTCTGCCTTTCTCTCCAAAAGTTTTGACTGCAATTCAATTTCCAACCGAATTTTGTGCAATCCACTTTCTCTCTGCCTTTCTCTTCAAAAGTTTTGACTGCAATTCAATTTCCAACCGAATTTCGTGCAATCCACTTTCTCTCTGCCTTTCTCTTCAAAAGTTTTGACTGTAATTCAATTTCCAACCGAATTTTGTGCAATCCACTTTCTCTCTGCCTTTCTCTTCAAAAGTTTTGACTGTAATTCAATTTCCAACCGAATTTTGTGCAATCCACTTTCTCTCTGCCTTTCTCTTCAAAAGTTTTGACTGTAATTCAATTTCCAACCGAATTTTGTGCAATCCACTTTCTCTCTGCCTTTCTCTCCAAAAGTTTTGACTGCAATTCAATTTCCAACCGAATTTTGTGCAATCCACTTTCTCTCTGCTTTTCTCTCCAAAACTTTTGACTGTAATTAAATTTCCAACCGAATTTCGTGCAACCCACTTTCTCTCTGCCTTTCTCTTCAAAAGTTTTGACTGTAATTCAATTTCCAACCGAATTTTGTGCAATCCACTTTCTCTCTGCCTTTCTCTCCAAAAGTTTTGACTGCAATTCAATTTCCAACCGAATTTTGTGCAATCCACTTTCTCTCTGCCTTTCTCTTCAAAAGTTTTGACTGTAATTCAATTTCCAACCGAATTTCGTGCAACCCACTTTCTCTCTGCCTTTCTCTTCAAAAGTTTTGACTGTAATTCAATTTCCAACCGAATTTTGTGCAATCCACTTTCTCTCTGCCTTTCTCTCCAAAAGTTTTGACTGCAATTCAATTTCCAACCGAATTTTGTGCAATCCACTTTCTCTCTGCCTTTCTCTTCAAAAGTTTTGACTGCAATTCAATTTCCAACCGAATTTCGTGCAATCCACTTTCTCTCTGCCTTTCTCTTCAAAAGTTTTGACTGTAATTCAATTTCCAACCGAATTTTGTGCAATCCACTTTCTCTCTGCCTTTCTCTTCAAAAGTTTTGACTGTAATTCAATTTCCAACCGAATTTTGTGCAATCCACTTTCTCTCTGCCTTTCTCTTCAAAAGTTTTGACTGTAATTCAATTTCCAACCGAATTTTGTGCAATCCACTTTCTCTCTGCCTTTCTCTCCAAAAGTTTTGACTGCAATTCAATTTCCAACCGAATTTTGTGCAATCCACTTTCTCTCTGCTTTTCTCTCCAAAACTTTTGACTGTAATTAAATTTCCAACCGAATTTCGTGCAACCCACTTTCTCTCTGCCTTTCTCTTCAAAAGTTTTGACTGTAATTCAATTTCCAACCGAATTTTGTGCAATCCACTTTCTCTCTGCCTTTCTCTCCAAAAGTTTTGACTGCAATTCAATTTCCAACCGAATTTTGTGCAATCCACTTTCTCTCTGCCTTTCTCTTCAAAAGTTTTGACTGTAATTCAATTTCCAACCGAATTTCGTGCAACCCACTTTCTCTCTGCCTTTCTCACCAAAAGTTTTGACTGTAATTCCATTTACAAGCAAATTTCGTGCAACCCACTTTCTCTGTGCCTTTTTCTCCAAAAGTTTTGACTGTAATTCAATTTCCAACCGAATTTTGTGCAACCCACTTTCTCTCTGCCTTTCTCTCCAAAAGTTTTGACTGTAATTCAATTTCCAACCGAATTTTGTGCAACCCACTTTCTCTCTGCCTTTCTCTTCAAAAGTTTTGACTGTAATTCAATTTCCAACCGAATTTTGTGCAATCCACTTTCTCTCTGCTTTTCTCTCCAAAACTTTTGACTGTAATTAAATTTCCAACCGAATTTCGTGCAACCCACTTTCTCTCTGCCTTTCTCTTCAAAAGTTTTGACTGTGATTCAATTTCCAACCGAATTTCGTGCAACCCACTTTCTCTCTGCTTTTATCTCCAAAAGTTTTGACTGTAATTCAATTTCCAACCGAATTTCGTGCAACCCACTTTCTCTCTGCCTTTTATCTCCAAAAGTTTTGACTGTAATTCAATTTCCAACCGAATTTCGTGCAACCCACTTTCTCTCTGCTTTTATCTCCAAAACTTTTGACTGTAATTCAATTTCCAACCGAATTTCATGCAACCCACTTTCTCTCTGCTTTTCTCTCCAAAACTTTTGACTGTGATCCAATTTCCACCCGAATTTTGTGCAACCCACTTTCTCTCTGCCTTTCTCTCCAAAACTTTTGACTGTAATTCAATTTCCAACCGAATTTCGTGCAACCCACTTTCTCTCTGCTTTTATCTCCAAAAGTTTTGACTGTAATTCAATTTCCAACCGAATTTCGTGCAACCCACTTTCTCTCTGCTTTTATCTCCAAAAGTTTTGACTGTAATTAAATTTCCAACCGAATTTCGTGCAACCCACTTTCTCTCTGCCTTTCTCTTCAAAAGTTTTGACTGTAATTCAATTTCCAACCGAATTTCGTGCAACCCACTTTCTCTCTGCTTTTATCTCCAAAAGTTTTGACTGTAATTCAATTTCCAACCGAATTTCGTGCAACCCACTTTCTCTCTGCTTTTATCTCCAAAAGTTTTGACTGTAATTAAATTTCCAACCGAATTTCGTGCAACCCACTTTCTCTCTGCCTTTCTCTTCAAAAGTTTTGACTGTAATTCAATTTCCAACCGAATTTCGTGCAACCCACTTTCTCTCTGCCTTTCTCTTCAAAAGTTTTGACTGTAATTCAATTTCCAACCGAATTTTGTGCAATCCACTTTCTCTCTGCCTTTCTCTTCAAAAGTTTTGACTGTAATTCAATTTCCAACCGAATTTTGTGCAATCCACTTTCTCTCTGCCTTTCTCTCCAAAAGTTTTGACTGCAATTCAATTTCCAACCGAATTTTGTGCAATCCACTTTCTCTCTGCTTTTCTCTCCAAAACTTTTGACTGTAATTAAATTTCCAACCGAATTTCGTGCAACCCACTTTCTCTCTGCCTTTCTCTTCAAAACTTTTGACTGTAATTCAATTTCCAACCGAATTTTGTGCAATCCACTTTCTCTCTGCTTTTCTCTCCAAAACTTTTGACTGTAATTCAATTTCCAACCGAATTTCGTGCAACCCACTTTCTCTCTGCCTTTCTCTCCAAAAGTTTTGACTGCAATTCAATTTCCAACCGAATTTTGTGCAATCCACTTTCTCTCTGCCTTTCTCTTCAAAAGTTTTGACTGTAATTCAATTTCCAACCGAATTTCGTGCAACCCACTTTCTCTCTGCCTTTCTCACCAAAAGTTTTGACTGTAATTCCATTTACAAGCAAATTTCGTGCAACCCACTTTCTCTGTGCCTTTTTCTCCAAAAGTTTTGACTGTAATTCAATTTCCAACCGAATTTTGTGCAACCCACTTTCTCTCTGCCTTTCTCTCCAAAAGTTTTGACTGTAATTCAATTTCCAACCGAATTTTGTGCAACCCACTTTCTCTCTGCCTTTCTCTTCAAAAGTTTTGACTGTAATTCAATTTCCAACCGAATTTTGTGCAATCCACTTTCTCTCTGCTTTTCTCTCCAAAACTTTTGACTGTAATTAAATTTCCAACCGAATTTCGTGCAACCCACTTTCTCTCTGCCTTTCTCTTCAAAAGTTTTGACTGTGATTCAATTTCCAACCGAATTTCGTGCAACCCACTTTCTCTCTGCTTTTATCTCCAAAAGTTTTGACTGTAATTCAATTTCCAACCGAATTTCGTGCAACCCACTTTCTCTCTGCTTTTATCTCCAAAAGTTTTGACTGTAATTCAATTTCCAACCGAATTTCGTGCAACCCACTTTCTCTCTGCTTTTATCTCCAAAACTTTTGACTGTAATTCAATTTCCAACCGAATTTCATGCAACCCACTTTCTCTCTGCTTTTCTCTCCAAAACTTTTGACTGTGATCCAATTTCCACCCGAATTTTGTGCAACCCACTTTCTCTCTGCCTTTCTCTTCAAAACTTTTGACTGTAATTCAATTTCCAACCGAATTTCGTGCAACCCACTTTCTCTCTGCTTTTATCTCCAAAAGTTTTGACTGTAATTCAATTTCCAACCGAATTTCGTGCAACCCACTTTCTCTCTGCTTTTATCTCCAAAAGTTTTGACTGTAATTAAATTTCCAACCGAATTTCGTGCAACCCACTTTCTCTCTGCCTTTCTCTTCAAAAGTTTTGACTGTAATTCAATTTCCAACCGAATTTCGTGCAACCCACTTTCTCTCTGCTTTTATCTCCAAAAGTTTTGACTGTAATTCAATTTCCAACCGAATTTCGTGCAACCCACTTTCTCTCTGCTTTTATCTCCAAAAGTTTTGACTGTAATTAAATTTCCAACCGAATTTCGTGCAACCCACTTTCTCTCTGCCTTTCTCTTCAAAAGTTTTGACTGTAATTCAATTTCCAACCGAATTTCGTGCAACCCACTTTCTCTCTGCTTTTATCTCCAAAAGTTTTGACTGTGATTCAATTTCCAACCGAATTTCATGCAACCCACTTTCTCTCTGCTTTTCTCTCCAAAACTTTTGACTGTGATCCAATTTCCACCCGAATTTTGTGCAACCCACTTTCTCTCTGCCTTTCTCTTCAAAAGTTTTGACTGTAATTCAATTTCCAACCGAATTTCGTGCTACCCACTTTCTCTCTGCTTTTATCTCCAAAACTTTTGACTGTAATTCAATTTCCAACCGAATTTCATGCAACCCACTTTCTCTCTGCTTTTCTCTCCAAAACTTTTGACTGTGATCCAATTTCCACCCGAATTTTGTGCAACCCACTTTCTCTCTGCCTTTCTCTTCAAAAGTTTTGACTGTAATTCAATTTCCAACCGAATTTCGTGCTACCCACTTTCTCTCTGCCTTTCTCTCCAAAAGTTTTGACTGCAATTCAATTTCCAACCGAATTTTGTGCAATCCACTTTCTCTCTGCCTTTCTCTTCAAAAGTTTTGACTGTAATTCAATTTCCAACCGAATTTTGTGCAATCCACTTTCTCTCTGCCTTTCTCTTCAAAAGTTTTGACTGTAATTCAATTTCCAACCGAATTTTGTGCAATCCACTTTCTCTCTGCTTTTCTCTCCAAAACTTTTGACTGTAATTCAATTTCCAACCGAATTTCGTGCAACCCACTTTCTCTCTGCCTTTCTCTTCAAAAGTTTTGACTGTAATTCAATTTCCAACCGAATTTCGTGCAACCCACTTTCTCTCTGCCTTTCTCTTCAAAAGTTTTGACTGTAATTCAATTTCCAACCGAATTTCGTGCTACCCACTTTCTCTCTGCCTTTCTCTCCAAAAGTTTTGACTGCAATTCAATTTCCAACCGAATTTTGTGCAATCCACTTTCTCTCTGCCTTTCTCTTCAAAAGTTTTGACTGTAATTCAATTTCCAACCGAATTTTGTGCAATCCACTTTCTCTCTGCTTTTCTCTCCAAAACTTTTGACTGTAATTCAATTTCCAACCGAATTTCGTGCAACCCACTTTCTCTCTGCCTTTCTCTCCAAAACTTTTGACTGTAATTAAATTTCCAACCGAATTTCGTGCAACCCACTTTCTCTCTGCCTTTCTCTCCAAAACTTTTGACTGTAATTCAATTTCCAACCGAATTTCGTGCAACCCACTTTCTCTCTGCTTTTCTCTCCAAAACTTTTGACTGTGATCCAATTTCCACCCGAATTTTGTGCAACCCACTTTCTCTCTGCCTTTCTCTTCAAAAGTTTTGACTGTAATTCAATTTCCAACCGAATTTCGTGCAACCCACTTTCTCTCTGCCTTTCTCTCCAAAACTTTTGACTGTAATTCAATTTCCAACCGAATTTCGTGCAACCCACTTTCTCTCTGCCTTTCTCTCCAAAACTTTTGACTGTAATTCAATTTCCAACCGAATTTCGTGCAACCCACTTTCTCTCTGCCTTTCTCTCCAAAACTTTTGACTGTAATTCAATTTCCAACCGAATTTCGTGCAACCCACTTTCTCTCTGCCTTTCTCTTCAAAACTTTTGACTGTAATTCAATTTCCAACCGAATTTCATGCAACCCACTTTCTCTCTGCCTTTCTCTCCAAAACTTTTGACTGTAATTCAATTTCCAACCGAATTTCATGCAACCCACTTTCTCTCTGCTATTCTCTCCAAAACTTTTTACATACATCATAAAAAGTTTTCTTAATTTTTTTTTTTTGTTTCATGTCGTTTGAGTTATGGACTTGCACCAAAAGTTAACACTTGTTTCTGGCCATTTTACTGATCATCCGAACGTGCAAACATTTTTGGGATTCTGTCCCTTTGAACTCCTATGAACACTTCCTTCATATAGACCTTTGAACATTTCTTAACCCTTCTAGCTGTTATATGTTGAAGAACTATCTTATTTTGCGCAAGCTTACGCTCTCACGTGGAGTGATTGAAACCATATCCAATCAGAACACTTTGCATGAGAGGTATTTCCGCTGAAATGTTTGTACAGAGTTTTCCATGCTTTTCAACAGTTGGATTGTAAACATTAAACTGAACAGACGTGCGATGTTTGCATCCCAGCTGAATCAAAGACGTAAAGCGTAGTGCATGTTTGACTTGCACGAAACACTTGCAGATGTACATGCATTCGCCCGACTCCGAACGCTATGGGATTTCTCTATTACCTGTGCTTTAAACCTGTTTGCTGTTTGCCATTTGTTACTCACATCTCTGTTCAAGGTTCAATCCTCACTACAGGCACTACTAAATAAAAATAAAATGAATATTACTTAATATTTTGTAGCAGTTATACGTGACAAACTGTTTTCTCTTCCACGTGCGGGTGCTTGATACATTATCCAATCAGAACACTTCATGTGGGAGGTACTTTTGCTGAACTGTTTGTACACTACTTTTGTTGTATCCACATATTTTGACACATCAAGGAGGAAAAGAGTAGGGGACTTGTTGGCACATGTTCCCCTACAATAAAAACACTAAGGTGTAATTCACCAAGAAGCGAACACACATTACCGGATGTAGTCTAGACAGCTAGACACAAGAGATGAAAGATCAGCCCACACAGTTTGCAGGGGGTAGGGCAACCAATCAGATTAGAGGAAAACTAGGCAGGAAAGGCCCTAGAGAAATAGCTGGAAAACCGCGGGCAAGAAAAACAAGACAGTCAGATTTCAGGAGCGGGCGATTGAAGTCATGTCAGGATATGGTGCCCACCCAGCACTTCAAATCGAGGCAATATATCCCCACATACAAAGAAAAGTGGAATTCAAAATTTATTGGCTGAGAAAAATACAGCGAGGATCTTACCGCTGTCTATCAAACATCACAAGGAAAAACCCAGTCTGACAAAGTTTACGAGATTACCTATAACTCGCCACACACAAAAAAAAACTATCCGTGAAGGATGGACTTCAGGATCTAAAATTCCTGTGATAATATCCTTCATGTAGCCGACAACTCCACCCTAAAAAAATATCCGAAAAAGACGGACATCAGAATAAAAAAACCTGTGATAATATCTTCCACTCAGCGTGTCAGCTATCATATGAAAAATCTCTATAAAAGGTATGTGCAATATGGAAAAAAAAGAACAAATTACATATTTTTAATTCGTCCTAATTTGAACTTTTGCCAATTTTTTTTGTTGCTCCTGATCAACTGTTCTTGGTCTATCAAAAAAAAGCAGAGCAGAACTTTTAGTTGTTCATTTTGAATTAATTTAAAAAAAAAGAAGTTTTGACTGTAATTCAATTTCCAACCGAATTTCGTGCAATCCACTTTCTCTCTGCCTTTCTCTCCAAAAGTTTTGACTGTAATTCAATTTCCAACCGAATTTCGTGCAATCCACTTTCTCTCTGCCTTTCTCTCCAAAAGTTTTGACTGTAATTCAATTTCCAACCGAATTTCGTGCAATCCACTTTCTCTCTGCCTTTCTCTCCAAAAGTTTTGACTGTAATTCAATTTCCAACCGAATTTCGTGCAATCCACTTTCTCTCTGCCTTTCTCTCCAAAAGTTTTGACTGTAATTCAATTTCCAACCGAATTTCGTGCAATCCACTTTCTCTCTGCCTTTCTCTCCAAAAGTTTTGACTGTAATTCAATTTCCAACCGAATTTCGTGCAATCCACTTTCTCTCTGCCTTTCTCTCCAAAAGTTTTGACTGTAATTCAATTTCCAACCGAATTTCGTGCAATCCACTTTCTCTCTGCCTTTCTCTCCAAAAGTTTTGACTGTAATTCAATTTCCAACCGAATTTCGTGCAATCCACTTTCTCTCTGCCTTTCTCTCCAAAAGTTTTGACTGTAATTCAATTTCCAACCGAATTTCGTGCAATCCACTTTCTCTCTGCCTTTCTCTCCAAAAGTTTTGACTGTAATTCAATTTCCAACCGAATTTCGTGCAATCCACTTTCTCTCTGCCTTTCTCTCCAAAAGTTTTGACTGTAATTCAATTTCCAACCGAATTTCGTGCAATCCACTTTCTCTCTGCCTTTCTCTCCAAAAGTTTTGACTGTAATTCAATTTCCAACCGAATTTCGTGCAATCCACTTTCTCTCTGCCTTTCTCTCCAAAAGTTTTGACTGTAATTCAATTTCCAACCGAATTTCGTGCAATCCACTTTCTCTCTGCCTTTCTCTCCAAAAGTTTTGACTGTAATTCAATTTCCAACCGAATTTCGTGCAATCCACTTTCTCTCTGCCTTTCTCTCCAAAAGTTTTGACTGTAATTCAATTTCCAACCGAATTTCGTGCAATCCACTTTCTCTCTGCCTTTCTCTCCAAAAGTTTTGACTGTAATTCAATTTCCAACCGAATTTCGTGCAATCCACTTTCTCTCTGCCTTTCTCTCCAAAAGTTTTGACTGTAATTCAATTTCCAACCGAATTTCGTGCAACCCACTTTCTCTCTGCCTTTCTCTCCAAAAGTTTTGACTGTAATTCAATTTCCAACCGAATTTCGTGCAATCCACTTTCTCTCTGCCTTTCTCTCCAAAAGTTTTGACTGTAATTCAATTTCCAACCGAATTTCGTGCAATCCACTTTCTCTCTGCCTTTCTCTCCAAAAGTTTTGACTGTAATTCAATTTCCAACCGAATTTCGTGCAATCCACTTTCTCTCTGCCTTTCTCATCAAAAGTTTTGACTGTAATTCAATTTCCAACCGAATTTCGTGCAACCCACTTCTCTCTGCTTTTCTCTCCAAAAGTTTTGACTGTAATTCAATTTCCAACCGAATTTTGTGCAACCCACTTTCTCTCTGCCTTTCTCATCAAAAGTTTTGACTGTAATTCAATTTCCAACCGAATTTCGTGCAACCCACTTTCTCTCTGCCTTTCTCTCCAAAAGTTTTGACTGTAATTCAATTTCCAACCGAATTTCGTGCAACCCACTTTCTCTCTGCCTTTCTCTCCAAAACTTTTGACTGTAATTCAACTTCCAACCGAATTTCGTGCAACCCATTTTCTCTCTGCCTTTCTCTCCAAAAGTTTTGACTGTAATTCAATTTCCAACCGAATTTTGTGCAACCCACTTCTCTCTGCCTTTCTCTCCAAAAGTTTTGACTGTAATTCAATTTCCAACCGAATTTTGTGCAACCCACTTTCTCTCTGCCTTTCTCTCCAAAAGTTTTGACTGTAATTCAATTTCCAACCGAATTTTGTGCAACCCACTTTCTCTCTGCCTTTCTCTCCAAAAGTTTTGACTGTAATTCAATTTCCAACCGAATTTTGTGCAACCCACTTTCTCTCTGCCTTTCTCTCCAAAAGTTTTGACTATAATTCAATTTCCAACCGAATTTCGTGCAACCCACTTCTCTCTGCCTTTCTCTCCAAAAGTTTTGACTGTAATTCAATTTCCAACCGAATTTAGTGCAATCCACTTTCTCTCTGCCTTTCTCTCCAAAAGTTTTGACTGTAATTCAATTTCCAACCGAATTTCGTGCAACCCACTTTCTCTCTGCCTTTCTCTCCAAAAGTTTTGACTGTAATTCAATTTCCAACCGAATTTCGTGCAACCCACTTTCTCTCTGCCTTTCTCTCCAAAAGTTTTGACTGTAATTCAATTTCCAACCGAATTTCGTGCAACCCACTTTCTCTCTGCCTTTCTCTCTCCAATCAAAATCGCTTCTCCTCCTTCCCAGCTGTCCTCTTCATTTATATCACCTGATATCCACATATGCAAATCAGACTACCATAAACACCTGCATCTATGAAGAGAACCCCTTTTTAAATCTGCATACACGACATGCGAATCACCTCATTCTTTTTCCTGATGGTGAGTGTTCCTCTTTATTGTCACAAAATTGTGGTACTAATGTGTCTCGTTCTTTTCTTTCCCATGATTATTTGCTTGTCTCCCATTCATCCTGGTGATACCAGATCAGGCTGCTCTGTGGCTCCCTGAGACGAAATTCACCTACATTGACGTTTTTTTTTTTTTTTTTTTTTTTTTGTAAAACTTAATTATGTTCTACAAAACCAAAACCAAAAACAAAAACAACAGCCCCTCTCCCTTTCTCCCTCCCCTTTTTTATTTTTATTTTTCCTACCCTACTCCCGGTCCTGGATATGACCTTAAACTACATCCGATGGTGAGATCCGGCTTACGGACTTTGGGGAATGTGGAGCCTCCTCTTAATTACCATTGCTCCCAGGTCCACCCTGACCCGGAGTGGTAGTACCTGTTAGGGTCCCAACTATGGGTTAAATAGAAACAGATATTAAAAGGGGAAAGAAACAAAAAAGAGAAGAAAACAAGACCAGATTCGGCATTAAATAACCCAAAAAGGGTTGATATACCGTAAAACAAAACTACCAAACCAAAAACCCTGATTAAACATTTGAAGATATAAAGAACTTGAAGCATAAAAACTTTCACTATAATGACCAGATTCGGCATTAAATAACCCAAAAAGGGTTGATATGCCGTAAAACAAAACTACCAAACCAAACCCATTCATCGTTTTAATGAAAAAAATATATATATATAAAAATAAATAAAAGTCGTTTTCACTAACAGCGAGTCTAACATGTGATTCGCGGGCCCGATTAAAACATAAAAGATAGAAGACGCCTGGTGTGAGAGGAGCGGGGGTTTCCAACCTTACACATTTGTAACATTGGTGTCACTTTTATAACAGTCTTTCAAACTTTTCAGATTGTCGTTTCTTTTTTCATGTCGAGTTGAAGAAACATATAATATTCCTGTCTCCGCTGACAACAAAGACTTGATGCGTGCGCAAGACAAGTGGATGCAATATTCAACTCGTTGTGCAGCTGTACGCGTGCCAGCCAGCCGATTCAGCATGCTATGGTATTTCTCGTTACTAAAACTGGTTCATGGTCCCTTGTTGTTTGTTGGTGAATCGATGTATGAATAAAACCGATGTAAAAATGTGGAGGAAATGTTTGTCTTTATATTCGAGCTACCCTGCAAAGGGGGAGATAACTCAATTGACAAATATTAACTGTTATGCCATCTCAATGAATAATATTGACACTAGTGCCGCCCCCCCCTCTTTCTCTCATATACAGCTGTCCTCGGCAGCTGGTACCTGAAGAATTGAGCATAGCTACAATCGAGTTAAGCCAAATGATGGAACTGAACACATCATATATGTCAGTCTTTCCTCTTTCAGCTTGCTTAAACACTCTTCAATCACAAAAGTACAATTTTTATATATCATTAACACTACCACCTATGCAGATTGTCTGACAGCCAGAGCCATTCATTAAATAAAAATACGTTTTTTTATATTAATGACACTTACACTTATGCAGATTGACTGACAGCCAGAGCCACCTATCTTTGGACACTCTAAACAGCTAATCTGCAAAGGGCAGATAACTCAATTGACAACTAATGACTGTTAATGACATCTCAATTAACAATATTGACACTAGTGCCCCCCCCTCTCTTCCTCTCATATACAGATGTCCTCGGTACATGAAAATCAAGCATAGCTGCAATCGAGTTACACATCATATTTGTCAGTCTTTTCTCTTTCAGCTTGCTTAAAAAATATTCATTGAATAAAAATACATTTTTTATATCAATGACACTTCCACTTTATGCAAATTGACTGACAGCCAGAGCCATCTATCTTTAGATACTCTAAACAGCTAATCTGCAAAGGGGAGATAACTCAATTGACAATTATTGACTGTTAATGTGAGACCCAACCCATCGGGCAGATGTATGCAACTCAGTGTTTTTTGTTTTTTTTCTGACTAGATAACTCTTTCCTGGTCCCTTGCTATTTGTTGGTGAAGCGATGTATGAATAAAACTGATTTTAAATGTTGGAGGAAGAGTTTGTCTTTATATTCGACCTAACGGTAACCCCTACCAACGGCAACACAACGGTAACCCCTTTTTTCTTTTTACTAAACAAGCCCTACAAAATGGACACTTCTTCTTGCAGCTATTTTTAAATGTTGAATTTTTTTATGGATGTTACGCAAAAGACGATCTTCATGGAAACGATTCAAAAATGATAAACCACTTAGTTATTTTAAAATAGTGTTGCATGGAGAGAAATGATATGAACATGATATTATGTATAATTTTAGTCTTAAAGACAGGTTTAGATCTGATGACCTCAGAGGAAGATTAAATCCAGACAGTATAGGGAGATGTGTGCAGAACAGGAGACTTCGTTGGTTTTGTTACATTGAAAGACTTGATGAGAGTGCTTGGGTTAGTAAATGTAGAACAGTTGGATTTCTTGTACCTCTGCCTTCTCCTTACAAATGGCGACATTTTTCAAAAGAGAGACAAATTGACTCCAGACTTAACTAATAGAATGGATGTACATCGCGCCACCGACTCAGCATACTTTTGTATTTCTGACTGCGTTACTCTTTCCTGGTCCCGTTGCTGTTTGTTGGTGAGGCGATGTATAAATAAAACTGATTTTAAATGTCACAGGAAGAGTTTGTCTTTATATTCAAGCTAACGGTCACCCCTTTTTCTTCCTACCAACCACTAACATTAATCCTAGCCTCTTTTTCTTCCTACTAAACCCTCACATAAATCCTAGCCTCTTTTTCTTCATACTAAACACTAACACTAATCCTAGCCTCTTTTTTTCCTACTAAACCCTAACACTAATTCATAGCCTCGTTTTCTTCCTACTAAACCCTAACACTAATCCTAGCCTCTTTTTCTTCCTACTAAACACTAACATTAATCCTAGTCTCTTTTTCTTCCTAGTAAACACAAACACTAATCCTAGTCTCTTTTTCTTCCTAGTAAACACAAACACTAATCCTAGCCTCTTTTTCTTACTACTAAACACTAACACTCATCATAGCCTCTTTTTCTTCCTACTAAACACTAACAGTAATCCTAGCCTCTTTTTCGTCCTACTAAACATTAACACTAATCCTAGCCTTTTTTTCTTCATACTAAACCCTAACACTAATCCTAGCTTCGTTTTCTTCCTACTAAACCCTAACACTAATGCTAGCCTTTTTTTCTTCCTACTGAACCCTACCATTAATCCTAGCCTATTTTTCTTCCTACTAAACACTAACACTAATCCTAGCCTCTTTTTCTTCCTACTAAACACTAACACTAATCCTAGCCTCTTTTTCTTCCTACTAAACACTAACACTAATCCTAGCCTCTTTTTCTTCCTACTAAACCCTCACATTAATCCTAGCTTCTTTTTCTTCATACTAAACACTAACACTAATCCTAGCCTCTTTTTTTCCTACTAAACCCTAACACTAATTCATAGCCTCGTTTTCTTCCTACTAAACCCTAACACTAATCCTAGCCTCTTTTTCTTCCTACTAAACACTAACATTAATCCTAGTCTCTTTTTCTTCCTAGTAAACACAAACACTAATCCTAGTCTCTTTTTCTTCCTACTAAACACTAACACTAATCCTAGTCTCTTTTTCTTCCTAGTAAACACAAACACTAATCCTTGCCTCTTTTTCTTACTACTAAACACTAACACTCATCATAGCCTCTTTTTCTTCCTACTAAACACTAACAGTAATCCTAGCCTCTTTTTCGTCCTACTAAACATTAACACTAATCCTAGCCTTTTTTTCTTCATACTAAACCCTAACACTAATCCTAGCTTCGTTTTCTTCCTACTAAACCCTAACACTAATGCTAGCCTCTTTTTCTTCCTACTGAACCCTAACATTAATCCTAGCCTCTTTTTCTTCCTACTACACACTAACACTAATCCTAGCCTCTTTTTCTTCCTACTAAACACTAACACTAATCCTAGCCTCTTTTTCTTCCTACTAAACACTAACAGTAATTCTAGCCTCTTTTTCTTCCTACTAAACACTAACACTAATCCTAGCCTCTTTTTCTTCCTACTAAACCCTCACATTAATCCTAGCCTCTTTTTCTTCCTACTAAACACTAACACTAATCCTAGCCTCTTTTTCTTCGTACTAAACCCTAACATTAATCCCAGTTTCTTTTTCTTCCTACTAAACATTAACACTACTCCTAGCCTCTTTTTTTCCTACTAAACCCTAACACTAATTCATAGCCTCGTTTTCTTCCTACTAAACCCTAACACTAATCCTAGCCTCGTTTTCTTCCTACTAAACACTTACACTAATCCTAGCCTCTTTTTCTTCCTACTAAACACTAACACTAATCCTAGCCTCTTTTTCTTCCTACTAAACACTAACATTCATCCTAGCCTCTTTTTCTTCCTACTAAACACTAACAGTAATCCTAGCCTCTTTTTCGTCCTACTAAACATTAACACTAATCCTAGCCCTTTTTTCTTCATACTAAACCCTAACACTAATCCTAGTCTCTTTTTCTTCCTACTAAACACTAACACTAATGCTAGCCTCTTTTTCTTCCTACTGAACCCTAACACTAATCCTAGCCTTTTTTTCTTCCTACTAAACACTAACACTAATCTTAGCTTCTTTTTCTTCCTACTAAACCCTAACAGTAATCCTAGCCTCTTTTTCTTCCTACTAAACACTAACACTCATCCTAGCCTCTTTTTCTTCCTACTAAACACTAACAGTAATCCTAGCCTCTTTTTCGTCCTACTAAACATTAACACTAATCCTAGCCCTTTTTTCTTCATACTAAACCCTAACACTAATCCTAGTCTCTTTTTCTTCCTACTAAACACTAACACTAATGCTAGCCTCTTTTTCTTCCTACTGAACCCTAACACTAATCCTAGCCTTTTTTTCTTCCTACTAAACACTAACACTAATCTTAGCTTCTTTTTCTTCCTACTAAACCCTAACAGTAATCCTAGCCTTTTTTTCTTCCTACTAAACACTAACACTCATCCTAGCCTCTTTTTCTTCCTACTAAACACTAACAGTAATCCTAGCCTCTTTTTCGTCCTAATAAACATTAACACTAATCCTAGCCTCTTTTTCTCCATACTAAACCCTAACACTAATCCTAGCTTCGTTTTCTTCCTACTAAACACTAACACTAATGCTAGCCTCTTTTTCTTCCTACTAAACACTAACACTAATCCTAGCCTCTTTTTCTTCCTACTGAACCCTAACACTAATCCTAGCCTCTTTTTCTTCCTACTAAACACTAACACTCATCCTAGCCTCTTTTTCTTCCTACTAAACTCTAACAGTAATCCTAGCCTCTTTTTCTTACTACTAAACACTAACACTCATCCTAGCCTCTTTTTCTTCCTACTAAACACTAACAGTAATCCTAGCCTCTTTTTCTTCATACTAAACCCTAACACTAATCCTAGCCTCTTTTTCTTACTACTAAACACTAACACTAATGCTAGCCTCTTTTTCTTCCTACTGAACCCTAACACTAATCCTAGCCTCGTTTTCTTCCTACTAAGCACTAACACTAATCTTAGCCTCTTTTTCTTCCTACTAAACCCTAACAGTAATCCTAGCCTCTTTTTCTTCCTACTAAACACTAACACTTATCCTAGCCTCTTTTTCTTCCTACTAAACACTAACACTAATCCTAGCCTCTTTTTCTTACTACTAAACATTAACACTCATCCTAGCCTCTTTTTCTTCCTACTAAACACTAACAGTAATCCTAGCCTCTTTTTCTTCTTACTAAACATTAACACTAATCCTAGCCTCTTTTTCTTACTACTAAACACTAACACTCATCCTAGCCTCTTTTTCTTCCTACTAAACACTAACAGTAATCCTAGCCTCTTTTTCGTCCTACTAAACATTAACACTAATCCTAGCCTTTTTTTCTTCATACTAAACCCTAACACTAATCCTAGCTTCGTTTTCTTCCTACTAAACACTAACACTAATGCTAGCCTCTTTTTCTTCCTACTGAACCCTAACACTAATCCTAGCCTCTTTTTCTTCCTACTAAACCCTAACAGTAATCCTAGCCTCTTTTTCTTCCTACTAAACATTAACACTACTCCTAGCCTCTTTTTTTCCTACTAAACCCTAACACTAATTCATAGCCTCGTTTTCTTCCTACTAAACCCTAACACTAATCCTAGCCTCGTTTTCTTCCTACTAAACACTTACACTAATCCTAGCCTCTTTTTCTTCCTACTAAACACTAACACTAATCCTAGCCTCTTTTTCTTCCTACTAAACCCTAACATTAATCCTAGCCTCTTTTTCTTCCTACTAAACACTAACACTAATCCTAGCCTCTTTTTCTTCCTACTAAACACTAACACTAATCCTAGTCTCTTTTTCTTCCTAGTAAACACAAACACTAATCCTAGCCTCTTTTTCTTACTACTAAACACTAACATTCATCCTAGCCTCTTTTTCTTCCTACTAAACACTAACAGTAATCCTAGCCTCTTTTTCGTCCTACTAAACATTAACACTAATCCTAGCCCTTTTTTCTTCATACTAAACCCTAACACTAATCCTAGTCTCTTTTTCTTCCTACTAAACACTAACACTAATGCTAGCCTCTTTTTCTTCCTACTGAACCCTAACACTAATCCTAGCCTTTTTTTCTTCCTACTAAACACTAACACTAATCTTAGCTTCTTTTTCTTCCTACTAAACCCTAACAGTAATCCTAGCCTCTTTTTCTTCCTACTAAACACTAACACTCATCCTAGCCTCTTTTTCTTCCTACTAAACACTAACAGTAACGATAGCCTCTTTTTCGTCCTACAAAACATTAACACTAATCCTAGCCTCTTTTTCTCCATACTAAACCCTAACACTAATCCTAGCTTCGTTTTCTTCCTACTAAACACTAACACTAATGCTAGCCTCTTTTTCTTCCTACTAAACACTAACACTAATCCTAGCCTCTTTTTCTTCCTACTGAACCCTAACACTAATCCTAGCCTCTTTTTATTCCTACTAAACACTAACACTCATCCTAGCCTCTTTTTCTTCCTACTAAACTCTAACAGTAATCCTAGCCTCTTTTTCTTACTACTAAACACTAACACTAATGCTAGCCTCTTTTTCTTCCTACTAAACACTAACAGTAATCCTAGCCTCTTTTTCGTCCTACTAAACATTAACACTAATCCTAGCCTTTTTTTCTTCATACTAAACCCTAACACTAACCATAGCTTCGTTTTCTTCATACTAAACACTAACACTAATGCTAGCCTTTTTTTCTTCCTACTGAACCCTTACACTAATCCTAGCCTCGTTTTCTTCCTACTAAGCACTAACACTAATCTTAGCCTCTTTTTCTTCCTACTAAACCCTAACAGTAATCCTAGCCTCTTTTTCTTCCTACTAAACACTAACACTTATCCTAGCCTCTTTTTCTTCCTACTAAACACTAACACTAATCCTAGCCTCTTTTTCTTACTACTAAACATTAACACTCATCCTAGCCTCTTTTTCTTCCTACTAAACACTAACAGTAATCCTAGCCTCTTTTTCTTCTTACTAAACATTAACACTAATCCTAGCCTCTTTTTCTTACTACTAAACACTAACACTAATCCTAGCCTCTTTTTCTTACTACTAAACACTAACACTCATCCTAGCCTCTTTTTCTTCCTACTAAACACTAACAGTAATCCTAGCCTCTTTTTCGTCCTACTAAACATTAACACTAATCCTAGCCTTTTTTTCTTCATACTAAACCCTAACACTAATCCTAGCTTCGTTTTCTTCCTACTAAACCCTAACACTAATCCTAGCCTCTTTTTCTTCCTACTAAACCCTAACACTAATCCTAGCCTCTTTTTCTTCCTACTAAACCCTAACACTAATCCTAGCCTCTTTTTCTTCCTACTAAACCCTAACAGTAATCCTAGCCTCTTTTTCTTCCTACTAAACCCTAACATTAATCCCAGTTTCTTTTTCTTCCTACTAAACATTAACACTAATCCTAGCCTCTTTTTCTTACTACTAAACACTAACACTAATGCTAGCCTCTTTTTCTTCCTACTAAACACTAACAGTAATCCTAGCCTCTTTTTCTTCCTACTAAACATTAACACTAATCTTAGCCTCTTTTTCTTACTACTAAACACTAACACTAATGCTAGCCTCTTTTTCTTCCTACTAAACACTAACAGTAATCCTAGCCTCTTTTTCGTCCTACTAAACATTAACACTAATCCTAGCCTTTTTTTCTTCATACTAAACCCTAACACTAATCCTAGCTTCGTTTTCTTCCTACTAAACACTAACACTAATGCTAGCCTTTTTTTCTTCCTACTGAACCCTAACACTAATCCTAGCCTCGTTTTCTTCCTACTAAGCACTAACACTAATCTTAGCCTCTTTTTCTTCCTACTAAACCCTAACAGTAATCCTAGCCTCTTTTTCTTCCTACTAAACACTAACACTTATCCTAGCCTCTTTTTCTTCCTACTAAACACTAACACTAATCCTAGCCTCTTTTTCTTACTACTAAACCCTAACACTAATCCTAGCCTCTTTTTCTTCCTACTAAACCTTAACACTAATCCTAGCCTCTTTTTCTTCCTACTAAACCCTAACAGTAATCCTAGCCTCTTTTTCTTCCTACTAAACCCTAACATTAATCCCAGTTTCTTTTTCTTCCTACTAAACATTAACACTAATCCTAGCCTCTTTTTCTTACTACTAAACACTAACACTAATGCTAGCCTCTTTTTCTTCCTACTAAACACTAACAGTAATCCTAGCCTCTTTTTCTTCCTACTAAACATTAACACTAATCTTAGCCTCTTTTTCTTACTACTAAACACTAACACTAATGCTAGCCTCTTTTTCTTCCTACTAAACACTAACAGTAATCCTAGCCTCTTGTTCGTCCTACTAAACATTAACACTAATCCTAGCCTTTTTTTCTTCATACTAAACCCTAACACTAATCCTAGCTTCGTTTTCTTCCTACTAAACACTAACACTAATGCTAGCCTTTTTTTCTTCCTACTGAACCCTAACACTAATCCTAGCCTCGTTTTCTTCCTACTAAGCACTAACACTAATCTTAGCCTCTTTTTCTTCCTACTAAACCCTAACAGTAATCCTAGCCTCTTTTTCTTCCTACTAAACACTAACACTTATCCTAGCCTCTTTTTCTTCCTACTAAACACTAACACTAATCCTAGCCTCTTTTTCTTACTACTAAACATTAACACTCATCCTAGCCTCTTTTTCTTCCTACTAAACACTAACAGTAATCCTAGCCTCTTTTTCTTCTTAGTAAACATTAACACTAATCCTAGCCTCTTTTTCTTACTACTAAACACTAACACTAATCCTAGCCTCTTTTTCTTACTACTAAACACTAACACTAATGCTAGCCTCTTTTTCTTCCTACTAAACACTAACAGTAATCCTAGCCTCTTTTTCTTCCTACTAAACATTAACACTAATCCTAGCCTCTTTTTCTTACTACTAAACACTAACACTAATGCTAGCCTCTTTTTCTTCCTACTAAACACTAACAGTAATCCTAGCCTCTTTTTCGTCCTACTAAACATTAACACTAATCCTAGCCTTTTTTTCTTCATACTAAACCCTAACACTAATCCTAGCTTCGTTTTCTTCCTACTAAACACTAACACTAATGCTAGCCTTTTTTTCTTCCTACTGAACCCTAACACTAATCCTAGCCTCGTTTTCTTCCTACTAAGCACTAACACTAATCTTAGCCTCTTTTTCTTCCTACTAAACCCTAACAGTAATCCTAGCCTCTTTTTCTTCCTACTAAACACTAACACTTATCCTAGCCTCTTTTTCTTCCTACTAAACACTAACACTAATCCTAGCCTCTTTTTCTTACTACTAAACCCTAACACTAATCCTAGCCTCTTTTTCTTCCTACTAAACCTTAACACTAATCCTAGCCTCTTTTTCTTCCTACTAAACCCTAACAGTAATCCTAGCCTCTTTTTCTTCCTACTAAACCCTAACATTAATCCCAGTTTCTTTTTCTTCCTACTAAACATTAACACTAATCCTAGCCTCTTTTTCTTACTACTAAACACTAACACTAATGCTAGCCTCTTTTTCTTCCTACTAAACACTAACAGTAATCCTAGCCTCTTTTTCTTCCTACTAAACATTAACACTAATCTTAGCCTCTTTTTCTTACTACTAAACACTAACACTAATGCTAGCCTCTTTTTCTTCCTACTAAACACTAACAGTAATCCTAGCCTCTTGTTCGTCCTACTAAACATTAACACTAATCCTAGCCTTTTTTTCTTCATACTAAACCCTAACACTAATCCTAGCTTCGTTTTCTTCCTACTAAACACTAACACTAATGCTAGCCTTTTTTTCTTCCTACTGAACCCTAACACTAATCCTAGCCTCGTTTTCTTCCTACTAAGCACTAACACTAATCTTAGCCTCTTTTTCTTCCTACTAAACCCTAACAGTAATCCTAGCCTCTTTTTCTTCCTACTAAACACTAACACTTATCCTAGCCTCTTTTTCTTCCTACTAAACACTAACACTAATCCTAGCCTCTTTTTCTTACTACTAAACATTAACACTCATCCTAGCCTCTTTTTCTTCCTACTAAACACTAACAGTAATCCTAGCCTCTTTTTCTTCTTACTAAACATTAACACTAATCCTAGCCTCTTTTTCTTACTACTAAACACTAACACTAATCCTAGCCTCTTTTTCTTACTACTAAACACTAACACTCATCCTAGCCTCTTTTTCTTCCTACTAAACACTAACAGAAATCCTAGCCTCTTTTTCGTCCTACTAAACATTAACACTAATCCTAGCCTTTTTTTCTTCATACTAAACCCTAACACTAATCCTAGCTTCGTTTTCTTCCTACTAAACCCTAACACTAATCCTAGCCTCTTTTTCTTCCTACTAAACCCTAACACTAATCCTAGCCTCTTTTTCTTCCTACTAAACCCTAACACTAATCCTAGCCTCTTTTTCTTCCTACTAAACCCTAACAGTAATCCTAGCCTCTTTTTCTTCCTACTAAACCCTAACATTAATCCCAGTTTCTTTTTCTTCCTACTAAACATTAACACTAATCCTAGCCTCTTTTTCTTACTACTAAACACTAACACTAATGCTAGCCTCTTTTTCTTCCTACTAAACACTAACAGTAATCCTAGCCTCTTTTTCTTCCTACTAAACATTAACACTAATCCTAGCCTCTTTTTCTTACTACTAAACACTAACACTAATGCTAGCCTCTTTTTCTTCCTACTAAACACTAACAGTAATCCTAGCCTCTTTTTCGTCCTACTAAACATTAACACTAATCCTAGCCTTTTTTTCTTCATACTAAACCCTAACACTAATCCTAGCTTCGTTTTCTTCCTACTAAACACTAACACTAATGCTAGCCTTTTTTTCTTCCTACTGAACCCTAACACTAATCCTAGCCTCGTTTTCTTCCTACTAAGCACTAACACTAATCTTAGCCTCTTTTTCTTCCTACTAAACCCTAACAGTAATCCTAGCCTCTTTTTCTTCCTACTAAACACTAACACTTATCCTAGCCTCTTTTTCTTCCTACTAAACACTAACACTAATCCTAGCCTCTTTTTCTTACTACTAAACATTAACACTAATCCTAGCCTCTTTTTCTTCCTACTAAACACTAACAGTAATCCTAGCCTCTTTTTCTTCTTACTAAACATTAACACTAATCCTAGCCTCTTTTTCTTACTACTAAACACTAACACTAATCCTAGCCTCTTTTTCTTACTACTAAACACTAACACTCATCCTAGCCTCTTTTTCTTCCTACTAAACACTAACAGTAATCCTAGCCTCTTTTTCGTCCTACTAAACATTAACACTAATCCTAGCCTTTTTTTCTTCATACTAAACCCTTACACTAATCCTAGCTTCGTTTTCTTCCTACTAAACCCTACCACTAATCCTAGCCTCTTTTTCTTCCTACTAAACCCTAACACTAATCCTAGCCTCTTTTTCTTCCTACTAAACCCTAACACTAATCCTAGCCTCTTTTTCTTCCTACTAAACCCTAACACTAATCCCAACCCCTTTTTTCTTCCTACTAAACCCTAACAGTAATCCTAGCCTCTTTTTCTTCCTACTAAACCCTAACATTAATCCCAGTTTCTTTTTCTTCCTACTAAACCCTAACCCTGACTCTCTTTATAAATAAACAAACTCCCTCTTTTATATAAATAGAAGGAGTACTCGGGAATCTTCAACGGTTTCGCTGATAGATTTCGACAATGAAGAAAAAAAAGAAAAATGTCTGTACAACACTGATGATGTCATGTTATGTTGAAATTATTTGTTAAAAAGTAAATAAATGAATGTTTATTTAAATAAACACGTTGCGTCGTTTAATCTGGTTTCTATCTGATTTCATATTTTTAACTCACCGACGCTTATAAATGTAGCTTAACTCATTTCATATATATATATATATATATATATATATATATATATATATATATATATATATATATATATATAGTTGGAAAATGAAAAAAGGAAAACTAAAAATATATATTCATCTACGTTTCGTCTTTATTTCAAGACTTCCTTAAGGAGGGGGAGTGAACGTGCGTTATGTAAGCCGAAAAAGTCATTATGTGACCTTGATGCTTCTGTTCTCCTGCTTCGATACAAACTTTCTAACTTCAATAACCATGACGCAGCTTTTCTCTTCCTCCCTCATGGTTTAAATAACTCTGACTGCTACCAATTTTTGTCCCCCCCACATCTTCAACAGTTAATTTATTTTTCACCCACTGCTACCATCTATTTGAGCTCATAACTTATCTTTTCATAAGCGACCTTTTTCAGTTTACATAACGCATGATGATTCCCCTCCCTAATGGTTTACTAACTTTGACCGCTACCATTTTCCCCATCACTTTAAACATTTAACTCAACTTCTCCCACTGCTACCATCTATTTGTAGCTCATAATTTATATTTTCATAAGCAGTCTTTTTCAGCTTTTCTCCTCCTACTACAACTGTTTCAAATATTTTATACCTTGTGTGTTATTTTCTTCAGACCAATCATCCTGAGGAAGTCTTGAAATAAAGACGAAACGTTGATGAATACATAATATTTTTGGTTTTCCTTTTTTACTTTTTCATTATGTTGGAATATTATTTCCATTTTTTATCATATATATACATATATATATACATATATATATATATATATATATATATATATATATGGGAAGAGAAGGATGAAGGTAATCCGACGTGATAGGAAAATGAAAAAGGAAAACCAAAAAATGGATGTTTTTTATGTGTACATCAACGTTTCGTCTTTATTTATAAGACTTCATCAGGATGATAAAATAGAGAAAAAATGTCATGCAAGTACAGATACATGTAGGGTAGACATATTGGGAGGAGAAATAAAATGAAATAATGGCCCCTACTATTTTAAATATGTTGTCACTCTCCTCCCTCTCAATATCCATATTAAATACTTACTTTCCCCCTCTCTCAAGATATATATTAAATATGTTGTCGCTCTCTCTATATGTATATTGAAATGGTGAGTGTGAGTTTCTCTTTTTTCATTTTCAAAAATGTAATCACCTCACTTTGATTCTTGAATAAAGCCGGAGGGTCGAAATAAATTATTTCACCGGTGATTATGTGATTCCGTGTTACTTTACTTTATTTTATTCTTGCTCTGTTTATTACATTGAGCTCTCATACTCGTATTTCCATCTGGAATTCATTTCACTCTAACGCTATATATATATATATATATATATATATATATATATATATATATATATATATATATATATATATATATATATATGAGGTTAACATGAAACGAGAGTTTAAGGCGAAATGGGTTTAGGAAATGTGGAAAAAGCAGAGTAGCATACTAACATATATATATATACATACATACATATATATATATAGTAAGTTATGAAAATATATTTATTTATGGTAATTAAGCTACACAGAGGCTCCCGCGTTTCATCCCGGGGGGGGGGGAGAATCTTCAGGCTAAAATGCATGGAGTTAGTTTTGCCGGGTGTTTTTATATACACGGCTAGATCTTCAGTCTGATGTTCTACAAACTGAGCTATTTAGACTTTCTTATGAATAGAGATTAAAACATTACCATAACAAAATAATTATAGCTTTGGCGTGACGTCATAGATTTATGACTTACGTCATGTTTCAAAGCATGAATTCAAACATAAGCGATAATAAAATTTTAAAAAAATAAATGAATGGGTAAACATTATCAATAGCGTTGGAAATTCTTTTAGTAGTCCCAAACAATTTATTTGCTTTAACTACGTATTGGCGTTAAAAACAGTTTAATATATGCTAGAATTAAAAATTAATTAAAACTACAGGCTTTGAAGTAATATATTTGTTTTTTAAGCTTCTTACATCAAGTGACTTCGGAGCAATTTCCTATAAAAAAAACACATTTGTATGTGCAATTTATAGTTCCAAAATATGTTCGTTTATGTTGCTATATATATCTACCTGTTTGCCAAATAACAAAAATTAAAGCTATTTATGTGTGTAAGGAGGTTGTGTATGAGTCATAGACATTAACACTGGCGCTACCAGATCAGGCTGTCTGAAGATAACGGCTTCCTGACTCAAAATGCACCAAACATTGATGTTTTATTGTGTTTTTTTCTCTTTGCAAAACTCAATCATGTTCTGCAAAATCCAAAACAAAAAACAATTCCCCTCCCCCTCTCCCCCCCCCTTTCACTCAACCAAACACCATGAGTAAATATTTGAAGATATAAAGAACTTGATACATAAAACTTTTACCAAAATGACCAGATTCAGCATTAAATTACCTGAAAAAGGGCTGATATGCCGTAAAACAAAACAAACAGACATTAACATTTTCTTCCTCTCGGAGAGCAGCCCTTGTGAGGTGATTGGGTCACACGATGACCAATCAGACCCCTAGGCGTATTAATTTCAACCGGACCTTTGAAGGACTACTTCCAGACCCTTTACAATCAGCCTCCAGGGCGTATTAATTTCAAAGGACTACTTCCAGACCCTTTTGGGATTTACGCAGCATTTAATAGAGAGCTCCATGGTACCTACGAAGAAAGGCGTCCTCTCTCCTGCCTGCATCACCTCGACGCCGAGAAAAGCTATCTTCACTTGAAGATATATATTGACCCCAAAAGACTTTCGACAGCCAACCAACTTTATTACTCTTCTATTCCTTTCTTCACCGTCTAAACTTTCTCTAACCTACACCCAACGGTGTAAGTCGCTTAAACAAAAACATATCATTGTTGTTAATAAAAGGGCTTTGTTTTCCTTTCATTCAGGAGGAGGAGGATGAGGTAGTCGAACTTCTTCATAGAGCACACGAAGGTCGTGCCTTAAGTCCTCCTCATTGGTCGCAGCTATTCGTTAATCAGCAGGATTGCAGCTGTTTACTCCCAACACCGAGAACAACAAGGCTCAGTGGGTGCATACGAAGTCGGGGAAGGTTTGGCCCAGAACACGCAAAGACACAGAAAGAATGTTGCCATTTTCACTCCATTGATTTTCAGTTCCGCGCCTGACACGTCGTTGCTTGCTACATGCAGTTACAGAGACGACCAGAAGACGACGGTTCCTGATGCTGACTCCTCCTTGATTTTCACCAGAGCTCTGTTAGCCATGTTGCAGCCCTGTTAAACCTGTCCGCTATGGTTAGGGTTATGTAGCAGTCACCAATAGGAACTACTTTTGAATGCATAATCACTGTCCCTGTGAGCTGGCTTGTCCAATCAAATCACAGGGTGCAGTAATATCGTTAGTCCACTAAGGGACTACTTATGTCCCCTTGGGGTTCGAAGAAAGAGATCAGACGACCTCCTGGCACCAGCTTGGACACATCGCAGAGAACACCAGCGAGGAACGAGGAAACGCTCTCTCTCCTGCCGCCGTCGCCACGTGACGAATACTACCATCTTCACCTGAAGAAATCCACGGGCAACCCTAAGAACTTTTATATTCTTTCTCTTCCTCAGACGGACACCGTCCCACTCTCTTCTACCTATACCAAACGGTATAGGTAACCTTGAGTTAATAAAACCCCTTTTTGTTATAGTTACAGAAATACTTTTCGTTGTTCCGTTTCTTTACGAGAAGATAAAAGGAATAACCCCTTTCATCCATCTCACACCATTCTTCCTTACAGTTCTGCTAGGAACCAAAGTTCCAGACGGCCTGGCTCTGACACTACCACATTACCACCGCCTGTATCATAGCGAGAAAGGGTGGGACTTTAAGGGTGGGGTGGACAAGTCAAGAAAACTTATGGGTCTTTTAGCTAGGAGCAAAATGTAGTATCTGTTCCGATGCTTCACTTCATCTTTTCTGTCCTCGTTCAGTGAAGGAGAAATCCTTCTAGACTGAGGCAGTTTAAATTTTTGTCCCAATCGAGAGTGCCCAGTTTTGGGGAGCTGGATTTTTAATTTAAAACCCGACTTTGTGTCTAACTCTCTCCTCGTGGGGAGGCAAGTAAACAGGAGAGGGAGTCGAATGAGAAACAAATGTGGGACTCCCTTCCATAGGGGCCAGCACAACCTGTGTGTGTGGGGGGGGGGGGCGTTATAATTAATCTCTATTTCCAGTTTCGCACAAGGCAATAAACAAATGAAAATGTTTGTACCATTTTCTACTGTTTGGACATAAAAAGCCATGAAATCCAAATAGAACAAGGGAAATAACTCAAATATTTAATACTGACATCCTTCAGGGTTATCTCCCATGAAGAAGGCAATTCCATCGTCAGTGTGCTTTTAGATAATTGAATATTCCACTGGAACAATTACGATCGACTTGCTTTCACAGAAGATCAACTAATGTCAATGTGTAATATATAAGTTGTTTCCCTTGAGCGAAAGAGTAGTATAGTTAACAGCGTAGAAACGGAGGAACAACAACAACAACAACAACAACAAAACAAATATGCAACAAATAACTTTTTAAAAAGAATTTTGGGTGCTTGTACATAGAAGCGTCCGTATTAAATTATCAACACCACAAAAAAAAAATCATTATTATATACTTACGCAGCAGATTTAAATAAGTATCCTCACCAAAAAGTAGGGAAAATAATCTAGTAGAATTTTAATAAAAAGTAAAAATCAGTTTAATCATATTTTGATTACTGCCATTGATTTATTACTTGTTAATGACAGACTTGGTTATCTCCCCCTGAATTTCGTGTTTTTTTTTCGCTCGAATCAATGGCGGAACCCGATTAAACGATATAACGGATTTTTATTTTTTATTACAATTCTACTCGATAGTTTTTGCTAATTTTTGGTGTACAAACCTATTTTTGCTTGATACATAAGTATTTCAAAGAGTTTTCCGGTTAATTTAATTGGAATTACGGTTTTCAGCGTTTTTTCTTCTTCATATGCACGCTTCTCTGCACAAGCATCGAATTTTGTTTCGTTACTTTCACTTAGCCGATTTCACTAATAAAAATAGCGGTCGATTTTTTAGGTTGTCGCTAATTCCAGGCTTAAAATATAGTTTTAAAAAAAGGCTTACGGTACCACTAAACCTAAGCCCTGTGATGCTTTTCAGTCAGATTAGGGTAAGCTTCTTTCTTTTTTTTCTTCTTTTTGACATAACAAAACTTACAAACAGTTTCAAAAGTTTAAAACTATGCAGGTCGATAGAAAATTATTTTTTGTATATTTTACTTATTTTCGATTTATCGGCTGTTAACTATACTACGCTTTTGCGTTTCATTCGGCTTTAAAGTTAGTCGATTATATGTTTCTAATTAGGGATATATCCCTCCCTACCACCACCACCACTGTAACTCAAAGTTGTTTACGTAATGAAGAGAGGTAATGGTATTTCTAGATCTTAGAAAATGTGTGTGTATGGGGGGTGGGGGGCTTAGTGGCTTAGATTAGTCACTCAGACTCCAGGAAGCACAATCTGTTTTTGTTAGGGTGCAAGCACTGGTAATAAATCGTATGAGAACTTTTATGTATGTTGAGATGGTGGTGGGGGAGGTGGTGGGGGTGGTGATGGTTGGGTCTAGTGGGCGCTCTGTTTTATAATCTCTTGTCACGTGCTCAGCTCGCATGAGAGATGGCATCTGATTGGGCAAGTCAGAAACGAAGTTAAATGCTTGCACCAATCAGGACCCAGTTTAGAAAACAGATTCAAAATATCGGTAATTGCGACTTGTGGTTGCTGTTGTCGTCGTCGTCGCTGTTGTTGTTTTTGTTGTTGTTGTTGTTGTTGTCGTCGTTGCTGTTGTTGTTGTTGTTGCTGTTGTTGTTGTCGCTTGTAGTACCGCTGCTACAGAGAATTTATTCTAATTTAAAAATTTGAATGAATGAGTTTTTTTTAAAAAAATCGTTTTTAACATTGCGTTTAACACAAAACAATGGACATGTTATGTTTTTTTAGAGCAGAGTTTTACTATTTTTTTTTACTGTTATACCCATTGTGTTTTAGCAAAAAATAAAAATGCAATTCTGTGACGACAATTTTTTTTTTTACAGCTCAACAAATTACAGAGTTACGAAATCAGATATTTACTCGCCTGTGTGTGTGTGTGTGTGTGTGTGTGTGTGTGTGTGTGTGTGTGTTTGGTTTTGTTTGGTTTTACGGCATATCAACCATCTACGGGTTATTTAATGTCGAATAATATTGTCAAATGGAATCCTATAAGTAGGATAATTATTTTATATTGTTTTTGAAAAAAATTTGAAATTAAATTTTTTCGTAGAGTCCAACTTCTTTTATGAAGTCTAATATTTTGGTCAGATTTGTGTCTTTAAACAAATCATTTAGATTTTTCGAGTTTAGCTTTGTTGCAGATCCTGACAGTCTATTAATATATGTTTTACTGTATAAGATTCTTGACATGATATACACATTGGAGACTCTTCACCTTCTAATAAATGTTCGTGAGTAATATGTGTATGTCCTATATGGAGTCTGGCTACTACAACCTCTTCTCTTTTTGCCTTTCTGTAGCCTAAGAGCCACTCATCAATAGTTGGCCAAACCTTATGTAATTTATCATGTAGGCATTAATTTGGCATTTATCCCAAGATTCTTGCCATTTTTTATTATTATCAATTATTGTCAATTGGTCTAGCTGTACCCTTACAGGGAGGACTCTTCACCTTCCAATAAATGTTTGTGAGTAATATATGTATGTCCTATATGGAGTCTGGCTACTACAACCTCTTCTCTTTTTGCCTTTCTGTAGCCTAAGAGCCACTCATCAATAGTTGGCCATGTAATTTATCATGTATAAGATTCTTGACATGATATACACATTGGAGACTCTTCACCTTCCAATAAATGTTTGTCAGTAATATGTGTATGTCCTATATGGAGTCTGGCTACTACAACCTCTTCTCACCTTTCTGTAGCCTAAGAGCCACTCATCAATAGTTGGCCAAACCTTATGTAATTTATCATGTAGGCCTATTGTCAATTGGTCTAGCTGTACTCTTACAGGGAGGACTCTTCACCTTCCAATAAATGTTTGTGAGTAATATGTGTATGTCCTATATGGAGTCTGGCTACTACAACCTCTTCTCTTCTTGCTTTTCTGTAGCCTAAGAGCCACTCATCAATAGTTGGCCAAACCTTATGTAATTTATCATGTATAAGATTCTTGACATGATATACACATTGGAGACTCTTCACCTTCCAATAAATGTTTGTGAGTAATATGTGTATGTCCTATATGGAGTCTGGCTACTACAACCTCTTCTCTTTTTGCCTTTCTGTAGCCTAAGAGCCACTCATCAATAGTTGGCCAAACCTTATGTAATTTATCATGTATAAGATTCTTGACATGATATACACATTGGAGACTCTTCACCTTACAATAAATGTTTGTGAGTAATATGTGTATGTCCTATATGGAGTCTGGCTACTACAACCTCTTCTCACCTTTCTGTAGCCTAAGAGCCACTCATCAATAGTTGGCCAAACCTTATGTAATTTATCATGTAGGCCTATTGTCAATTGGTCTAGCTGTACTCTTACAAGGAGGACTCTTCACCTTCCAATAAATGTTTGTGAGTAATATGTGTATGTCCTATATGGAGTCTGGCTACTACAACCTCTTCTCTTTTTGCCTTTCTGTAGCCTAAGAGCCACTCATCAATAGTTGGCCAAACCTTATGTAATTTATCATGTAAAAGATTCTTGACATGATATACACATTGGAGGCTCTTCACCTTCCAATAAATGTTTGTGAGTAATATGTGTATGTCCTATATGGAGTCTGGCTACTACAACCTCTTCTCTTTTTGCCTTTCTGTAGCCTAAGAGCCACTCATCAATAGTTGGCCAAACCTTATGTAATTTATCATGTAGGCATTAATTTGGCATTTATCCCAAGATTCTTGCCATTTTTTATTATTATTGTCAATTGGTCTAGCTGTACCCTTACAGGGAGGACTCTTCACCTTCTAATAAATGTTTGTGAGTAATATGTGTATGTCCAATACGAAGTCTGGCTACTACAACCTCTTCTCTTCTTGCCTTTCTGTAGCCTAAGGGCCACTCATCAATAGTTGGCCAAATCTTGTGTAATTTATCATGTATAAGGTTCTTGACATGATATACACATTGGAGACTCTTCACTTTCCAATAAATGTTCGTGAGTAATATGTGTATGTCCTATATGGAGTCTGGCTACTACAACCTCTTCTCTTCTTGCCTTTCTGTAGCCTAAGGGCCACTCATCAATAGTTGGCCAAATCTCGTGTAATTTATCATGTAGGCATTCATCCCAAGATTCTTGTCATTTCTCTTTGATTATCCTGTTTATAGAAGGTTGAAGATCGGTGTATGGAATCTTTGTATTGGAAGGCATCATGTTCAGCGACTCTTTTCCATTTTCCATAAATTGTTTACATGTTTAATTTCAGTAACTTCTACCAGAAGTTTACCGTTTTGGTGTTTTTTGTTTTTTTTTCTCACATTCTTGGGGTTTGTCCTACTGCTGATCACCTTTTCATTTTCAATCAGAAAACGTGACAGTTTAGCGAAAGGTGTATCTTCTAGAGACTCGATCACAATAAATTTTGGAAATTCATTATTTGACTCGTTGTCAGAAGAAACTCACTCCAACAAGTGTTGCATGGGTTTTTGCTATTTAGTTTGGTTTTCAATGGTCCTGAGCTCCACCACCAACCACGGAATCCAACTAAAGTTGGGAATGTACCAGGGAAGGGAGGGAGGGGGGGTGGGAGGATAACCCAAACACCCTGGTATAGACAGGGGGGGGGGGATACTTTGACCATTATACTCGCATTGAGAGTGAATGAATTAGCCTCTGCTATTTCTTTTCCAGTACCTAACCCTAACCTTTAAACTGAAAGTATAGAACATCAGCATTGGTAATGTTCTTTGTTCTCAACATGATTGATCCTCAGCCAATGCCTTCTAGTATCGATTTGGGGAAAAGGGAATAAAAAGGAGAAGAAAGATTTTTGATTTTTAGAGGAATCAGATTGAATAATAAGGTTGGGAATTAACTTATAGATACTAGGGAATGACGTGACCCTGCCAACTGGACGTGTTTGTGTTTTCATTTTATTTCAGTCGAAGTTCTCAGAAATCAAGGGGCCCCATTCCTGGTGCTACCACTTGATCTCTATATGAGATACATAGATATTCGAATATTCCATTAAAGTTCTCCTTTACCTCTTAAACCAGGACAAAAAATTCATTTAGTCTGGTGCTTTTACCTCTTAAACCAGGGAGGTGACAGTGGTTAAATGGATAACAACACGGACTGACAATCTGTGTGTGCCAAGTTCGGATCCAGTCGATTCCGTAATACCACTTTCACTTAGGGATGTTGGCAACCTTCACGTGGTCCCCCCTCAAAAATGCCAACAACAGAATGAAGTCGGTCAACAAAGTTGTACCGTGTTGATTCATGCGAATAATGTTGAGTTAGTAAAGAAGTTAAGAATAATAATTTTCCTCTTCCCCAATTGACCAGTTGATTATGTTATAGTATATCTTTCTTTTGGTCTCTTGGTCTTACCGGATTCCAGGACAATAATTCATCTATCCAGCTAAGTGTTGTGACTTGAGGCAACATCACTAGGAAAAAGTGCACTATTCCTCGTATGTGCAAGTGTATAGCCTTGCTGAGAGGATCTTATTTGTGCTTCAAATATTATATTATTTTTAATTTTTGGTCAGAGTGTGTGTGTGTGTGGGGGGGGGGTGGGGGGTGTATGTGTGTGTGTGTGTGTGGGTGTGTGTGTATGTGGGTGTGGGGGGTATGTGTATATGTGTGTGGGTGTGGGTGTGTGTGTGTGGGTGTGTGTGTGTGTGTGTGTGTGTGTGTAGCAAAACATTTCAACCAAATAGACCATACATCAAATGTATTTTAACCAAAGCAATCCGAAATACAGGCCTGGGTTAAGGGTTAGGCTTAGGGTTAGGGTTAACGAATGTTCTGCCAAATGCTGATCTTTTTCTACATGTTGATTCTTGAAATTGTTCGAAGTAGCAGCAGCAGCAGTGAATGTTGTATTTACGCATCGACTCTCGATTGGACAATCAACAGTTTCTTTCAACCAATCGAAAATCTCACGCATACTATAAAAACTAAAACACAGCGTTCTTCCTTCTCATTCCTCCTTTAATCTGACAGCACAGGTGCGCACAACATAATCCTGTATAGCATCTCGGTATACAAAATTCATACATACACTCTCTCCCTGGCAAAACAGGCATACTAATATACACACATATCTTCATGTCTATCCAATTTACACACGCGTAAACGCACGAGGCGACTGCCGAAATGAACACGTGTACTCAATTTCCTCTTTACAAACAGAATAACTCTTCTTTCACCAGAACGTTCGAGGGACTCTCTGAACTTTTGTATTCTAGAAACTCTATATCTTTCATTTTCTTAACAAGTTGTCAATAAAAATGAATTATTTTGAATTATTATTTATCATTCTTTCTTTTTTATGTTGCCTTTCCTTCTCGACCTTTTGGCTGAGATCAAAGTGTAGTATCTGTTCCGATAGATACTACCCTCTTAGACCGGTACCGTCTTGACCTTCGGGCCTTGATTCTGCCAGTCTATGGGTTTGTCCTGTGCAGTTTTAGGAGGTCAATCCTCCTAGGCTTTGCTTTCTCACCCTTTGAGAAGGGGTTAGTTTATTGCTAATCACCTGAGCCACTCCTACCGGGAAATGCCGACGATGCTGCCCAGACATTTTTTGTAGGCCAGAGTGCTCACCTTCTCGGGCGATGGCTTTTCAATCCCACTTTCTGACCTCATGTCACATCTTACCACTGTGCGAGGGAGATTTTAAAAAAATAGAAACAACGCTTACATGGAGCTCTTCTAGTGCTGTTAAATATTTTTTATCACAAGGAAAATAATAATATCAATAATAACAAGTTAAGCAAACACAAGAAACGTTTAACATTCAACTAAATTTTCATAACAGATTATGCGAGAACCATGAATTCATTTCTGCACTTAAACTTCTTTGATAGATTCATTTGTTTAGATTTATGTGTTTGTCAAAATTTAATCTATTTGCTGATAAAATTTAATTCATTTTTTGTCAAAATTTATTTGTATGTCTAAATTTAATTTATTTTTTGTCAAAATTTATTTGTGTGTTTAAATTAAATTTATTTTTTGTCAAAATTTATTTGTGCGTCTAAATGATATTTTTTTTGTCAAAATTAATTGGTGTGGCTAAATTAAATTTATTTTTGTCAAAATTTATTTGTGTGTCTAAATTTAATTTATTCTTTGTCAAAATTTATTGGTGTGTCTAAATTAAATTTATTTTTTGTCAAAATTTATTTGTGTGTTTAAATTAAATTAATTTTTTGTCAAAATTTATTTGTGTGTGTAAGTTTAATTTATTTTTTGTCAAAATTTATTGGTGTGTTTAAATTAAATTTATTATTTGTCAAAATTTATTTGTGTGTTTAAATTTAATTTATTCTTTGTCAAAATTTATTTGTGTGTTTAAATTTAATTTATTTTTTGTCAAAATATATTTGTGTGTTTAAATTAAATTTACTTTTTGTCAAAATTTATTTGTGTGTCTAAATTTAATTTATTCTTTGTCAAAATTTATTTGTGTGTCTAAATTAAATTTATTTTTTGTCAAAATTTATTGGAGTGTCTAAATTTAATTTATTTTTTGTCAAAATTTATTTGTGTGTTTAAATTTAATTCATTTTTTGTCAAAATTTATTTGTGTGTCTAAATTTAATTTATTTTTTGTCAAAATTTATTTGTGTGTCTAAATTTAATTTATTTTTTGTCAAAATGTATTTGTGTGTCTAAATTTAATTTATTCTTTGTCAGAATTTATTTATGTGTTTAAATTAAATTTATTTTTTGTCAAAATTTATTTGTGTGTCTAAATTTAATTTATTCTTTGTCAAAATTTATTTGTGTGTTTAAATTTAATTTATTCTTTGTCAAAATTTATTTGTGTGTTTAAATTAAATTTATTTTTTGTCAAAATTTATTTGTGTGTTTAAATTTAATTTACTTTTTGTCAAAATTTATTTGTGTGTCTAAATTTAATTTATTCTTTGTCAAAATTTATTGGTGTGTCTAAATTAAATTTATTTTTTGTCAAAATTTATTTGTGTGTTTAAATTTAATTCATTTTTTGTCAAAATTTATTTGTGTGTTTAAATTTAATTCATTTTTTGTCAAAATTTATTTGTGTGTCTAAATTTAATTTATTTTTTGTCAAAATTTATTTGTGTGTCTAAATTTAATTTATTCTTTGTCAAAATTTATTTGTGTGTTTAAATTTAATTTATTCTTTGTCAAAATTTATTTGTGTGTCTAAATTTAATTTATTCTTTGTCAAAATTTATTTGTGTGTCTAAATTAAATTTATTTTTTGTCAAAATTTATTGGAGTGTCTAAATTTAATTTATTTTTTCTCAAAATTTATTGGTGTTTTAAAATTTAATTCATTTTTAGTCAAAATTCATTTGTGTGTCTAAATTTAATTTACTTACCAGCAAGGGAAGTGTCTATCAAGCATGTGTACGCAGTGTGATTATGTATGGAAGTGAAACCTAACCAGTAAGGATTGAGGACATGCCTTGCATGAAGAGAAATGATATGAGAATGATACGATGCAAATGTAATGTGAGCCTTAAAGATAGGCTTAGATCTGATGACCTCAGAGGAAGATAAAATCTGGATGACAGTATAGGGAGATGTGTGCAGAACAGGGGACTTTGATGGTATGGAGACATTTGAAAGAATCGGTGAGAGTTCTTGGGTTAGACATTGTAGAAGAATTGAGGTAGAAGCTGGTCCAGTTCACAGGGGAAGGCTAAGGAACACATGGGAGGAAGTGATAAGGATTGACTTGAGAAAAAGGGATGTTAAATAAAGACCTGAGCAAACAAAGGTTAGTTTGGAAGTCAATTTTTAAAAGCCGTCCAACACATGCCAGTATGTAAAACGGACGCTAAACCGAATATGATGATGATGATGATGATGATGATGATGATGATGATGAGGAGGAGGAGGAGGAGGAGGAGGAGGATGATGAGGAGGAGGAGGAGGATGATGAGGAGGAGGAGGAGGATCAGCAGAAGCAGCAGCATCATAATTATAATCATCATCATCATCATGAGCATGAATAATTCTAGTTGTGTGACTTCAATCGGCTAATTCAAAATTGTTATCAAATAAATTAAGATTTTTCCATAATTATGTGAGTATTAATTTACTCGTCTCCAGGAGTTAGGCACAAGGCCAGTTTTTATCTTACTCCCACAAGTAAGATGTGACCCAAGGTCGGGTCGGGTCGGGAAAGTGGGGTTTGAAAATTGCCTGGGCAGCCCCGTCGGCATTCCCAGGTAGGGGCGCCTCAGGCAGTAAGCAATAAACTTACTCCTCCCCAAAGAGGGGAGGCAAAGCCTGCGAGGGTGGACCTCCTAGAACTGCACAGGACAGACCCATAGACCGGCATAAATCAAGCCCCGAAGGCCAAGACAATACCAGTCTATGGGGTGCAGTATCCATCGGAACAGATACTACACTTTGATCTTAGCCAAATGAGTATTGATTTACTCCTCTCCAGGAGTTAGGCACAAGGCCAGTTTTTAGCTTACTCCCACAAGTAAGATGTGACCCAAGGTCGGGTCGGGAAAGTGGGGTTTAAAAATTGCCTGGGCAGCCCCGTCGGCATTCCCCGGTAGGGGCGCCTCAGGCAGTAGAGTAGCGGCTCCACAGTTCGCAAGAATCTCACAAAAGTTCATATGAATAATGTTTTTACTGCGAATAAAAATGAGTTTATCTCTTCCACAGCATTCCATAATTTTGCCTTCTCAATCAGGATCCCTAGACCTTGGAATAGTGTCCTAAGAGAGGTAATAAATGCGCCAGCAACACAGCAATTCAAGGTGAATTTGGACAGGTGCTGGGCTACTGTATCCTCTTCTGTGTAAATTTCTATCACCCTTTCCTAACATGGCAACTGAAGCATGTTTGTTTTATTTTTTGACAAATTAATTGAATTGAATTGGAAAAAAAATCATCAAGGGGAATAATTCATATTCTGTGTAAATTTCGACCACCCTTTCTCTACATGGCAATTGAAACATGCTTGTTTTATTTTTTGCCAAATTAAATTGAATTGATAAGAAAATCAGCAAGGGGACTAATTCATATTATGTGTAAATTTCTACCACCCTTTCTCTACATGGCAACTGAAACATGATTGTCTTATTTTATGCCAAATTAAATTGAATTGAATTGAGTTATAACATCATTTGTCCATTTTGTTTTCAGACTTTTTATTGAGTGTGTCTTGTAACTCTTACTGGAAGATTTTAGGGTTACGGTTAGGGTTAGGGTTAGGGTGATTACTGTAGAGAAAGCTTTAAAGTCTTCTGGTAATCTTTTTTAAAAATCAACCATTTAAAATGAACTGTCTGTTATGGTCGCACCAATTGTTTTTCTTTTTCTTTTTGCATTTTCAGCTTGTGATGATGTAATCCGTCACAGTTTCTTTTGAGTTCAAGTTTAATGAAAGCAGTTCAGTACAAAATGTGAAACTTCTTGCTTCACGATTTCGAATGTAATGGCTTTTTAATATCCCTATCGCCAATCTTCCGCCATTTTCGCATCTCTTATTAGTCATGACAGATTTTTTTGTCATCTAAGAATTGTACGATTAAAACAAATAATTATGCATTCTTTTCTTGGATTGCATACATATCTGTCACTTTTTTTTTTTCGACGTTTTTATCTTTTTTTTTTTTTTTTGATGGGGATGGGGGCATCCTACCGGATGCCAGACATTCACTCACTATTTCAAACATTCCAACTGAGAGATCTGTTTAGGATTCTAAGCGTCCCTTTAAGCGCAATTGTTTGGATCTGTCTTGCACTTGGTTCACCGGGTGTATTCTGTCGGATAGTTTTTGAAATTCTTTTCGACAAGCTTCAGTAGTTCCAATGATTACTGGAATGATCGAGCTATTTCTAAGATTCCAGTTTCTGTTCTGTTCATTTTTTTGTCATCTAAGAATTGTACGATTAAAACAAATAATTATGCATTCTTTTCTTGGATTGCATACATATTTGTCACTTTTTTTTTTTCGACGTTTTTATCTTTTTTTTTTTTTTTTGATGGAGATGGGGCATCCTACCGGATGCCAGACATTCACTCACTATTTCAAACATTCCAACTGAGAGATCTGTTTAGGATTCTAAGCGTCCCTTTAAGAGCAATTGTTTGGATCTGTCTTGCACTTGGTTCACCGGGTGTATTCTGTCAGATAGTTTTTGAAATTCTTTTCGACAAGCTTCAGTAGTAGTTCCAATGATTACTGGAATGATCGAGCTATTTCTAAGATTCCAGTTTCTGTTCATGTCGTACATAAGACCTTGGTATTTAGTTATCTTCTCTTCTTGTCCCATATCCCTATGTCAGGTTTAACAGCTCCGTTTTCTAAGTAAATAGCTGTAGGGGATTGCATAGTCATAGTGAAAGAAGGGATGGTGTATGACTTATTTCCAACCGTTCTTTCTTATGTATGCTCTCAGGAATTGCTGCTACACTGAATATTCAATTTTTTACAGATAGTGGATATATTTACACACTCCATGGCCGTGTTTGGGTGGAAGGATTTGAGTGACACCTTAAGGTCAGAGGTGACCTCAAAGCGGAAGTCAATGAAACAATGTGACTTTCGGCAGAGGATTTTTTTTGTATCTTTGGCTGCAAGACTCTGAGCAGAGAGAACGTGTCTGGGGGGTGCTGTCCCCAATTAAGGGAGGCGGTACCAAGACGAGCTATCCGTCTATATTTCTCTCTCTCTCTCTTTCTCTTGCTCTCTCTCTATCTCTCTTACACATACACAAGTGGGCTGTTTCTCTGATGTTTTATGTGACTCATGTTTAAAATAAACCTTTTTTATAAACATCGGCGTCCGAGTGGGTTCACCAGCAGACATAAATGTAATTAATAGCTGACCGCCTGAAGCACCCCTACTGGTGAATGTCGACAGGGCTACTCAGGCATTCTTTTGTGGGGCCAGAGTGCTCCACCTCTTGTGTGCTGGCATAGTCTCCCAACCTTCCGGCCTTGTGCCACATCTTCCTGCAGTGGGGAAAAAGGTTAAATATCTGGAGCCAAAGAAATTCTTTTTTGCATTCCTTATCAGTCGAGCGTACGTTTTTGACGATCAGTCCGACAGAAGGTAAGCCACTGTGGCATCAGCTAGCCCTGCTGTCGGGCTGCCTATTTGTTCTGGGTAGTCCTAGGAGGTCCACCCCAAACAAAGCAGGCCGCCACTGTAGACGTAAGGGGCTACTGAGAATTAGGATGAAAGTTTTGGGGGTCATCCTAAATTGGGAGCTGTGCAGCGAGATGCTTGTTCACATTAGTTTTAAATTTCTGCATGTCAGTACAGTCGGGGAAACAGGGAGCAGGGAGGGAGTTCCAAAGGCCGGCAGCACGAGGAAATAAGCTATTGGAGTAAAAAAGGCTCTCCGACTCTGGGAACCTCCACAGTGAATGGATGGGACTTAGCTGATTGTTGAGTTGGTCGCGTGTATTTACGTCGAGGGGGTACCAGAGCAGCAAGCTCATCTGAGCACAATCCATTGAAGTACTTGTAAAACAGGCAGAAGGATGAAACAGTGCGGCAGTGGGATAGGGGATGGAGTTTTGTGGATAGTGAGGGACCTATTAATAGAAACTGTAATTTAGGACGTAAACAACTGTATAAAATGTAATTGTCAGGAAATGATTTAATCGCTAGCAGCTATGTCAAGAGAGAGAGAGAGAGGGGTTTATGTGGAAAAAATAACAGTACGTCCATTCTTTTGCACATTTACCGATGTAAATCTTATTTCAAACAAGAGCGTGACAGACCGTGTAGTATTTAAAATATTAAGGTATTTAGGAAAACGCCTAAGTGTGATAGATTGAACGACGGATAAAAAAAGTCTTGTAGATGAGAACCCTCAGTTAAATAACTTCCATTCCTTCTCCATAAAACAGATGCTACTTTTTTTTTTAGTTGATTACGTGTGATCACCCGGAAAAACTTTGGGCCGAAAAAAAACCGAAAATGTTTTATAAATTACTACTACTACTACTACTACTACTTATAATAATAGCCGTCAGTGTAGAAAATGCTACTACTACCACACACAATACTACTACTACTACTACTACTACTACTACTTTGAGTAATCATTACTATTACCTACAAAAATTATCTTAAAGGAAATGCAGTTGTGAAATTATTTTACAAAAAAAAACTTTATTTTGCTTTACCTACTAATTTTTAACATATTTGCGTTAAAATTTATTGCTATAAAATAAGCATCACAGAAAGTAAAAAAAAAAATAGAAAAATACGTAAATGAAAGGAAACATTTATTTCAATAAATCTTTTACATTTTTATTGGTACCGAATACCATGAAGCGTTGTGATCGTTTGGTTCCAAAATAATCCTTTTACGTGTATATATATATATATATATATATATATATATATATATATATTTTTTACTTTACTTTATTTTAAATGAATTAAAATGCATAATGGTAAAATCCCATTGACGATAAATCCTGGGGGAACAATTTGAATTATCTCCCCTTGCCATTTAACTCTTCAAAATTAACGATATTTTTTTTCCTTTCGGCCCTGTAATACAGAAGCACCGAAATTTCTTACTAAATCTTTTCTCTAATTATTATTTAGTAGTAATTTTGGTCTTCACATGTCCACCCCCCAGTCGTGAACCACAGTTGCATGTTTGCCAGGCCTGTATTATGGATCGCCTTGTATCAAATGCAAATGAACAAATAATTTAATCATATCTCATGTCTTCAATGCTCAACTACAGCGGTCCTCCGAGACTGTGGACACTTCATTCAAGATCGTCTCTCGTTGTTCCCGGATGACTACTTTTATGTTGGGGGTGGTGGTCTCGCTCTGGAATCAAAGTTGGCACAACAACACGCAGAAAAGTATGAACGTGCAACAACAGCAACAGATATGTTTTGTTCAGTCATAAAAGGTCCACTCTCTCAGGCTTTATCTTATTTGGGTTAATTTATAGGTAATCGCCTAATGAATAGTCAAATAAGTGTTGTTAATAATGAGAGCACGGTAGTAGTCAGTTTCTATTGTTGAGAGGGCGAGTCATTTCCGCTTGTTCGTGACTAAGACAAAAGACCGGACATGGATGACGATGATGGCTTCAACAGACAATTTAATCTCAGTTAGGTCTTAGCTAAGATGTGGACGTTAGTGTTTGAAAGGCCCTTTTCTCACACACTATATAAGAAGAAGATAATAATAATAATAATAATAATAATAATAATAATAATAATAATAATAATAATAATAATAATAATAATAATAATAAACTTGGAAGAAAGACTGGGAGAAATTGGAATCAAAGGGAAGACTGAGACCATATAATAGACAGCAATGATGAAAACAGCTGAAATCTTAAGGAAAATCCTTGAATGCAGAAACCAACCCATATAAGCTACGAAGACTAATCAGTCACGTGCAAGTTGCAATCGGAAGAAAACAAAAACACAGAAAGAACACCACCACAAGAACCAAAGAACAGAAATTGCAAGAAATTTCATAAAATATCCCCCCCCCCCACACACACACACACAAAGTGATGGCACCACACACAAAATAGTCGTGAAGAGTCAAGGAGGATGGGAGGACCGAGGAGGGAGAGCACTAACCAGACCTGCACTGGAATGGTGCCGAGAGTGCTTGGACGTTGGGGGGGGGGGGGGGGTTATTGCCACCCAAATCCCATAGAAGACCAATGGTTGTTGCCAGTGATAAATTGATGGTAAGCGTCTGTTGTGATAACACAAAGTCATTCGCATTAGTTATCGAAAGAGGTGCAGTGAGCAATCACTGATGATGACCTGTGTGAAAACTAGTGAGTACAAATAATAATAATAATAATAATAATAATAATACCAGCAAGAAATCAATGGTAAGCGGCTGTTGCGATACCACAAGGTCATTTGCAGTGGTTATCTAAAAGAGGTGGAGAGTACTGGAAATCTGGGAGAGGGAAGTGTCACTCAGACTCCAGGGAACACCACCGGTTGTTGTCAGTGAGCAATCACTAGCGATGACTTGTGTGAGAACTCCTAGTGAGCACTATTATAATAATAATAATAATAATAATAATAATAATAATAATAATGATAATAATAATAATAATAATAATAATAATAAAACAATAATAATAATGATAATAATAATAATAATGATAATAATAATAATAATAATAATAATAAAACAATAATAATAATAATAATAATAATAATAATGATAATAATAATAATAATAATAATAATAAAACAATAATAATAATTATAATAATAATAATAAGAAGAATAATAATAAGAAGAAGAAGAATAATAATAAGAAGAATAAGAAGAAGAAGAAAAGAAAAAGGAAAAGACGAAGAAGAAGAAGAAGAATAAGAAGAAGAAGAAGAAGAAGAAAAATAATAAGAAGAAGAAGAAGAAAAAGAAGAAGAAGAAAAAGAAGAAGAAGAAGAAGAAGAAGAAGAAGGGTTAGGGTTAGATAACATGACCTTTTTGTTTTAGCTATTAAGATTTTTGTGAAATTTAACTTTTATTAAGTTATCGTTTGGTCATTAAATTGTATGAAATTGTTTAAAATTAAAAATAGATTTAAACATTTAAACAGACAATATCTGACTTTACAATTTTATTAAGCAAAGTTGGGTGGTTTCTTTTATTTTTATTTTTTAAACTGAGTTTATCCCAAACAAGGCAAGTTGTCACTGTAGACGTAAGGGGCTACTGAGAATAAAGGTGAAAGTTTTAGGGGTCATCCTAAATTGAGAGCTGTGCAGCGAGATGCCTGTTCGCATTAGTTTTAATATTCTGCATGTCGATACAGTCGTGGAAACAGGGAGCAGGGAGGAAGTCTCAACACATAGAAGACATTGCCAAGGCTGCTGCAATGTCTTCTATGTATTTGTTCCAATTAATGTTGCTTGTGAGTGTCAGGCCGAAGAATTTGAATGATGAACTCTCAGGTAGAGTGTTGGTAGCCATGTCAATCGGTGGTTGAGGAGGTTTCTTATAATTGTTGAAGGAAAGAAGCTTTGTCTTAGCAGCATTAAATGTCACCATCTTTTTATATCCCCATTCCATTACAGACTGGAGGTCATTTTCTAAGGATTCAGATATGTGTACATTCGTCTTTCCCACATGTCTGTTATGGAGGGTTGTGTCATCAACAAATATACCTATCTCAGACATAATTTCATCACGGAGGTCAGGAATAATAAAAAGTCCAAGGATCGACTCCTTGAGGCATTAATATCATGTTGTTTGGATGTATGGCCATTGTTATGGAGGGTTGTGTCATCAACAAATATACCTATCTCAGACATAATTTCATCAGGGAGGTCAGGAATAATAAAAGTCCAAGGATCGACTCCTTGAGGCATTAATATCATGTTGATTGGATGTACGGCCATCGAAGAGAACCTGGAGTTTTCTCTTATGTAAGAAGGATCTTATTATATTAAATATTCATCCAGAAAGAATTTTAGCATTTACTCGGTGGTGGACTAGCGCTTGATTGATTAATGACGCAAAGATTTTAGCGAAGAGAGGGAGGAGACTGATGGGGCAATACCGTAGCAGGTAAGCATTTAAAAAACACATGCCCCCTCCCCTTAACCCTACAACTGACTCTAAGTTCGGATGGCAATACAAAAAATTAATTAAAAATACATTTACAAAAATAAACACTAGAAAAGCCCGGCGTAAGTGTTACGGGACACTTAAAGATCAATTTCACCTTGTACATAAACTCAGTCGAGGACAATTTCAACACAGAAAATAGGGTTACGGTATCTGTGAACACCCTGGACAACTTAGCAGAAAAGAAACAAAAAAAAAAAAAATTATTTTAGAATTCAGTGTAGGGGATCGGTTTCGTATATAAATTTAATGTAAAATCATCCTCCATTTCTGGACCATTCTAACTTTTTAGGGCTGTAACTAAATTTTTGGCGCTTGTTCGTAATTGTCCACAACCCGTTTTTCCTAACTTTTTTACTGACCAAATTTGTATTTCTTTATTCGGTATATAATTACCTATCATGTGATTTGGGGAATTTTATTTCAAATATTTTAGATTTTAAGAGGGGGATCAGTTTCCTATATAAATTTAACGTAAACTGATCACCCACTTTTTGACCATGTTGCATGGTGTTGTTTTGTTCGCTGTTTGTTCACCTTTTTTTTTTTTTAAACCTTTTCACGGACTAAATTTATTTTCTTTTTTATCATGCCGCTAGAGACTTTTAGGTTGTTTGGAAATTTTATGAAAAATTTGTGATGGTCAAAAAGTTGGGGATCAGTTTACGTTAAATTTATATAGGAAACTAATCCCCACTCCTAAAATCTAAAATATTGGAAATTTTTTTTTAAAAAGACACGGAATTCTCTAGCGATCTGATGGGTAAATTGGACACGGAAAAAAGACTAAAATTTGGTCAGTAAAAAAGTTGGAGAAAACGGGTTGTGGACAATTACGAACAAGCGCCAATTTTTTTACCACCGACTCTAAGTCCGACTGGTAAGTTCGTAAAACCACAAATAATCGCCTAAAAAGGTAGCCCCCCCCCCTGCACAGAATTTATCTCCCATTGCAAAAAAAAACTTTGATTAACTGCCCTAAAACGCTAGAATAGCCCGGAACTGGGGGAATCATTATATGTTAAATTTATATGCGAAACCGATCAACCACTCTAAATTCTAAAATAATGTTTTTTTTTTGTTTTTATCTTCCACCAGGAGTGCTTTTTCGGTATTTATCCACCATTTATTTTTGCATTTTTTTACGGACCAATTTTTTTTCCTGTGTACAATTACTGATCATGTCGCTAGAGAGTTCCGTTTTAAAAAATTTTTTTTATCAAATATTTATTTTAGAGTGGGAGATCAATTGCCTGCATAAATTTAACATAAAATGATCACTCATTTCCTGACAATCACCAATTTCCGGTCAGAATATCGTGCAGATTATAATAACATTAGTTTTAATGTTATTACGTAGTTGTAAAATATATATTTTTTTTGTGTGTGTGTGTGTGTGGGGGGTCCACTGTAGACATATTTGCGTGTGTGTGTGGAGGGGGGGGGTAACTAATCTTGCCCAATATTTTTTTCTATTTCTTTTTGTTTTTATGACTTACGTGGCATAGTGTACAAGTAATTTTTTTTTAGGCTTTTAGTATTTTTTTCACATTTTTTTCTTTAAAATGTTAAGCCATTGCTCATAGAGGCTATACAAGTCAGATGGAAGCGTTAACGAGCTGTGCTCGTTCACTAGATTCTGTTACATGGGTAAACTAGTGCGTTCGGGGTTCATTTGGGTATCGTTTCTGGCGGTGCTCGAACTTGGGGTGCAAAGGTGTGGCTAGAGTGCTTAGACTCAGAGGACGAGTGTTTCCAAATCACAAAAAAAGAAAAGAAAAACCTGCAGTGCAAAAAAGAAAAAAAAGTTCTAATGTAAAGTCGTGAATTAACTACATATGTAAGTGTACACAGAAAGAAAGAAAGAAAAAAAAAGAAAGAAAGAAAGAAAGAAAAACATTTGGTCCGTAAAAAATGCCAAAACAAGTGATGGAGAAATACCAAAAAATCACCCACCGGAGATTGTTACTGTTCACTCATAATCGCCTCACCCCCCCCCCCCCTCCAAAAGTAGAATCTGAATTATTGTAGTCAATTCACTGCATTACGGAAATTGTCGAGCCCAAAACAGAATCTAATTATATCGCCTCAATGGTCATTACGATATACCTCGGTATCTATTATTCACTCTTGTATCAGAAAGAGGTTTTATTTACTCCTCCCCAGGAGTTAGGCACAAGGCCAGTTTTATCTTACTCCCACAAGTAAGATGTGACCCAAGATCGGGTCGAGAAAGTGGGGTTTGAAAAGCCAGCGCTCGAGAGGTGAGCACTCTGGCTATTTAAAAATTGCCTGGGCAGCCCCGTCGGCATTCCCCGGTAGGGGGCGCCTCAGACAGTAAGCAATAAACTTACTCCTTCCCAAAGAGGGGAGGCAAAGCCTGGGAGGGTGGACCTCCTAGAACTGCACAGGACAGGCGTGCAGTATCCATCGGAACAGATACTACACTTTGATCTTAGCCAAAAGGCCAAGAATCTCTGCGGACACCACAATAAACTATTTCACTGCCGATTCTGATTGAGCCGAATAAGGGCTGCCTTCTCAATCATGATCCCTGAACCTTGGAATAGTCTCTCAAGAAGGGTAATAAATGAACCAACAATGCAACAATTTAAAGTGAATTTGGACAGGTGCTGGGCTACTGTACACTCTTCTATGTAAATTTCTAACACTCTTTCCCTACATGGCAACTGAAACATGTTTGTTTTATTTTTTGCCAAATTAATTGAATTGATCAGCAAGGGGAATAATTCATATTCTGTGTAAATTTCTACCACCCTTTCTCTACATGACAACTGAAGCAAGCTTGTTTTATTTTTTGGACAAATTAATTGAATTGAATTGAATTGAATATCGCTTGCGCACTGTTTTGCACAAGTACTTAAGAATTGTAGAAAGAAAAAAAATTGGTCGGTAAAAACTAGCCCCCCCCCCCCCCCAAAAAAAAAGAAAACGGGTATTTCTGCGGGTTCGCTCCGACATGTTAGGCCTCTCTTTGAAAACAAAAATAGCTGAAGAAATGTATAAACTTTGTTATGTACTTACGTGGTAGCTGAAAAGAAGACTGTACATCAAAAATTACGCAAATTCATCCAGTATTTATTAAATTTAAAATTAAAAAAAACAATTTTATTTTTCGGTAGAAATTTTTGTTAAACCAGTAAACAACATGAGTTATCTCCCTTGCCTATTTCATAAATGAAAATGGCTAACGATACGTAAAATCGTTTTTGTTTCTTTCTTTTTCTTATAATTTAATAAATACTGTATGAATTTGCGTAATTTTTTCTGCACAATCTTATTTTCAGCTAACACATAAGTACATAAGAAAGTTCATACATTTCTTTAAATATTTTCATGTCGGAGCGAAACAGCAGAAGCACCAAAAAACGTTAAAAAAAAAGACAAAATAAAAAAAAACTTGACTACACTTTTTTTCTACATTAAGTTTCCGGAAATTGGTCATTGTCAAGAAATGGGTGATCATTTTACGTTAGATTTTTATAGGAAAGTGACTGATCCTCCATGCTAAAATCTAAAATATTGGGTAAAAAATGAATGGGCAAACGGAATAATCTAACGACATAATATGTAAGTGTAGAAAGAAAGAAAGAAAGAAAAAAACATTTTGTCCGTAAAAAAAGCCAAAACAAGTGGCTGAGAAATACCGAAAAAGCGTCCCGCCGGGTTTACGAGGGTGTTCACTGTTCGCACGTAATCGCCCCCAAAAGTAGAATCTAAATTATTATTTGGAGGAGGGGTAATTTAGCTGATGGTGTTAATCTACAATAATACAAAAGTTATTTATTTTTCAATTAAAGCTGCTAATTTCTTTATTATGATGTTTTTAAAATTCTTTGTTTCGGGTTCCCCAGTTCCTTTTTAAAAAACGAACCGAACTTCCTTGTAAATACGAAAAATCGAAAATTTCACGTATATATATGTGTTTATATTGAAACGATTAGTTCCCAAAATGAACGCCAAATTTTATTGATTATTTATGTCAAAACCGGTGACAGGGCAAATTAATCCACCGTATTAATTTGTCGTCTGATTTTTTGCGGATTTTTTTAAATGTGTATTTTGCAAATATCAATTGTTTTTTTATAAGCTTGTAGACTAATGAATTGCCTAATCTTGAGTAATAAAAAATAATTTTTTAGTAGGAGGAAAAATGTAAAAAGAAAAATCAAGAGTTGTGGTTTGGGAAGGGTGTACTTAGTACTTCGACCATTTTTTTCCGAATTTAATGGTGATTTTTCTTTTTACAAAAAAAAAAAAAAATTAAGATCGAAGAAATAACTGAGTCTTTTTATTTATCATTATTATTTTTGTTGTTGGATAAAGAGAAAAATCCAATCCCATCCGATTGATAAAAACAGGAAAAAGTTAATGGGTCGGGTCGGTAAATGAAAGGAACGAAAATAGCGAGGGGGGGGGGGGCACATGTTTTCGTCGAACACCGGTTTTTATTTTTTCAATTTTAAACTAAAGATCTATTCTCTTCACATGTGCTGAACGCATTTAGCTCTGGATTGATAAAGGTATTTTTATTTTACCCGTCTCGATTTTTTTTTAAACTGGCTTCTTTGTTTTATATATATATGTGTGTGTGTGTGCATAATATATATACATATATATATATATATATATATATATATATATATATATAAACACTTTTTTTCATGAGATTGTTACTGTAAGCACACAATATTTGTTTGTTATGAGAAAAGCGAAACACCGATAATGTAAGAGTTTATGGGACCCCCTAAAAAACGGAAAGTATATATATATATATATATATATATATATATATATATATAAAATTATATAAACAGACCGTTTCTACTATTTATATCATTTGATGGCGAGTTAGTCGTTTCACAGCCAAAATGGCGGGCAATGAATCGGCTGCTTTTTTTTCTGACCTCACAAATAAATAAGTAAACCCAAATAAATTATTTTGGACTAATTTCCAAACTATTTCGTTTTAAAATAATTTAAGGTAAATTTGAAATTAGTCCAAATTAATTTATTTGGGTTTACTTACTCATTTGTTAGTCTGGAAAAAAACCAGCCGATTCAGTGTCCGGCATTTTAGCTGGGAAACGACTAAATCCCCCTAAGGAAATAAGAAAAAAATATATATAATAGAGAGATAGATAGATAGATAGATCAAGTGTTAGCCTTATGAAAGGGTCCCTTGATTTCTGAGAACTTCGACTGAAGTAAAATGAAAAAAAAATGTTAAATATATAAAGTGTTATATGAGGAATAACCAGAGTGCTCACTGTTACTTTTATAAGAGCATTTAAAAAAAATTCAACGGGCACTATCCGTATCGATGGAAGTTCAAACTAGTGTCCGTTGAAATGATTTTATTATATATATATATATATATATATATATATATATATATATACACACACATGCAACGTGCCCCACATGAAGATTCCACTTTTGTCTTTTCCAGGTTAGATCGCTGCTTCTCTAGACTCCTTCCAAAATTCGCCGTAGGGTTTCACATATTAATAACAAAAATAAATACCCCCCCCCCCCGAAAAATAAAATAATAGTGATTTCCCCTCCCCCTTCTCAAGATATAATTTGCGTCTGAGTTGAAGACCAAATTAATTTTAAAGAAAAATTAAATAAAAAAATAAAGCAAATTGTCTATCAAATTTTCGGTGAAACCGACAAAAAAAATTAAAATTAATTAAAAACAAAACAACAACAAAAAGGCAACATTACTTTTGCAATACATTATTGTTTATAATTGTAGTTTCTGTTTTCTTTTTCATGTTTTTTTTTGTTTGTTTTATTTCTTGGTTAATAAATGGTCATTTGTTCTGTTTACGACCAACGATGACGACACTCGATTTAAAAAAAAAAGAAAGAAGCTATAACAAACCCTAACCCTACAAAACCTTTTAAAGACCGTTCCAAATTCCTAACACACTTTTTCGAATTTCTACCATCTTTTCTGTTATCTAAATATAGCAACCTGCACACCCCTATTTAAAAAAGGAAGAAGAGGAAGAAAGAGTCCTTGTGAAATCAGCTCGTCCCGTGTAAAATTACTTTGCATCCAGTCTTTTTTTTCTTCCGTCTTCTCTAACTACGACATTTGTCTTGCGACCGACCTAAAAAACTTTGAGAGTCAACCTTGTAAATCGGAGTTTTTGATTTGGTGGCCCGAGACGTACGTATAAAATGGTTTATATTGGGTAAATTTGTAGATTAACACCCTCAGCTACATCACCCTCCCCCCACCTCCAAAAGAGATTCTACTTTTTTAGGCGAATATATGTGAACAGTAACACCCTGAAAAATATTTACGGAAAGTAACAAAAACAACCACTTTTTTTTTTTTAGAATTTACGGTGGGGGATAAGTTTAGTTTATACAGTTAACGTAAAATTATCCCATTTCCGAGACATTCTAGCGGTTAACTAAAAATATTTTACTACTAATCTTAAGTCCGACTGGCAAGGTCCTAAAAAACCCACACGTAATTGGCTAAAAAGAAAAAAAATTCCTCCACAAAAAAATCACAGAATGTGTCCCCACATAGCAATTTTTTTCGTTTGTTAACTGTCTTAAGAAGTTAGAATACTCCGTAAATGGGGTGTCATTTTACGTTAAATTTATATGCGGAAGTGATGATCCCCAACTTTAAATTCTAAAATATTTTTTTTTCTTTCCGACATTTTTTTTTTCAGTGTTCACATGTAATCGCCTAAAAAAAGTAGAATCTCATTTTTTAGGGGTAGCTGAGAGTGTTAATCTACAATACATCATATATATATATGTATATATATATATATATATATATATATATATATATATATATATATATATATATATATACTTTATTGATGTCAATTAAATGTTTTATTGTTTACGTCTAAAAGTTAAATTCTCGTCGGATGTTTTTGCTTTTCTTTCAGGATCGTTTACGTGATTCAATTTCATTTTCATTAAAAAAAAAAAAAAAATAAATAAAAAAAAAACTATTGATTATTTTTACATCACGCCCGTCTCCAAACCGGTTTTTGCCTAAATATTTTGAACCGCTAAAGTTTTTGTCTTTTGAGGGAGTGCCACTCTGACTTAGGGTGGACAGAAAAAAAAATAAAAAGTCAAAAACTAAACGATTGTAGACGGGAGTGATTCTATAATATTACCAATGATTTTTCATTACTATTTGGTTACATTGATTGACATGTTGCGTGTTTTTAAATGCTTACTTTGAATATCATACAAGGTTACACAGCGGACCAGTTGTGAATTAACCCATTACCAACGGTATTGCCTCGGTGTTACGCGTGTGTATGTATATTGCTGATCGGAACGTTTTTAAGAAAAATATTTTCTAATATGGTCATGTTTGCAATTTTTCCTTGAAAGAAAAGTTTAAAATAATGTAATATGAAATAAATAAAGTAGTACATTATTTTTTTTAAAAAAGTACTTTTGCAGATTAGGACCCAAGCTAACCCTAACGACGCCAAGTTAGTTTTAGGTTGGGTCCTAATCTTCACCAGCACAAATAAATAAATACTACTTATTTTAAACTAAAAACAAAAACAAACAAACAATACAAATAATTATTTTATTAACTGTAAAACTAATCTCTATTTCCATATTAATAAAATTATTTTAAAATTAAAACTGTTCTTCACTGAGATAATCTTTAATTTTATTTTTTATAAAACGAACGAAGAAAATCTATTTTTTTTTTTTTTTAATTGTTTCTTTTACGTTTAAATATATTTCGGTTATTTTATGGACCTAACCGATAATTGCTTCTAGTGACCTCAGATGGAATAATATACAGGATAATCTTCTAAACGAATCCGGAATTTTGGAATATATAGTTTCGGCTACCCGGTGTAGTATCTGTTCCGATGGATATTGCACCTCATAGACTGGTATTGTCTTGGCCTTCGGGGCTTGATTTCCGCCGATCTATTGGGTGTTGTCTGGTCCTGTGCAGTTCTAGGAGGTGCACCCTCCCAGGCTTTGCCTCCCCTCTTTGGGGAGGAGTAAGTTTATTGCTTACTGTCTGAGGCGCCCCTACCGGGGAATGCCGACGGGGCTGTCCAGGCAATTTTTAAATGGTCAGATTGCTCACCTCTCGAGCGCTGGCTTATCTAATCCCACTTTCCCGACCTTGTGTCACATTTTACCTTGTGGGAGGTAGATAAATAGTAGTTTCGGCTACCCGGTGGCCTTTTGGCTAAGATCAAAGTGTAGTATCTGTTCCGATGGATACTGCATAGACTGGTATCGTCTTGGCCTTCGGGGCTTGATTTACGCAGGTCTATGGGTCTGTCCTGTGCAGTTCTAGGAGGTCCACCCTCCCAGGCTTCGCCTTTCCTCTTTGGGGAGGAGTAAGTTTATTGCTTACTGTCTGGGGCGCCCCTACCGGGGAATGCCGACGGGGCTGCCCAGGCAATTTTTTAAACCCCACTTTCCCGACCCGACCTTGGGTCACATCTTACTTGTGGGAGTAAGATAAAAACTGGCCTTGTACCTAACTCCTGGAGAGGAGTAAATCAATACCCGGTGAGTAACATGGGCACATTATTATTATTATTTTTTTGTTGTTGTAAACTTTACCAAAACTTTGTAAATAAGTTAGATACAAAAACAAACAAAAATAATAGAGAAAAGAATTGCTCTACATCAGATTTTGAATTATATTAAGTAATACATTTTTAAAAGGATTGGTGAGCGCACGTGATTGTCGATAATATTTGTGCTTGTTCTCAGCAACAGGGTGAGTAACGTGGCACATTATTTATTTTGGTGATTTTGTCGTTTCTCGTTCACACGCCCCTATTCCGAATTCGTGGCCGTAGTCTGGCATCAATAATAGACTGCCTCCACTGCACCAAGTTGTCACAATTTGCACAAAAGTCGCATCGAATCTTTCTCAGGAAAAAAAAAAAGTATTAAGATTTGTTGGAATATTTAAAAATATAAATTAAAAATCAAGTAAAAAAAATCGAATCTTTACTTTATTACTGAAAACCATCAAATAATTTGAATATAAAAAAAAATCGATTTTTTTTTTTTTTTTTTTTTTTAAACATTAATTTGAAACCGTCTAAAATATATTTAAAACGTTGTTTTTGACCGTTTAATAAAAGAGAAACCGTCCACTGATGGCGGTTCACGGCCACAAATTCGGAATAGAGGCGTGCGAGCGAGAAAAGATAAAATCACCTTTACTTTTTGTTGTCATTTAAGGGGTGGGGGGCACCGAAACCGTACGATATCCTACCCCCCCCCCCCCACGAAAGAAAAAAAAACACATTAAAAACTAATGCTATATTTATTGCTTATACCTGTCGTAGGACGAGCATTCTACTAGTGTGTATGTGTGTAAGAAGCCAATTCAGTCAACGTGATATGATAGAACTTTTTTGTTTTTTTTAATAAAAAAACAAACAAACCTAGTGATTAATTCAAAACAATCCATTGGCACGTGTGCAGTTAGTAAACAGGGGCAGATAAGCCACATGAAGTACCGACCAATAGATTAAAACATTTTAATTAATGTATTTATTTAAACAATAGTTTCCGAAAAAACAACATTGTAATAAAATTAAGTTTATTTTCAATAAAGTAACATTTTGACCAAAACCCGAGGTTTTTACCCCGCCTAATAAACTGGTATTGTCCGGGCGGTTGGGTCTGAATTTACGCCGGTCTATTGGGGGTTGTCGGTCCTGTGCAGTTCTAGGAGGTGTACTCTCCCAGGCTTTGCCTCCCCTCTTTGGGGAGGAGTAAGTTTATTGCTTACTGCCTGAGGCGCCCCTACCGGGGAATGCCGACGGGGCTGCCCAGGCAATTTTTAAACGGCCAGAGTGCTCACCTCTCGAGCACTGGCTTATCTAATCCCACTTTCTCGACCTTGTGTCACATCTTACCTTGTGGGAGGTAGATAAATAACAACATTTTGACCAAAACATTAATAAAATATAGTTTATTATGTTCGTTTAATTTTAAATTAAAAAAAAAAATCACTGTCAATTTCAGAAACTATATTTTATCAAATGTTTTAATCTATTGGTCGTTACTTCCTGTGCATTATCTGAACCTGTTTACTAAACTGCACAAGTAACCAATCTATTTCTTGCGTTTTTTTGTTTGTTCGTGTTAAAAACAGGGTAATGCTCTAGTTTGGAGTTTTATAAAAGAAAATATGTATAGGCGATGAAAATGTTTTTGTTTCATTAAAAAATGATTAAATGAACCATTTCGAGTAAAATCCATATATTCGGAGAAAACAAAACGTGTTTGAAATGTGTAAATATGCTACAAACTGAACGCGATCAGATCGGAAGTTAGGGCCTAGCGAAAAACGGAATGGAAGTACGAAACGAAACTAGCACTTATTTTTATAATTCATTTTATTATTAAAAAAAAGTGAAAGACATTTTAATTTATATATTTTTATTGGGATAACACAAGTTGCGAAATCAAGAAACTTAAATTATTTTTGTAATTCATTACAATAGTTCGTTTCAGTACTCCATGCTTCACAATCCACGTTTTCTAGGGACCTCCAATTGCATGTGAAGAACGGTGACGTCACTATTTCATGTGTACGTTAAGAAGTCATACATTCGTTTTGCTTTACCGATTGCAAAAAAAACTCTCTCAAATAAAGTTATACTTGTTTTAAAGTAAAATAGTTTAGTTAAAGGTTACATTATCAAATTCTGAAAGAAACCCTTCTTCATTGTCCGATGAAACTACGAAATTTTCTTGTTTTACGACACACGGGGTAGTGTTTACTAAACATCGCGTGAGACATGGCAAGATATTATCTATGTACGGATGAACAGAAGTGAAACAAATTACTTTACTACTATGGTGTAAACAAAATTAACGGTTTGTTTTAACACATCCAATAAATGTCAACAATCGTGCTAAAATGTATTGTTGACATTTATTGGGTGTGTTTCTAATAGAAAAACGGTCCAGTTCGCAGTTTTTGTGCGCTATCGATTGGCCGGGTGTCATGTTTACATTTAAAATATTACTGCAAGTAACGATTTATCTATTTTGTTTTGTTAGCATTTGACTTAAATTTGGGTTAAATTTTATATAATAAAAATTAAACTAAAAATGAAAATGGAGAAAGTATTGTGGTTTGTTAATGATTAAAAATATTCGTCAATTGAATAATAAAAATTCAAAGTAAAAATAAGTTTATATTTCGAAATGGATAAACATTTTAATTTGAAAAAAGAAAAATGATAAAAAGTATTATAAATATATAATAATAATAATTACTTTTGTCAACGTTTTTTCTTATTAGTGTTACTGTTTACAAATTAGCGTGCGGCGTGCACCAATTTTACTCTAAAAATGTATGCGCATGCGCGTGGGACAATTTCACTTTAAAAATTGACGTGTTAATTATGGCTAGTATTGCGTTCCATAGTTGCGGCAAAATCAGTTAGTGCAAAAAAATTTTCTTACTTCTAGCAAATGAAGTAGTTTTTTCCAAGTACATAATATGACATCCGCCACAACTTTTGTCTTTTACGATTCATAATACTTCGGGCTATATTATATTAAAATATTTTGAAAATTTTCGAACACGAATATGTTCAAAAATGATGTTTAAAACCGATAAACTCGATCAATACGATCAAATGAATAAATGTCTCTGAAAATAAAAATTATTTCGTAAAACTTTTTTTTTTTTTGCATTTCAATAAATCACAGTATATTTTATTGAGAAAAGGTAAAAAAAAATTCAAAACATAATAATATTGCTTTTATTTCCACTTTTTATTTGTGCATTCACGGACCAGTTTACTAAAACAGTTTACGTAAAATTTAATAAAATTAATCCAATGTGTTTTTTAAAAGAGTTTAGTTTTATATAAGAAAAAAAAATCGCCGGATGACAATATATTTCGTTCAATATTTCATAAAATGAAACAGGGGGGGGGGGGGAATAACGTAAAAAAAATATTTTCCCTAATATATTTTAGGAAAACAGCATTTTAAAGATAAATTAGTCCTATAATGAATAAGTATTGAAAATTTCGTGAAGATCTGACCATAACTTGATTTATGCGAGATTTATTAAAAATGTGCCTATCACAGCGCACATAAATGTTTATACATAAGAACGTTAGTTTATCACGTAAAAAAAAGTACACAACATTTTAACTTCACATTTTCATGAGTTTCGTATGCTGGAAAAAATTCTAAAAAATCATCAGCAGTTTATTTAATGTATCCTCTTTTGAATGGTAAAAAAGTTTTGTTGATAATCTTAATCTAAATTAAAGTTACATCGTGTTATATATAGCGGGGGGTAAATAGTTCACAACCAATTGGAGGTCCCTAACGTTTTCGTATGCTTGATGCCAACATTGCGTGTTTTAGACGAGAAATGTCTTAAAACGGGTAAAACTTATTATATTACTAATATAATAAGTAGATTTTTACTCGAAAGGATTCCTCATTTGATATTATTTAAAAAAAAAAAAACACAACATAAAACCATTTTTTAAAATTACAAAACTCCAAACTAGACTATTACCCCAAATAGAATGTAGCATTGAATGGACAATATATTTTTTAACAAGAGTACTCGATTTTTTTTGCCCGACGGTTTTTATCCACAATCCCATTGCATCATGGGTAATTTTCAATATGACACGGGAAAATACGACAAGATAACATTGTCCATATAATGTTACAAATTGGTTTAAGCACAATTTTGTCCTCGTTAATAATATTTTTTTTTACCGCTAAAATAATAGAATAACAAGGAACTATAGGAGCAGACTGTAGTATCTGTTCTGGTGCGCGTCACGTGATCTTTTCCCTTCTCAGTCGGTGAAGAGAGATCCTTCTAGACTAAGGCAATTTAAATTTTTGTTCCAATCCAGTGTGAGCCTTTTTTGGGGGGAGCTGGATTTTCCCCACCATGAAAAAAAAACAGGCCTTGTATCTAACTCTGCACTCGTGTGGGAAATAGGAACAAAGAAACTATTTGTTGCCTTTTACGACGTGTGGTATGGTGTGGTGGCATGTCGGGACGTTTCTAGAACTTTTAAGTCAGTAATGCTAAGTTAAGTTGGGAAAATTCTTGAAACGATTTCTTTACGATATTCTGAAATATGAGTGATATGTTAATTACTATTACCGACATAAATTATTTTAAAAAAAATGAATTTGCTTTACCTACACATTTGCGTAAAAAAAAAAGATTTTAAGTTCCGTAAATAGCGAATCCGAGCAAAGTAACCATCTTTGTTTAGTCAGTAACGTAAACATTAAACAAAGATGGCTACTTTCCTCAAATCCACTATCTACGCAACTTAAAATGCTTATAACTTCTATTAAATATTACATTTTTGGTACTTACCCGGTACAGTTTACCCCATTAAAAAGTTAAAATTCTACATTTTTTGGGCGATTACATTTAAACAACCTACAAAAATACTCGGAAAGAAAGATTTTTTGTGCTTGTACAGAGAAGCGTACATATGAAAATCGCAGTTCCAATTAAATTAACCGGAAAACTCTTTAAAATACTTATGTATCAAGCAAAAATAGGTTTGTACACCAAAAATTTGTTGGAATATTTGATAATTTAATACGAACGCTTCTCTGTAAAAGCACCGACTTAAAAAAAAGTATATATATTTAAGCTTTTAGAGTGGAGGATCACTTTTTTATAAATTTAATGTAAAAAGAATGAGCACCCATTTCCTGGCCTGTTAGATCACCCTCCACCCCACCCCACAAAAATGGGAAGCTCAAGCGTGGCCACCGAGAGTTACTACAGGCCAAGCAACTAACTTCCTGCCCCCCTCTGACGTCACTGACTTCCGTGTCAAAACAAGGACCGTCGTAATAACAATAAGAAGGCATTTCGACTTCTCCATTCACTAAATAATCCATCAAAATTCAGGAAATCAACCAATTTTAATGAAATTTTCAGGATTTATTAATTAATGATCACGGAATATAATAAATCCATTACTTTATTATAAAGCTTGGTGCAAATGTATTATTTCTTGTAAACAAAAAACACCTTTACTAAAGTTATTCAAAATATCAAAACATGTTGACCATACGATATTGTAAATATTTAAAACAAAGCATTAGAAAACTTTAAAAATTGCATGTAAAAAAAGAAAAGAAAAGAACACGATTCGATTCATCTTGAAACTGATCTTTATCCAATATAAATTTAAAGAAAATAATAATTCACGATCAAATACTTAAAAAAACTGAATTATGAATTACCATTATTTAAACTTCTAACCCAATCAACCGTAAGTAATTCAGACTTTGAAATTTGTTTAAAAATTATACAAAAAAAAATTTCAATGTTAACTGTTTGTTTAATAATGGAATCAAAATTCAGGAAATCAACCAATTTTAAAATAATTTCGCGCTTTTAAAAATTTCATTTCATAATTCACAAAGTTAAAATGCCTACTGCATATGTTTGGATTTCCAAATGAGAAATAATTACTGCAAATATGGATACACGTAATAATGTTTACACCGACTAAATATAGTGTAGTAAGTTTGAATTGTTTTTAATTATATAAAAAATCAAGTCTGAATTACTTATTCATTATTTGATAAAAAAAGTAGTGTTCCATTTTTTTTTATTACTTTTTTTCGATGTCTTAAGTGTAGCATAGTTTATCTTTTCTCTACTTTTGTAGATTAAATAAATGAAATAACATCATATTTAATAAAAATTTTCACAAAAAATATTAATTAAACAATGCTTTATTCAATGATAATATCGTTAATTCTTCGAGTTATACTGATTTTATTAACAAGAGTGTAGGGGCATTTTCCGTAATATATACGAAATAGTTTTTTAAAAAAAATATTTTAAACATATACAGATCTTATTTTCATTTTAAAAAATCATGGATTTTTTTTATATATATAAAAATATACGTTTAGTAAAGGTGTATTTTGTTTTAAAAAAAATAATACATTTTCACTAAGATTTTTTAAAAATGTTTCACTATATCTCCTGTGCTTGTTTATTAATAAATATTGAAAATTTCATTAAAATTGGTTGATTTCCTGAATTTTGGTGATTTTTTAAGTGAAGGGAGGGTCAAAATGTTTTTACATTTTGGGGATCGGCCTTTGATTTTGCACGTACCTGTCTCTTAATAGCAAGATAGGAGTTGGTGATTCCATTATTAAACAAACAGTTAACATTGAACTTTTTTTTTGTATAATTTTTAAACAAATTTCAAAGTCTGAATTACTTACGGTTGATTGGGTTAGAAGTTTAAATAATGGTAATTCATAATTCAGTTTTTTTAAGTATTTGATCGTGAATTATTATTTTCTTTAAATTTATATTGGATAAAGATCAGTTTCAAGATGAATCGAATCGTGTTCTTTTCTTTTCTTTTTTTACATGCAAAGTTTTCTAATGCTTTGTTTTAAATATTTACAATATCGTATGGTCAACATGTTTTGATATTTTGAATAACTTTAGTAAAGGTGTTTTTTGTTTACAAGAAATAATACATTTGCACCAAGCTTTATAATAAAGTAATGGATTTATTATATTCTGTGATCATTAATTAATAAATCCTGAAAATTTCATTAAAATTGGTTGATTTCCTGAATTTTGATAGATTATTTAGTGAATGGAGAAGTCGAAATGCCTTCTTATTGTCATTACGACCGTCCTTGTTTTAACACGCAATGCAGTGACGTCATTTTCTAGCCAACCGGCCTGTAGTAACTCTCGGTGGCCACGGCTCAAGTCGATTACATGTCTCGTTTCACACTAACTGGTCAGGAAATGGGTGCTCATTTTACGTTAAATTAATAAAGGGAAGTGATCCCCCACTCTAAAATCTTAAATATGGTAAGGCTGCATAATACGGGGGGCCCGGGCTGTGCGCCAACAAACGGAAGCGTAAAATGGAAAGCTCTATTGGTAAACATGAAATTAAAACTCTATCGATAAAAATAAAAAACAAACACCTAAATTTAAATTCATGGACGGCGGCACGCGGGGGGGGGGGGGGGCTTTTTTACTGTCCCCCCCCCCCACTTTACGGTCATCAATAATGAAGTTATATATGCATGTGTCGAACCCCCCCCCCCCCACTTTTTAGGAGAGCCCCCCCCCCTTTTATAACTGTCCCGCCGGTTCTGAAATTGGATACAAATTGTTAATTTTATTTACTAATGCAGTAAAAACTTTGGGCTCTTGCATAGATCGGGCACACGGCGAAATTTATTTTAGAAGAGTTCCAATGGTGTAAGGGGCAGATAACTCTCTTTTTTTAGTACGCAATTTATCCGAAAATGGAAAATATCCATTTCTTAAATAAGAAGGCATGCAAATTCAATTAATAGAACATTTTTCGAAGAAATAACAATTTGAGAAAATCAACAGTATATTGATAGAACATTTATTGAAGAAAATAGAATTTGGGAAAATCAACAGTATATTGATAGAACATTTATTGAAGAAAATAGAATTTGAGAAAATCAACAGTATATTGATAGAACATTTATTGAAGAAAATAGAATTTGGGAAAATCAACAGTATATTTTTTCATTTCAAAACCAGCAAAACGAACAGTCCTATTGTTCTGATTAACAGATTTTTTATTTTTTTATATAGTTTAAAATATTAAATTATTGCACATATTTTTTTATTATTGGGATTAATGTGGCGGCATCTCTGGACGGGACCGTCACTAAAAAACACGATTTAATGTCCTTTTCATAGTCCCCAAAAACCCAAAGTTGTCGTGGAATACGTCCGATATTATATTTACAGCGTGAAATTATGTACGTAAAAAAAGAGTTGTCTGCCCCTTCTTATACCATTGGAATTCTTCTAAAATAAATTTCGGCTGTGTACTCGATCTATACAAGAACCAAACTTCGTGTTCTTTTCTAAGCAAATATTACAAATATACTCCCATTGGTGAGGATTTCTATTAGTACCCTTTTCTCTCAAAAATCTTTTTAGGTGCAACCATGAATTTTTGAGATTTTGTGTATGAACACTGGTATCATTAGGATCAGCGAAATTATCTTCGTGTATGATCACATCATGATGATGATGATGATGATGATCACATGATGATCACATGATGATCACATGATGATGATGATCACATGATGATGATGATGATGATCACATGATGATGATGATGATGATGATCACATCATGATGATGATCACATCATGATGATCACATCATGATGATACCCCAAAGTCCACTTTAGGCAGTCTAGCCATTACTTATCATTCTTGTCCCCGGCATTATCTTCCTCTGTATAACTTATTCTAAAGTTTCCTTGCTTCGGTTATTTACTTACAAACCCATACGTTAATTGTCTATTAGTGACCCATTTCATGGTAGACCCACAAACACATAGTCTAGAATCTTTTAATAATTTTAATTCTATAAGAAAATGAAATGATGTAGTAGTCGACGTGCGGTTATGTAATTCAGCAATCTCCATTTTCAATCGATTGTAACTTGTGTGCTTCCTTTTTTAACTTTTACTTTTGCGCTTCTGTTTGTTGGCGCATGCGCACAGGTGGTCCACTAGGGGGCCCGTTTTATTTATCTTCCTCCCACAAGGTAAGATGTGACACAAGGTTGGGAAAGTGGGATTTGAAAAGCCAGCGCCCGAGAAGGTGAGCACTCTGGCCTACAAAAATTGCCTGGGCAGCCTCGTTGGCATTCCCTGGTAGGGGCGCCTAAGGCAGTAAGCGATAAACTTACTCCACCCCAAAGAGGGGAGGCAAAGCCTGGGAGGGTGGACCTCCTAGAACTGCACAGGACAAGCCTACAAACCGGCGGAATCAAGACCAAAGGCCAAGACGATACTGGTTTATAGGGTGTAGTATCATTGGAACAGATACTACACTTTGATCTTGGCTATAGGGTGCCCGTATTATACAGTCTTACCGATATGTTAAGCAAAGTGAACGTGGGGGTGCTTATGTATCGTAGGGCCGGAAAAAAAATTCTATCTTTAATTTTGAAGAGTCAAATAAGGGGGAAATAACTCAGTTTTCAACTACGATGTATCTTGAAATGGATTTTACTATTGTAATTAATGTAAAATAAAGTTAAAACAATGTATACATAAAAGGATAATTTAGGAATAAAACAATCAAACTGACAGAGTAATCAGGACCGACGGGGATCGGGTACCCTAGTGGCGCACTAGTATGCATCTTGGTGATGATGCTAGGCCCTACGTAGAAACGAAGTGGAGATATAAGACTAGTAGATATATTCAACACGAATCGACTATCCAAACAAGGAGAGAAAATAGCGTCAGTTGTCTGGCAAAAGTCGTGTTGTTGTCATTTCTGTTTTAACCACACACAAAGCTGATGATAAACCAGATGGAGGATTGGAATTTGGGCAAAATCTTAATCACCAAGGAAAAATAATAAAAATGTCAACAAGATAATCATATAACCCGTCCCTTTTAATGGAGACAGAGAAAACAAGTAATTGTTTTTTATAACGGTGATAACAATAAAATAAAAAAAAAGGGAAATCCCATTTATCTGTGTCATTGAGAAGGAGACGCGCCCCCTCCCCTTCCCCGCCTCCAAACCCCCGAAAGAGGAAGAAAGATATAGAGAAATATGTTTGGGAAAGGGAGGGTGTGACCATACACCTTTTTTCAGTAAGAGAAAGGACTTTGGGTTAGAACAGAACTGGGCGCCGACACGAAATGTCGCGAATCTTCGTGTTGGTTCGGCCATGAGATGCGCAAACGTGGCAAAGTAACCCCCCCCCCCCCCTCGTTTCTTTTAGATAAGTTAGTTCAACTTGTGAAAATAATCGTAAATGGATCCGCACACACACATAGAGACAACGTAATGGTTGAATGTAAAAGACATTACCATACGATAGACATTACTTCAAAGTTAAATCAATTCTTTTCTTTTACCTTGTTTAATAATTATTTCATACAAAAAGACCTCGCCAAGTTGTTGCATCATTCTATTGTTGATTTGTTCTGCTTGAATAACCTTTGCCTTCACAGAATCAACGAAGCCATCGACATCATCCCGGCCGGGAGGAATTTCGACCGGGATGTTTTTTTTGTTGCCACTACGACGATCGGCCAGAGAGTGTTCACGGTCTGGCAAGATCTCTGTGTAGAGAACTAGAGGCATGAGCAGCGAGACAGACACGAGTGGAGTACCATGTTTGAAAGTGGTTCCATGACGCAGGAACAGAGTGGGGTATCTGTTTACAAGTGGCACCACGACCAGGATATCAAACACCTGTGCGTGAGTGGCCGACAAGATACACACGGTGTCGAGACGTGTGAGGTACCTGTTACAAAAACGCATTCGGCACCAATGAAAAATAAAATGATTTATTAAAATAAATTAATTTTCAAAGAAAAAAAAATACTAAAATGGAAGGGGGAAAAACATGAAACAAGGGAAATAAAGTTTTTGAAATAAATGAAAGTTTTACACTGGGGAAAATGCAGCAATTTGTTTGAAAATAGTTCCCATTGCAGTGTCCAATCTATTGTTAAATATAAAATATCTTGCAAGTTCAGAGTTTTTAAATCCATTTTAAGATAAAGCGTGGTTGGTATTTATCTACCTTCCACAAAGTAAAATGTGACACAAGGTCGGAAAGTGGGATTTGATAAGTCAACGTGGTTGAAAACGTTGAGTTATCTCCCCCTTATTTCACTCTTCAAAATTAAAGATATTTTTTTTTCGGCCATACGATACATAAGCACCGAACGTGGTATTGTGGTGACTACTCAATTGACAGTGATGGTGAACAAATGGTGAAAGAAATAAAGGAACAGTGTTTGTTGGACGAATGAGTCAGAATCAAAGCGATCCATATTTTATCCAGTGTTATGGATCGCTCTGGTCAGAATGGATCTGGTTAAGAATAAAATAGACAGGGGATAGCTACCTCCCCACTTTTGATGATTTAGAAATTAAATTTATTTCATTTGCGAATAAAGATGTAGCATCTGTTCTGCCCGCGATCGGTGAAGAAGAAATCCTTCTAGACTGAGGCCATTTACATTTTTGTCCCAATCTAGGGTGCCCCTTTTTCATTTTATTTTTATTTTTTTCATAGTTCACCCCAAACAAGACAATTTGCCACTGTAGACGTATGGGGCTACTGAGAATTAGGGTGAAAGTTTAAGGAGTCATCCTAAGTTATGAGTTGTGAGGCGAGATGTCTGTTTACATTAGTTTTAAACCTCTGTATGTCGGTACAGTCAGGGGAACAGGGAAGGAGTTCCATTAAAAACCTATCTTGTGTCTAACTACACCCTTGTGGGGAGACGAGTAAATAGGTACTCATTGGCCTTTTGACGAGGAGTAGACTGTAGTATCTGTTCTGATATTACACGTGGTCTTTTCTATACTCGGTCAGTGAAATGGAAATCCATTTAGACTAAGGCATTTTAAAAATTTTTGTCTCACTCCAGAGTGCCCCTCTTTGGGAAGCTGTTTTTTTTTTTCTTACTTTAAAACCCGACCTTGTGTCATACTCTGCCCTCGTAGGTAGGAAAGTAAATAGGAACCTTCTTGGACTTTATTGTTTGATTTTGAAATTTCTCTTCGTTGACGTAAATGTTGTCCGTTGGCAAATGAATAGGATTTCTGTTTTAACATTTATTTTTAATCTCGCTTTCACTTGTTGACGTTTTCGAAAAATCTAAGGTCAAACATTACAAATGGTTTAATTGTAATAACAGAAACTGCTATCATGCAAATAAAGATCTCATTGATGCGATCAAATTGTAAAAAAAAAAAAACTTAATCTTAGAACAGTTTTTTTTTTTTTTTTTACGTCTACGCTACAACAGTTGGGCATTTTTAACGACAGCTAACAGAACGAAAAAGGGGTCAAAAAACAAATAGGCAACAAATAAATGTTACGAAAGGCCAAAATAAGTTACTCTTCTACTAACCTGGATAAGTTTATTTGTGTTTTAACTTATTTTAAAGCATTTTTGTTGTTGTTCAAAACAAACCTGGTGTCCACCTGTTCAGTTGGAACGAAAACAAAAGGGCTGTTCATGAGCCCTGCGCGAGGACCTTTGATAATCGATGAAAAATCGAAAAATAAACAATGTTAGAAACACATACAATAAATGTCACCAATCGTGAGAAAATGTAATGTTCTAACAGTATTTTGTCTAATTTTCGTTTTTTGAGCGAATATCGAAACTCTGTAATTTTTCTTTTCGTTCTAACTGAACAGGTGAGAACCAGGTTTGTTTTGAACAAGAAAAACGCTTTAAAATAAGTTAAAATACAAATAAACTTATCCAGGTTAGTAGAAGAGTAATATATCTTGTCTTTGGTAACATTTAGCTGTTTGTTTGTTTTTTTTTACACCTTTTTCGTTCTGTTAGCTGTCGTTATAAAACCAGGGTTTTTTTTACCCCGCCTAATAAAACCGGTATTGTCCGGGCCTTTGGGTCTGGATTTACGCCGGTCTATTGGGGGTTGTCGGTCCTGTGCAGTTCTAGGAGGTGCACCCTCCCAAGCTTTGCCTCCCCTCTTTGGGGGAGGAGTAAGTTTATTGCTTACTGCGTGAGGCGCCCCTACCGGAAAATGCCGACGGGGCTGCCCCAGGCGATTTTTAAACAGCCAGAGTGCTCAAATTCTCGAGCGTTTGGTTTTTCCCCACTTTCCCGACCTTGTGTCACATCTTACCTTGTGGGAGGAAGATAAATAGAAGCTGTCGTTATAAATGCCCAACAGTTTTCTATAGACATTTAAAGGTCGCTCTATAAGGACTTCTTCCCTCTTAAGTCCCTATTTACTTGCCTCCCCACGAGGGTAGAGTTAGAAACAAGGCTGTTTTTTAATGTTGAGGAAAATCCTTCTCCCCAGAAAGGGAAACTCTGGATGGAAAGAAAAAAAAGTGTCTCGGTCTAGAAGGATTTCTCTTTCACTGACCGACGACAGAAAAGACTAAGTGTAGTATCTGAACAGATACTACACTTTGAATTATTTATTTGCAGAAAATATAAAATATCCCCAAATTGATTGGAAATTTTATTGTTCATAAACGTATACAAATATGTCACTTTGATCTTAGTCAAAAACTTTCCAGCTTATCGAGAAAAAATATATGTAATTTTATTGCAAAAAAAAAAGAAAGAAAGAAAAACAGAAAAGATTATTTTTATGGCGGTGCTGTACCGTGACGATTGTTAAAAAACTCGTTTTTTTTATTTTTTTTATTCATTTATTTTTTATTTTGTTTTAATATAAATTAGCATATCCGAAAATCTGAGGTGAAACATATTAGCACAAAATAGCTATATAGATTCATCTGGGTACGGCCATTGATTTTCTTTCTTTTTTTTCTTTCTTTTTCTTAGAAACTTTAATTTTAACGCCAGTTAAGATAAATTTGTAGATTAACACCTGTATCTAAATCGCCCCCCCCCCTCCCCAATGAGATTTTACTTTTTTAGGCGATTATGTGTGGACACTTTTCAAAATTTGGCGGAAACAAAAACAAAAGAAAACAATTAGTTTAGAATTTAGAGAGGGGGAGATCAGTGTTGTGTACATAAATTTAATGTAAACTGATCCTCCACTTCCGGGCCGTTCTACCTTTTTAGGACTGTTCGACGTGTTTGTGTTAACTACAAAAAAAAAAAAGAAGTTTAACACTAACCCTAACTGGTAAGGTCGTAAAACCACACGTAATTGATGAAAAAGTTGAATCCAGTAAAAAAATTTTTAAAAAATTACAAAATTTATCTTGTTGGATGGTAGATGGTGACTAAGAGGAAATGTTAGGATAAATGAGATATTGACAAAGACAAAATATAGGATTGTTCATTATATGAAATGTTTGTACACCGGCTATGATGTCAGGACGTGTCCATGCGTGTATGTAAGTATGTGTGTCTGTACACCGGTGTGAAGTCAGTTCACGTGTGTGTGTGTGTGTTATATTATATTATATTCACGCGTATGAGGCAGTAGCCATTTTGGCTTCTCGGTACTTCGTGTCGAAGTGGCCAGAACTAGGTAACCTGGTGTAGTAGTCGTCTACATGTCGAGGCAAGAAAAAGAGAGAGTGAGTGGATATTAAGTTCACGTGTATGCAGCAGTAGCCATTTTGTCTTGTCGAATCCAGGGCCAAAGGCCCGGGAAGATGTCTGTTGCGTCCCCAGAGAAGGCGGCGTGTGTTTTAAGAAGGAAAGAGAGGGAAGAAGCTTCTCGTGCCACAGAAGAAAAAGAGAGTGCGGATGGCGGCTACGTGTTTATATAGTTATGCTAGCCATCCGAGATTCGCCAAGGAGGAAGTAGATTGCTTGAACCAATCAGCGGACAGAAAAAGAGTGAGTGGATATTAAGTTCACGTGTATGCGGCAGTAGCCATTTTGTCTTGTCGAACCCAGGGTCAAAGGTCCGGGAAGATGTCTGTTGCATCCTCAGAGGGGGAACGTGTGTTTGGCCGTGTCAAAGAAGGAAAAAGAGAGAAGAGGCTTCTCGTGCCGAAGAAGAGAAAGAGCGGATGCCGTTCAAGTGTTTATATAGTTATGTTAGCCAACCGAGATTCGCCTAAGAGAAGGCCACTGATTGGTCAAGCCAAGGAGGAAGCAGATTGCTTGAACCAATCAGCAGGCAGCTAAGAAGTCAGTGATATTTAAACAATATGGTGGCTTGTAGGAAAATGCTACAAATCTCCCCATAGAAAAAAAAATGGTAAACTGCCTCAAAACGCTAGAATGACCCGGAAATGAGATTATTTTACATGAAGTTTATATGCGAAACTGATCCCAACTCTAAATTCTAAGGTCTTTATTTATTTATTTTTACGCCAAGTTTTTCAGGGTTCACACGTAATCGCCCCCCAAAAAGTAGAATCTCATTTCTTTCAGATGAGTTGACACTTATCAAGGTTAAAAGCTACTCAAATATAAGGGTTAATGAGTTATATTGAAACAGTTAGCTTCCATAAAAGTTGCCAAACTTTATCGAATGGTTTTGTTTGGAAGCTCTAGTAACAGAACGGTACCAAATTGAAAGCTGAATTTGAGACGCTCTCAAATCCACGTTCTACATTTTTTCTTCATGTCTTAAAAATTAATTATAATTAACAATTGATATACAATTTTTTCTTTTTAATTTCCATTTATTTAAAACGGGCGAGCAACCTCCGGCCCGCGAAGGCTTAGCGTCCGGCCCGCCACCCTGCTATGCTTTATTATTGCAATCCGGCCCGCGGACCTCCCAGTAAAACTCATATCATTTTGTGACATAGACGTAAAAGTAGGTTTCGATTAAGATTTACAGTGGGATAAAAATGTATAAATATCAGCGAGCGATGATGCATGTATATTTCATTTTTTCTTTAACTATTTATTTCAAATCCTTGGCCTGAGATAAAATAGAAAAAAAGAAAGAGAGGCAAAGAGGAAACGAGAGACGAGGAAAGGGCATGAATCAGAGAACCTATGTGAAGTGTGTCAAAACGAATGCTGGATCAACTTGCTACTTCCACCGTCATTATTTTTTATGATTCCAAAATGGCTCTTCGTCGGCGCCTTTTATAACATCACATACAGAAGTCTCTTGAGAAAAAATATCAGATTTGTAGAGTGTTCAATGCAATTTTTGTAAAATTTATTCATGTAAACAAAATATAGTAATTCTGAGATTTCGTTTTTCACTCCAGCCCGCGATCTCCTACCAAAAGTCTCATCTGGCCCTCACTCTGAAAAGGTTGCCCGCTCCTGATTTAAAATTAACTGGAGTAAAAAAGAATCTTGTTTTAATTATTTTTTTAACCCCTTAACATTAACAGACTCAAGTTAAAGGTGATTAATAATTTTTTTATATTATATTTTTTTTTAATGGAAATCGCTCCGGACAAGGCATGAAGCCACTTGATGTAAGGAGCTAAAAAAAAAAAATACTACTTCAAGGTCAAAAACCAGCCAATGATAAGTGTTAGATAGATAGATTCCAGCATAGAAAACAGCAATTCTTTCCCCTTTTGTCAGAAACATCGCTCATGGAATGTGAGGACTAAAGGACAAAATAAGGGAAGCGAGAGTTACGAGGATGCCGAAAGTAAACCCAAGTTAGTCACTTTCTACTCTCCTTCTACAATGCAGATTTAAAAAAAAAAAAAAAAGGAAAAAGAAAGATAAGATTATCCTAGTCAGATTTAAATGTCATTTTAATTTAATGATCTGAAATCTACGACCAACCCTTTTTTTTTTTTTCATTGTAATAATATAATCACTTATTAACTTGTTACATTTCGAGAGCGGCCATCTTGGAAAATGGCGGGAATGTATGAAGACTATATGTGATCTTTTCTCACTCGGACCAAAATTGTCATTTAGACCCTAAGCTTCAAAATGGTACCAAAAACTAAACTTGTATTATTTAGATTTTTCAGATTACTGTTCTCGTCTTGGATGTTATTTTCACGTTTCGGCCGATGTAACCTCCGAGCTTCTTCATTGGCTCTTATTGATGAATGGTAGAAAGAATGTTTTTTTTGTTTTTCAACAAACCAATGTTGTTAGAATTCAAAATGTGTGATGTGTTTGTGAAACGGAGAGAGCGCTGAGTCGTTTCCATTTTCGTATTAATTCGGGTCCGTATCGATTTGATATTTCTGAATTTTTTTAATACGTATTATCAATCCTCATCTCAAAAATTACCTGAAGACGATTGGAGGAACATTGTGAGAATAACACCCAAGATGAGAACAGTAGTCCGAAAAATCCAGATAATACAATAAACATTTCATTCATAACTTTGTTGTAAACACAAATCAAAATCTCGCTACTTGAAATACTTGAAGCATTCATTAAAAATAATAAACATTTCATTCATAACTTTGTTGTAAACACAAATCAAAATCTCGCTACTTGAAATACTTGAAGCATTCATTAAAAATAATAAACATTTCATTCATAACTTTGTTGTAAACACAAATCAAAATCTCGCTACTTGAAATACTTGAAGCATTCATTAAAAATAATAAACATTTCATTCATAACTTTATTGTAAACACAAATCAAAATCTCGCTACTTGAAATACTTGAAGCATTCATTAAAAATAATAAACATTTCATTCATAACTTTGTTCTAAACACAAATCAAAATCTCGCTACTTGAAATACTTGAAGCATTCATTAAAAATAATAAACATTTCATTCATAACTTTGTTGTAAACACAAATCAAAATCTCGCTACTTGAAATACTTGAAGCATTCATTAAAAATAATAAACATTTCATTCATAACTTTGTTGTAAACACAAATCAAAATCTCGCTACTTGAAATACTTGAAGCATTCATTAAAAATAATAAACATTTCATTTATAACTTTGTTGTAAACACGAAACAAAATCTCGCTACTTGAAATACTTGAAGCATTCATTAAAAATAATAAACATTTCATTTATAACTTTGTTGTAAACACGAAACAAAATCTCGCTACTTGAAATACTTGAAGCATTCATTAAAAATAATAAACATTTCATTTATAACTTTGTTGTAAACACGAAACAAAATCTCGCTACTTGAAATACTTGAAGCATTCATTAAAAATAATAAACATTTCATTCATAACTTTGTTGTAAACACAAATCAAAATCTCGCTACTTGAAATACTTGAAGCATTCATTAAAAATAATAAACATTTCATTCATAACTTTGTTGTAAACACAAATCAAAATCTCGCTACTTGAAATACTTGAAGCATTCATTAAAAATAATAAACATTTCATTCATAACTTTGTTGTAAACACAAATCAAAATCTCGCTACTTGAAATACTTGAAGCATTCATTAAAAATAATAAACATTTCATTCATAACTTTATTGTAAACACAAATCAAAATCTCGCTACTTGAAATACTTGAAGCATTCATTAAAAATAATAAACATTTCATTCATAACTTTGTTCTAAACACAAATCAAAATCTCGCTACTTGAAATACTTGAAGCATTCATTAAAAATAATAAACATTTCATTCATAACTTTGTTGTAAACACAAATCAAAATCTCGCTACTTGAAATACTTGAAGCATTCATTAAAAATAATAAACATTTCATTCATAACTTTGTTGTAAACACAAATCAAAATCTCGCTACTTGAAATACTTGAAGCATTCATTAAAAATAATAAACATTTCATTTATAACTTTGTTGTAAACACGAAACAAAATCTCGCTACTTGAAATACTTGAAGCATTCATTAAAAATAATAAACATTTCATTTATAACTTTGTTGTAAACACGAAACAAAATCTCGCTACTTGAAATACTTGAAGCATTCATTAAAAATAATAAACATTTCATTTATAACTTTGTTGTAAACACGAAACAAAATCTCGCTACTTGAAATACTTGAAGCATTCATTAAAAATAATAAACATTTCATTCATAACTTTGTTGTAAACACAAATCAAAATCTCGCTACTTGAAATACTTGAAGCATTCATTAAAAATAATAAACATTTCATTCATAACTTTGTTGTAAACACAAATCAAAATCTCGCTACTTTAAATACTTGAAGCATTCATTAAAAATAATAAACATTTCATTCATAACTTTGTTGTAAACACAAATCAAAATCTCGCTACTTGAAATACTTGAAGCATTCATTAAAAATAATAAACATTTCATTCATAACTTTGTTGTAAACACAAATCAAAATCTCGCTACTTGAAATACTTGAAGCATTCATTAAAAATAATAAACATTTCATTCATAACTTTGTTGTAAACACAAATCAAAATCTCGCTACTTTAAATACTTGAAGCATTCATTAAAAATAATAAACATTTCATTCATAACTTTGTTGTAAACACAAATCAAAATCTCGCTACTTGAAATACTTGAAGCATTCATTAAAAATAATAAACATTTCATTCATAACTTTGTTGTAAACACGAAACAAAATCTTTATCATTTATTCATAGAGATAGATTAAACATTAACATTTTTGTAATTTCGATACAAATTTCCTTTTAGATGTGACCGTAAAGAAAGGCTTCGCAATTTAGAAATTGATCGCAATTTGTCTAAAGGAAAAACATTTGAACAAATCCTAAATATTTGTTTAGGAAATAAAACAATATTGCGAATCAGAAACAATAATTGAAATTAAAAAAAACAACAAATAATAGTTAATTAATAAAATGTCCTTTTTCAAAACCAATATGCAAATTAGTTAACCTTGTGACTGATATTGCATATACATAAGCAATATATAAAAAAAGATAGTATGTCTATTGTGTGAAATTGAATTAACTTCTCGTCCTTTTGGCTGAGATCAAAGTGTGGTATCTGTTCCGATGGATGCTACACCGCTTAGACCGGTACCGTCTTGGCCTTTGGGCCTTGATTCCGTCGGTCTGTGGTATTGTCCTGTGTAGTTCTAGGAGGTTCACCCTCCCAGGCTTTGCCTCCCCTCTTTGGGGAGGAGTAAGTTTATTGCTTACTGCCTGACGCGTTCCTACCGGGGAATGCCGACGGGGCTGCCCAGGCAATTTTTAATGGCCAGAGTGCTCACCTTCTCGGGCGCTGGCTTTTCAAGTCCCACTTTCCCGACTCGAGCTTGGGTCACATCTTACTTGTGGGAGTAAGATAAAACTGGCCTTGTGCCTAACCTCCTGGGGAGGTAAATAAAAAGTGTAGTGTCTGTTTCGATGGATGCTACACCGCTTAGACCGGTACCGTTTTGGCCTTCGGGCCTTGATTCCGCCGATCTTAGGGTTTGTCCAGTTTTTTTTTTTTTTTTTTTGTTTTTTTTGCCTTCTCACCCTTTGAGAAAGGGTTAGTTTATTGCTAATCGCCTGAGGCGCCCTTACCGGGGAATGCCGACGGAGCTGCCCAGGCATGTTTTGACAGCCAGAGTGCTCATTTCTTTAGGGCGCTGGCTTTTCAATCTCACTTTCCGACCTTGTGTCACATCTTCAAGCTGTGTGTGTGTGTGTGTGTGTGTGGGGGGGAGGTTAAAAATTGAATTAACTTGAAATAGGGCGTTTTGACTTTATTGTTAGTGTGAGAAATAGGTTAAACTCTTGCATTTATTCATTTAAAAATGTCAATGTACACCACAGAGGAATGTGTAAGAATAGCGTGTGATGATCTACAAAGTTTTGGATATGGTTGCCGTGCTGATGTACGTAACGAGGGTTTACAATGCAAGTTTATAAGCAAGCTTCATGTCGATGTGAATAGTAATGCCAGGGATGAAATAAATTGCTGAATGATAAATAAAAAAAAACACAAAAAAAAAAACCTATGCCCTTCATTGGTTCTAACCCTAACCCCTAAGTCCGGATGGCAATACAAAAAACAAACAAAGATGTAAAAAGCATGCGCTCAGTGAGCATACCAGGACCGTTAAAAGTCAATTTCGCCTCCAAATAACATGGCTGAAACCCTCTAATACTATCATGGTACAATTTTAACTTGATTCTCGGTGTATGATTCGCAGAGTAATCGCATGTAAAATTGAAGTTAAGAAAAAGAAAACTTATTTTTCGTGGCGTTGAAAATATAAAATTATCGGTGAAGTTCAGAATCTTTGGGTAACCATTCTACGATAAAACTACGATAAACTAATTAAATTTGCTGCTTCTGTATTTTGACAATGACATTAAAATATTTAAAGAAATGTATAAACTTTGTTATCTACTTACGTGTTAGCTGAAAATAAGATTGTACAGAAAAAAATTACGCAAATTCATCCAGTATTTATTAAATTATAAGAAAAAGAAGAAAACGATCTTGCGTATCCGTAGACATTTCAGCTTACGTATTAGGCAAGGGAGATAACTTTCAGAAAAATTCAAAATATAACAAAAATGGCGACATATAGATAAAATCGTTTTTGTATTCATAATTTAATAAATACTGGATGAATTTGCGTAATTTTTGTTGTACAGTCTTCTTTTCAGCTACCACGTAAGTACATAACAAAGTTTATACATTTTTTTTTTTTTTTTTTTTTTTTTTAAAGGGGTCTAACATGTCATTGTGAAACTGCAGAAGCACCGTAAATTTATTAGGTAAAAGTTCAGTAGAATTAAATTCTGTATCGACCCGTATACAAACAGTTTCTACATGTTAAAACTATACGGGTCGGTAGAGAATCTAATTCTGCTGCGTTTGCTATAATTTATTTGTTTTAATTTTATTTTATTTTTTGTAAGTTCTTGACTGTTGGCTGTTCTGAACTTTTACGAAATTATTTATTTTACTTAGCTTATCGTAGTTTTTTCATAGAATGGTCACTCATTTTGGAAAAGGCCGTAAAAATTGTGCGACTTTAGTTTCGCTACGCCATGTTAGGCGTCTCTTAAACAAAAAATAGCTAAAAAAAAATGCATAAACTTTGTTATGTACTTACGTGGTAGCTGAAAAGAAGACTGTACATCAAAAATTACGCAAACTCATCAAGTATTTAGTAAATTAAAAATTATAAAAAGATTTTATCTATCGGTTGACATTTAAAAACTTTTTAAAACTTTTTACCGAGAACAAAAAAAATTGAGTTATCTCCCTTGCCTAGTCAGTAAGCTGAGATGTCTACCGATATGTAAGATCGTTTTTTTTTTGGGGGGGGGGGGGGGGTCCTATTTTAATTTAATAAATATGGGATGAATTTACATAATTTTTTCTGTACAATCTTGTTTTCCGCTAACACGTAAGTATTGATTTACCCCTCTCCAGAAGTTAGGCACAAGGACAGTTTTTATCTTACTCCCACAAGTAAGATGTGACCCAAGGTCGGGTCAGGAAAGTGGGGTTTAAAAATTGCCTGGGCAGCCCCGTCGGCATTCTCTGGTAGGGGCGCCTCAGACAGTAAGCAATAAACTTACTCCTCCTCAAAGAGGGGAGGCGACGCCTGGGAAGGTGGACCTCCCAGAACTGCACAGGACAGACCCATTGACCGGCGTAAATCAAGACCCGAAGGCCAAGACAATACCAGTCTATGGGGTGCAGTATCCATCGGAACAGATACTACACTTTGATCTTAGCCAAAAGGCCAAGAAATGCTGTAGCATAACAAAAGAATCGGTAAAATTGCTATCAGATGATTGGTTCTAAATTTTATTTCTTCATCTTTGGCGAATTCATGTACAAGATTTTTTGTTTGGTTTTTGTTCCCTGAAATTATTTTTGATTGTTTTATTTTTCGTTTATACTCAGTGTGTAAAACTATTCATAGAAGAATTTATGGAAACCAAAAAAATACGAATTTTAGACTAAGTGGAGGAAAAATATAAAACACGTGTGAAGGGTGATGAATTTATTGCTGTAGCTGAAAAAAAATTTTATTTTCTCATTTTTGGTCCTCCCGATTTATAAAACCGGAAGACCTATGTTTTGAGGCATTTCCGTCCGTCCGTCCGGATTTTTCTCTGCAACCATCCATTGAATTTCTCTGAAATTTTGCATCAAGTTGTAACTTTTGTCAGGTTAGAAAGTTACATTCTCCGATTTTTGAAAAAAAATCTGGTTAGCCCCCCAGGGGGACAAAAGGCCCCGAAATGGCAAAAAATGACATTTTTTGCCCCATAACTTTTCATCCATCCATTCCATTTCTCTGAAACTTGGCCAAAATGTAGAGGCAATTGTTCCTAATAGAAAATAAGTATCACTGACCTTGGAAAAAATCTGATTCGCGCCCCCCAGGGGGTCAAAAGCACCCAAAATGGCAAAAAATAACCCCTTTCTCCCATAACGTTTGATCCATCCATTCAATTTTTCTGAAACTTGGCCAAAATGTAGAGGCACTTGTTCTGGATACAAAATGAGCATCGTGGACCTCAGAAAAATTCTGGTTCGCGCCCCCAGGGGCTACAATGGGGGGTCAAAAATGCCCCAAAGTGCCCAAATTTATTGCATTTTACACTCACCACATCGAGTCACATACAGAGGGGGACCACGCATGCGCGGCTTGTTATTTATGAACCTTTCATTTCATGGAGTGATTTCGATGCATATTTTATAAATGCATGTGTGAATTCATTCAATATTCACGATTTCTTCAAAACGTTTAAAATGTCCATTCAGTTCCTGTATTGATATTCCTTTTTCCAAATTTCCCAAAAGTAAGGTTTTCACTGGCTTTCAGATGATATTCATCGCTGGCGGCTAAGATAAAGTACTTATGATAGTTCAATAGTGTAAGGCCAGAGCGATGCTATATTCAATATTTTTTATGTAATTTTATACCATTTCAATGGTGTAAAGCATAGGTCTTCAAAGTGGGGGTCGCGACCCCCAGGAGAGTCGCGTAACCATAGAAAAGGGGTCGCCAAAATTATAACTATGGAATTTTTAAAATAATATTCAACTTATTTTTTATTTATAAAAAATTTTGGTGGGTCACGAAAAAAAATTTTTTCCAAAAAGGGGTCGCGACAAAAAAAGTTTGAAGAGCACTGGTGTAAAGGACAGATTCACGTCATTTCATAAAACTTATTTTTTATTCAGCATACATGATTAGAAATACAAATAGATAAAAGGATAGGATACATATGTTACCACATTGAAAAGCCTATAAAAACATGTTTAGATGTAATATTTATTAATAAAAAAAAAAAATCAGAACAGATTTTTTTTTTCTCTTTTCATTTTTTATTTTGATCTTTTTCCATCCATACGGACTGCTGCAAACATACGGAACCATTACTACTTCTCACCACTCTGATGAAGCAAGGTTTCTCTTGCGAAATTATTAGCCAAAAGATCAAAGTAAAATTGAAAAAGAAAAAAAACGTGTTCTAATTTTTTTTTTTAAATAAACATGCTTTGATAGGCTTTTCGCCTTATTTATTATTAAATTCTTAAAAAAAGATGTTTAAAAGAAAAAAATATGAACTCTCATGTCTCAAAGTTTCTCAATCATTAAAACTATATAAAAAAATAAAAATTTTAGTCCCAAGTCGTTCGGTGGAAAATCACTTTTGTAAGTCAATTTACTTTTTGCAGTTACTATATTAGTTTGCTTCCAAGAATTTATGCTAGTCTTAACATTATTTAAGGGATCATCAGTTGTCTACCATGAAAAACTGTTTCGGGAATTGAAAAACAAAGGAGTATTTTATTTCATGGCTTCCCAGCAGAGTTGATCAGACCCCACTATGTTGATAATGAGTACTGATTGTAATCTAGGCTCTGATCGCCTAGTTTCTCATGTTTTTTTTGCGTTTTTGCTTTGTTTTGTACAATTAGCACTGAAGATAGCCACACCAAGAAATAAATGCACAGAAGCATTTTACAAATATATTAGTGTTTGCTGAAACAATTGTATGCTGAATAAAAAAAAGTTTTATGAAATATCGTGAATCTGTCATTTATAACATTGAAATGATATAAAAATATTCGATATATATATATATATTTCACCCCAAACAAGGCACATATCTACTAAGATGTAAGGGGCTACTGTGAATTAAAGGCCATATTTATAAGGGCATCCTAAGTGGGGGAATTGTGTCGTAAGATGTTTATTCAGATTACATTTAAGTTTCTGCATGTTGGTACAGTCGGGAGCAGGTAGGGGATTCCAAAAGCAAACAGTTTGAGGAAAGAAGTTATTAGAGTAAAAAAAAACTTCCGGCATCTGGATACCTCTATATTGAAGGGGTGGGATTTTGCTGATTGGAGGGTATTTATGTTGAGGGTACCAGTGCAGCAACTTCATCGGAGCACATTCCATTTAAGTACTTGTTAAACAAGCACATTGATGTAACATAGTGGTGAGGGAGCTGGAGCTTGATAGACAGTGTGGGGCCTATTAGATTAGTGGCACTTTTTTTTCTTTTTTTTTTTCTTTTCTTAGACCCTATCCAAGAGGGAGAGACTAATTTGAAACCAAAAGATTTTGGTTTTCAAATTTTAATTCAAAATATTCATACACGTAGATGCTTCTTAAGATGTGATCAATTTCCTTATTGAATTATTTGACGGAAGCCCTATTACTGGAACGGTACATGCGCGTGAGGAGAGGCACTGAAATTTATCTGAGAGATGATGAGCATAAAACGCGAAAAGCAATCTTAGATAATGGTTTATTTATTCGGTCTTTTAGGCAGAATATTTCTTCCAGTACAATCAGCAACTTTCTCCCGACTATATCAACATGCAGAAATTTAAATGTACTGTGAACAAACATCTAGCTACACAACTCCCCGCTTAAATGTACTGTGAACAAACATCTAGCTACACAACTCCCCATTTAAATGTACTGTGAACGAACATCTAGCTACACAACTTCCCACTTAAATGTACTGTGAACAAACATCTAGCTACAGAATTCCCCACTTAAATGTACTGTGAACAAACATCTAGCTACACAACTTCCCACTTAAATGTACTGTGAACAAACATCTAGCTACAGAATTCCCCACTTAAATGTACTGTGAACGAACATCTAGCTACACAACTTCCCATTTAAATGTACTGTGAACAAACATCTAGCTACACAACTCCCCGCTTAAATGTACTGTGAACAAACATCTAGCTACACAACTCCCCACTTAAATGTACTGTGAACGAACATCTAGCTACACAACTTCCCACTTAAATGTACTGTGAACAAACATCTAGCTACAGAATTCCCCACTTAAATGTACTGTGAACAAACATCTACCTACACAACTCCCCGCTTAAATGTACTGTGAACAAACATCTAGCTACACAACTCCCCGCTTAAATGTACTGTGAACAAACATCTAGCTACACAACTCCCCATTTAAATGTACTGTGAACAAACATCTAGCTACACAACTCCCCGCTTAAATGTACTGTGAACAAACATCTAGCTACACAACTCCCCGCTTAAATGTACTGTGAACAAACATCTAGCTACACAACTCCCCATTTAAATGTACTGTGAACAAACATCTAGCTACACAACTCCCCACTTAAATGTACTGTGAACGAACATCTAGCTACACAACTTCCCACTTAAATGTACTGTGAACAAACATCTAGCTACAGAATTCCCCACTTAAATGTACTGTGAACAAACATCTAGCTACACAACTCCCCGCTTAAATGTACTGTGAACAAACATCTAGCTACACAACTCCCCGCTTAAATGTACTGTGAACAAACATCTAGCTACACAACTCCCCACTTAAATGTACTGTGAACAAACATCTAGCTACACAACTTCCCACTTAAATGTACTGTGAACAAACATCTAGCTACACAACTTCCCACTTAAATATACTGTGAACAAACATCTAGCTACAGAATTCCCCACTTAAATGTACTGTGAACAAACATCTAGCTGCACAACTCCCCACTTAAATGTACTGTGAACAAACATCTAGCTACACAACTCCCCATTTAAATGTACTGTGAACAAACATCTAGCTACACAACTCCCCGCTTAAATGTACTGTGAACAAATATCTAGCTACACAACTCCCCACTTAAATGTACTGTGAACAAACATCTAGCTACACAACTCCCCGCTTAAATGTACTGTGAACGAACATCTAGCTACACAACTCCCCGCTTAAATGCACTGGGAACAAACATCTAGCTACACAACTCCCCGCTTAAATGTACTGTGAACGAACATCTAGCTACACAACTCCCCGCTTAAATGTACTGTGAACAAACATCTAGCTACACAACTCCCCGCTTAAATGTACTGTGAACAAACATCTAGCTACACAACTCCCCGCTTAAATGTACTGTGAACAAACATCTAGCTACACAACTCCCCGCTTAAATGTACTGTGAACGAACATCTAGCTACACAACTCCCCGCTTAAATGTACTGTGAACAAACATCTAGCTACACAATTCCCCACTTAAATGTACTGTGAACGAACATCTAGCTACACAACTTCCCACTTAAATATACTGTGAACAAACATCTAGCTACAGAATTCCCCACTTAAATGTACTGTGAACAAACATCTAGCTGCACAACTCCCCACTTAAATGTACTGTGAACGAACATCTAGCTACACAACTTCCCACTTAAATGTACTGTGAACAAACATCTAGCTACACAACTCCCCGCTTAAATGTACTGTGAACAAACATCTAGCTACACAACTCCCCACTTAAATGTACTGTGAACAAACATCTAGCTACACAATTCCCCACTTAAATGTACTGTGAACGAACATCTAGCTACACAACTTCCCACTTAAATGTACTGTGAACAAACATCTAGCTACACAATTCCCCACTTAAATGTACTGTGAACAAACATCTAGTTATACAACTCCCCGCTTAAATGTACTGTGAACAAACATCTAGCTACACAACTCCCCACTTAAATGTACTGTGAACAAACATCTGGCTACACAACTCCCTCGCTTAGGATGCCTCTCTCATATGCCATTCCAGTAATAAGGTTTCCATCAACCAATTCAATAAGGAAATTGATCACAGTTTAAATAGGATACCTGTATGAATATTTTGTATTAAAATTTGAAAACCAAAACATTGTTTAGGTTTTCAAAAATTTTATATAACATAACCAATTCAATGTTTTGATTCATCAAAATCTTCCATCTAATCGAATAACGTTAGTATGCTGTCTCCGGGATGCATTGTTTCGCAGAAACTTGCAAACGTCGAACAGCTAGCATAAACTCTTATCGACACTCAAGACTCCAAGGCATGGTCTATTTTAACCATGTGTTTTATTCTTCATCGACAGGGGTAAAATTGAAACGGAATAAAAACGTTGCTTCAGAAACGCGTAAATACAAAATGGAGACAAGGCAGAGAGGAAGAGTTTTCCAATATATAAGGTGAGCTGTTAGCTAAATGATATCACAGAAAATATATTTTGAGCATAAAAGATAATACGAGAAAGAAAAAAAAAATACAAATTATGCTGAGTTACAAGAGGCGAGAAATATAGGTTAACATAAGGTAAACAAGGTTCGTTTAGATCAGGGGCGGGCAACCTCCGGCCCGCGAAGGCTTAGTGTCCGGCCCGCCACCCTGCTATGTTTTATTATTGCAATCCGGCCCGCGGACCTCCCAGTAAAACTCATATCATTTTGTGACATAGACGTAAAAGTAGGTTCCAATTAAGATTTACAGTGGGTTAAAAATGTATAAATATCAGCGAGCGATGATGCATGTATATTTCATTTTTTCTTTAACTATTAATTTCAAATCCTTGGCCTGAGATGAAAATAGAAAAAGAGAGAGAGAGAGGCAAAGAGGAAACGAGAGACGAGGAAAGGGCATGAAACAGAACTTATGTGAGGTGTGTCAAAAATGGCTCTTCGTTGGCGCCTTTTATAACATCACATACAGAAATCTCTTGAGAAAAAATATCAGATTTGTAGAGTGTTCAATGCAATTTTTGTAGAACTTATTCATGTAAACAAAATATAGTAATTCTGAGATTTTGTTTTTCACTCCGGCCCGCGATCTCCTTCCAAAAGTCACATCTGGCCCTCACTCTAAAAAGGTTACCCACCCCTGCTTTAAAATTAACTTTAGATAAAAGAAATATAAGAAACTAATACTAGCACTATTTAATTCTATTTTTAGAGAGAAGAAATAGCTCACTCTCCAATTCTCATGGTTCTGCAGGTAAGCAGTCTCTAAAATCCACTCTGTGCAGTCTTCTCCAATCACTTGCTTCCAAGTTTTCTTTGGCCGGGCAAGCTTCCTGCGATTTATTACATTCATGCTTCTGCAACGGTTTATCCAGGTGGATGAACGTTACACATGACCATACCAGCATAATCGATTCATCCTTAGGATAATCTCTATGTTGGGCGAATCCTTTGATGTGATGTGTTGATTTGGTCGGATTTCACATTGTAGATCTATCTGATGACTCATCTGTCATTGCACTGTAGTTGGGCTGGGTGAGGGCCCAGTATTCACTGTCATGTATCATGACGCTTCTGACGCAGCTGCTATACATAATTCCTGGATACCAAAAACGTCAATTGTAATAAGAGATACGTAGAATGATGGAAGTTTAGCGATGGAATTGGTAAAAAGCCGTTATATTAAAACCAGTAAACCCTAACCCAGGATTATTGCACTATATACTGAGTCTCAGAATTAGTATAATTTTGGTTATTCGGACTACTGTTCTCATCTTGAGTGTTATCATCACAACGTTTCGGCTGCTGTAACCTCCGGCCTTCTTCAGGTGTATCTTTTTCAAACTCTGGAATATTTCTGTCGAACTCGAGAATCTGGATGGAATTTCGAATGAAACCCTTTATTTAATCCACGGGGGTAGCATGCTCTTGTTCCGTCAGCCATGACTGGGAGAAGTCTTCAGTAATTCACAATTCTTCGTTGTGCCTGCACCGAGGATTCAACCTTCATACTGAACTGACATCCTTAAAAATGAACTCGGCAGAAATGCTTACCAGAATTTCAGCATCAATGCAAATTCTTCTTTAGGTAAGAAGGAATTTTCTTCCCATTGATATGTCTCTATAATATAAGACAACTTTTGTAGACAAACATACAATACAAATTTGATCTCCCATAGCTGACAATCTTCCTCGTCTCCACTGAAATAAAACCGATTTTTCTATTACACATAACCTGTTAAATTCGTGGTAGAGTTGCTGAAGTTGGGCCTAGAATTAAAGTTATTGATTATAATTTATGATAATCTCAATATATATAAGGCCAAAATCTGTATGTATGTCTCGCTAAAACTTGAAAAATACGCAACACTAAGTAGGTATTATTTTAACTTGCATCACCCCGACAAAATAATATCGAAAAATTACAAAAAGATTCATTTTTGGGGGGTTCAAATGGCTATTTTTATTTTTCAATGTGATCAAAATTTTTAATGTTATCTTGCGCATATGACGTCATATTGATAGGTACATGACGTCATGATGGTTTGGGTAATATTTTTACGCCATCGGCAAATTATTATTGTTTTTATTACGTTTTTCTTAAGACTATTGTCCTTATGAAAGAGAGGGGGGAAATCAGAAATAGTGATATTAATAGACCTCGGTAAGCCTCCTTGATTTTATATTTATAGAAGTTTCCAATTTATTTATGTAGTAATTTGTAAAAAAAAACTGCTAGTTATAATTCATGGAAGCAAAATGCAGATTTTAGGTCAAGTGAAGGAAAACTATAATTCACGTTTAAAAGCAATGCATACTATTGCTGGAACTGAAAATAAGATAATTTAGTGCCAAGGCACTGTTACTGATTAGATTCTAACAGTAAACATAAAGCTTACACACATATATATACATGAAATAAGCACATACATCATTATTCATTAATGTCTTACGGCTTACACAGCTGCTACTTCAGCATCTTATAGCTGCTGCTGATGATGCTACTTCAATGTCTTGTAGCTTACCCACATATACACACAAAATAAACATGTGCATCAATGTCGTACACATCGGCTCTGCAGCTGCTTCCGACAATGTACACACAGAAAATCAATGTGTGTACACTGAATGTATATATTATATTATTTAAGGATCAACATAGTAAAGTTTTTTCCCTGTTTTTATTTTTGTTTGTTTTTTCTTTTATTTTTTAAAACCAGCTGTTAACATTAATTTTAGGGGAATCCTAAGAAATGCTGCTATTTCAAAACATCTTATTTTATGGAAAGGACAACAAATGTAAATAAAATTTGGTACTCTTATAGAGAACGACCCACGCGTTTCCGTGACTTTGCGTCGTCAATGTTCGGGCAGGTCTCGGAAGCACCCGAGAGTTGACGAGGTGAAGACTGCCAGATGATGAATTCAAGGAAAGTTTCAAATAACAAAATTTACACAAAGAAAATCGAAGTAAAATACAAATATAAAAATAAAGAACGAACAAACCGTAGCTAAACAAATGTTAGTAATTAGATGTTTATTTTTTATTTTTTTTGTCAAAAGAACCATTGTTAATCATATGTTTTTAAATAAAAAGTTTTTTTGTGCAACGAAAAGTTTCAAAAGATGATTTTGTTAATTTTTTTATTTAACAAACAATGAAACCACTGTTTTTAAGCAATTTTTTTTTTTTTTCATTTTATAATGTTTTTTTTCATAACATTTTCTGGGTTAGGGTTAGTCTTTCGCTAGAAGTGACCGTTGCTGACTAAACTCAATGAGTCCTTCGGGAGAGTCAACGCGCTGACACATATCATAGAAATTCATTTTTTTTAACATGCTGCAGATCGTAGACATTAATTTCTTCCAAAAGTTATCATCTGCTTACTTGCAACCTGATTGGTTAATAGTTTCGTCGACATTGATTTTATTCAACTACTAGCTGTCGTTGCCGGATCGCTATTGCTTCACAAAGTTCTCTACTTTAAATATTTGAAACTTAATTAAAAATAATAAACATTTCGTTCATAAGTTTTTTCTAAAACACGATATAGATAGATAAACATTAACTTCTTGGTAATTTCGATACACATTTATTTATCTTTTAAATGTGACTGTAAAGAAAGGAAAAAAAAAATAATTTGCCTGTTCACTTGCAATTTAGAAATAGATCAGTTAAATTAACTCAATGCCTCTGAAGAAAGGAACATTTGAACACAAATACCAAACATTTATCCAAGAAATAAAACGATGTTGAAAAACAGAACTATCTGTTTTATTAAAATCAAAACACTCATTAACATAAAAAACAATAATTAATAAGTAATTATTAATAATTTATTAATAAATAAATAACTAATAATTAATTAATAACTAATTATAAATAATAGTTAATAAGATAATAATTAACTAATTATAAATAATAGTTAATAATGGAATTACTAATTGTGAATAATAGTTAATAAAGTAATTACTAATTGTGAATAATAGTTAATAAAGTAATTACTAATTGTGAATAATAGTTAATAAAGTAATTACTAATTGTGAATAATAGTTAAAGTAATTAATAATTGTGAATAATAGTTAATAAAGTAATTAATAATTGTGAATAATAGTTAAAGTAATTAATAATTGTGAATAATAGTTAATAAAGTAATTACTAATTGTGAATAATAGTTAAAGTAATTACTAATTGTGAATAATAGTTAAAGTAATTACTAATTGTGAATAATAGTTAAAGTAATTACTAATTGTGAATAATAGTTAAAGTAATTACTAATTGTGAATAATAGTTAAAGTAATTACTAATTGTGAATAATAGTTAAAGTAATTACTAATTGTGAATAATAGTTAATAAAGTAATTACTAATTGTGAATAATAGTTAATAAAGTAATTACTAATTGCGAATAATAGTTAATAAAGTAATTAATAATTACTAATTGTGAATAATAGTTAATAAAGTAATTAATAACTAATAATTGTGAATAATAGTTAATAAAGTAATTAATAACTAATAATTGTGAATAATAGTTAATAAAGTAATTAATAACTAATAATTGTGAATAATAGTTAATAAAGTAATTAATAAATAATAATTGTGAATAATAGTTACTAAAATAAATAATAATTACTAATTGTGAATAATAGTTAATAAAGTAATTACTAATTGTGAATAATAGTTAAAGTAATTAATAATTGTGAATAATAGTTAAAGTAATTAATTATTGTGAATAGTTAAAGTAATTAATAACTAATAACTGTGAATAATAGTTAATAAAGTAATTAATAAATAATAATTGTGAATAATAGTTAATAAAGTAATTAATAACTAATAATTGTGAATAATAGTTAATAAAGTAATTATTAATTACTAATTGTGAATAATAGTTAATAAAGTAATTAATAACTAATAATTGCGAATAATAGTTAATAAAGTAATTAATAACTAATAATTGTGAATAATAGTTAATAAAGTAATTAATAAATAATAATTGTGAATAATAGTTAATAAAGTAATTAATAATAATTGTGAATAGTTAATAAAGTAATTAATAACTAATAATTGTGAATAATAGTTAATAAAGTAATTAATAAATAATAATTGCGAATAATAGTTAATAAAGTAATTAATAAATAATAATTGTGAATAATAGTTAATAAAGTAATTAATAATTACTAATTGTGAATAATAGTTAATAAAGTAATTAATAACTAATAATTGTGAATAATAGTTAATAAAGTAATTAATAACTAATAATTGTGAATAATAGTTAATAAAGTAATTAATAACTAATAATTGTGAATAATAGTTAATAAAGTAATTAATAAATAATAATTGTGAATAATAGTTAATAAAGTAATTAATAATTACTAATTGTGAATAATAGTTAATAAAGTAATTAATAACTAATAATTGCGAATAATAATTAATAAAGTAATTACTAATTGCGAATAATAGTTAAAGTAATTACTAATTGCGAATAATAGTTAAAGTAATTACTAATTGCGAATAATAGTTAAAGTAATTACTAATTGTGAATAATAGTTAATAAAGTAATTAATAACTAATAATTGTGAATAATAGTTAATAAAGTAATTAATAAATAATAATTGTGAATAATAGTTAATAAAGTAATTAATAATTACTAATTGTGAATAATAGTTAATAAAGTAATTAATAACTAATAATTGCGAATAATAGTTAATAAAGTAATTACTAATTGCGAATAATAGTTAATAAAGTAATTACTAATTGCGAATAATAGTTAATAAAGTAATTACTAATTGCGAATAATAGTTAAAGTAATTACTAATTGCGAATAATAGTTAAAGTAATTACTAATTGCGAATAATAGTTAAAGTAATTACTAATTGTGAATAATAGTTAATAAAGTAATTAATAACTAATAATTGTGAATAATAGTTAATAAAGTAATTATTAATTACTAATTGTGAATAATAGTTAATAAAGTAATTAATAACTAATAATTGCGAATAATAGTTAATAAAGTAATTAATAACTAATAATTGCGAATAATAGTTAATAAAGTAATTAATAACTAATAATTGCGAATAATAGTTAATAAAGTAATTAATAACTAATAATTGCGAATAATAGTTAATAAAGTAATTAATAACTAATAATTGCGAATAATAGTTAATAAAGTAATTAATAAATAATAATTGTGAATAATAGTTAATAAAGTAATTAATAAATAATAATTGTGAATAATAGTTAATAAAGTAATTAATAAATAATAATTGTGAATAATAGTTAATAAAGTAATTAATAATAATTGTGAATAGTTAATAAAGTAATTAATAAATAATAATTGTGAATAGTTAATAAAGTAATTAATAAATAATAATTGCGAATAATAGTTAATAAAGTAATTAATAAATAATAATTGTGAATAATAGTTAATAAAGTAATTAATAAATAATAATTGTGAATAATAGTTAATAAAGTAATTAATAGTTACTAATTGTGAATAATAGTTAATAAAGTAATTAATAATTACTAATTGTGAATAATAGTTAATGAAGTAATTAATAATTACTAATTGTGAATAATAGTTAATAAAGTAATTAATAATTACTAATTGTGAATAATAGTTAATAAAGTAATTAATAATTATAAATTGTGAATAATAGTTAATAAAGTAATTAATAACTAATAATTGTGAATAATAGTTAATAAAGTAATTAATAAATAATAATTGTGAATAATAGTTAATAAAGTAATTAATAATTACTAGTTGTGAATAATAGTTAATAAAGTAATTAATAATTACTAGTTGTGAATAATAGTTAATAAAGTAATTAATAATTACTAATTGTGAATAATAGTTAATAAAGTAATTAATAACTAATAATTGCGAATAATAGTTAAAGTAATTAATAAATAATAATTGTGAATAATAGTTAATAAAGTAATTAATAATTACTAATTGTGAATAATAGTTAATAAAGTAATTACTAATTGCGAATAATAGTTAATAAAGTAATTACTAATTGTGAATAATAGTTAAAGTAATTACTAATTGTGAATAATAGTTAAAGTAATTACTAATTGCGAATAATAGTTAATAAAGTAATTAATAATTACTAATTGTGAATAATAGTTAAAGTAATTAATAATTGTGAATAATAGTTAATAAAGTAATTAATAACTAATAATTGTGAATAATAGTTAATAAAGTAATTAATAACTAATAATTGTGAATAATAGTTAATAAAGTAATTAATAACTAATAATTGTGAATAATAGTTAATAAAGTAATTAATAAATAATAATTGTGAATAATAGTTACTAAAATAAATAATAATTACTAATTGTGAATAATAGTTAATAAAGTAATTACTAATTGTGAATAATAGTTAAAGTAATTAATAATTGTGAATAATAGTTAAAGTAATTAATAATTGTGAATAATAGTTAATAAAGTAATTAATAACTAATAATTGTGAATAATAGTTAATAAAGTAATTAATAACTAATAATTGCGAATAATAGTTAAAGTAATTAATAAATAATAATTGTGAATAGTTAATAAAGTAATTAATAATTACTAATTGTGAATAATAGTTAATAAAGTAATTAATAACTAATAATTGTGAATAATAGTTAATAAAGTAATTAATAACTAATAATTGTGAATAATAGTTAATAAAGTAATTAATAAATAATAATTGTGAATAATAGTTAATAAAGTAATTAATAATTACTAATTGTGAATAATAGTTAATAAAGTAATTAATAACTAATAATTGTGAATAATAGTTAATAAAGTAATTAATAACTAATAATTGTGAATAATAGTTAATAAAGTAATTAATAAATAATAATTGTGAATAATAGTTAATAAAGTAATTAATAATTACTAATTGTGAATAATAGTTAATAAAGTAATTAATAACTAATAATTGTGAATAATAGTTAATAAAGTAATTGATAACTAATAATTGTGAATAATAGTTAATAAAGTAATTAATAACTAATAATTGTGAATAATAGTTAATAAAGTAATTAATAAATAATAATTGCGAATAATAGTTAAAGTAATTAATAACTAATAATTGTGAATAATAGTTAATAAAGTAATTAATAAATAATAATTGCGAATAATAGTTAATAAAGTAATTAATAAATAATAATTGTGAATAATAGTTAATAAAGTAATTAATAATTACTAATTGTGAATAATAGTTAATAAAGTAATTAATAACTAATAATTGCGAATAATAGTTAATAAAGTAATTGCTAATTGCGAATAATAGTTAAAGTAATTACTAATTGCGAATAATAGTTAAAGTAATTACTAATTGCGAATAATAGTTAAAGTAATTACTAATTGCGAATAATAGTTAAAGTAATTACTAATTGCGAATAATAGTTAAAGTAATTACTAATTGTGAATAATAGTTAATAAAGTAATTAATAACTAATAATTGTGAATAATAGTTAATAAAGTAATTATTAATTACTAATTGTGAATAATAGTTAATAAAGTAATTAATAACTAATAATTGCGAATAATAGTTAATAAAGTAATTAATAACTAATAATTGCGAATAATAGTTAATAAAGTAATTAATAACTAATAATTGCGAATAATAGTTAATAAAGTAATTAATAACTAATAATTGCGAATAATAGTTAATAAAGTAATTAATAAATAATAATTGTGAATAATAGTTAATAAAGTAATTAATAAATAATAATTGTGAATAATAGTTAATAAAGTAATTAATAAATAATAATTGCGAATAATAGTTAATAAAGTAATTAATAAATAATAATTGTGAATAATAGTTAATAAAGTAATTAATAATAATTGTGAATAGTTAATAAAGTAATTAATAAATAATAATTGTGAATAGTTAATAAAGTAATTAATAAATAATAATTGTGAATAGTTAATAAAGTAATTAATAAATAATAATTGTGAATAGTTAATAAAGTAATTAATAAATAATAATTGCGAATAATAGTTAATAAAGTAATTAATAAATAATAATTGTGAATAATAGTTAATAAAGTAATTAATAAATAATAATTGTGAATAATAGTTAATAAAGTAATTAATAATTACTAATTGTGAATAATAGTTAATAAAGTAATTAATAATTACTAATTGTGAATAATAGTTAATAAAGTAATTAATAATTACTAATTGTGAATAATAGTTAATAAAGTAATTAATAATTACTAATTGTGAATAATAGTTAATAAAGTAATTAATAACTAATAATTGTGAATAATAGTTAATAAAGTAATTAATAAATAATAATTGTGAATAATAGTTAATAAAGTAATTAATAAATAATAATTGCGAATAATAGTTAATAAAGTAATTAATAAATAATAATTGTGAATAATAGTTAATAAAGTAATTAATAAATAATAATTGTGAATAATAGTTAATAAAGTAATTAATAACTAATAATTGTGAATAATAGTTAATAAAGAAATTAATAAATAATAATTGTGAATAATAGTTAATAAAGTAATTAATAATTACTAGTTGTGAATAATAGTTAATAAAGTAATTAATAATTACTAATTGTGAATAATAGTTAATAAAGTAATTAATAACTAATAATTGCGAATAATAGTTAAAGTAATTAATAAATAATAATTGTGAATAATAGTTAATAAAGTAATTAATAATTACTAATTGTGAATAATAGTTAATAAAGTAATTACTAATTGCGAATAATAGTTAATAAAGTAATTACTAATTGTGAATAATAGTTAAAGTAATTACTAATTGCGAATAATAGTTAAAGTAATTACTAATTGCGAATAATAGTTAAAGTAATTACTAATTGCGAATAATAGTTAATAAAGTAATTAATAATTACTAATTGTGAATAATAGTTAAAGTAATTAATAATTGTGAATAATAGTTAATAAAGTAATTAATAACTAATAATTGTGAATAATAGTTAATAAAGTAATTAATAAATAATAATTGTGAATAATAGTTACTAAAATAAATAATAATTACTAATTGTGAATAATAGTTAATAAAGTAATTACTAATTGTTAATAATAGTTAAAGTAATTAATAATTGTGAATAATAGTTAAAGTAATTAATTATTGTGAATAGTTAAAGTAATTAATAATTGTGAATAATAGTTAATAAAGTAATTAATAACTAATAATTGTGAATAATAGTTAATAAAGTAATTAATAACTAATAATTGTGAATAATAGTTAATAAAGTAATTAATAACTAATAATTGCGAATAATAGTTAAAGTAATTAATAAATAATAATTGTGAATAATAGTTAATAAAGTAATTAATAATTACTAATTGTGAATAATAGTTAATAAAGTAATTAATAACTAATAATTGTGAATAATAGTTAATAAAGTAATTAATAAATAATAATTGTGAATAATAGTTAATAAAGTAATTAATAATTACTAATTGTGAATAATAGTTAATAAAGTAATTAATAACTAATAATTGTGAATAATAGTTAATAAAAAAATTAATAACTAATAATTGTGAATAATAGTTAATAAAGTAATTAATAACTAATAATTGTGAATAATAGTTAATAAAGTAATTAATAAATAATAATTGTGAATAATAGTTAATAAAGTAATTAATAATTACTAATTGTGAATAATAGTTAATAAAGTAATTAATAACTAATAATTGCGAATAATAGTTAATAAAGTAATTACTAATTGCGAATAATAGTTAAAGTAATTACTAATTGCGAATAATAGTTAAAGTAATTACTAATTGCGAATAATAGTTAAAGTAATTACTAATTGCGAATAATAGTTAAAGTAATTACTAATTGTGAATAATAGTTAATAAAGTAATTAATAACTAATAATTGTGAATAATAGTTAATAAAGTAATTAATAAATAATAATTGTGAATAATAGTTAATAAAGTAATTAATAATTACTAATTGTGAATAATAGTTAATAAAGTAATTAATAACTAATAATTGCGAATAATAGTTAATAAAGTAATTACTAATTGCGAATAATAGTTAATAAAGTAATTACTAATTGCGAATAATAGTTAATAAAGTAATTACTAATTGCGAATAATAGTTAAAGTAATTACTAATTGCGAATAATAGTTAAAGTAATTACTAATTGCGAATAATAGTTAAAGTAATTACCAATTGCGAATAATAGTTAAAGTAATTACTAATTGTGAATAATAGTTAATAAAGTAATTAATAACTAATAATTGTTAATAATAGTTAATAAAGTAATTATTAATTACTAATTGTGAATAATAGTTAATAAAGTAATTAATAAATAATAATTGTGAATAATAGTTAATAAAGTAATTAATAATAATTGTGAATAGTTAATAAAGTAATTAATAAATAATAATTGTGAATAGTTAATAAAGTAATTAATAAATAATAATTGCGAATAATAGTTAATAAAGTAATTAATAAATAATAATTGTGAATAATAGTTAATAAAGTAATTAATAATTACTAATTGTGAATAATAGTTAATAAAGTAATTAATAATTACTAATTGTGAATAATAGTTAATAAAGTTATTAATAACTAATAATTGCGAATAATAGTTAAAGTAATTAATAAATAATAATTGTGAATAATAGTTAATAAAGTAATTAATAAATAATAATTGCGAATAATAGTTAATAAAGTAATTAATAACTGATAATTGCGAATAATAGTTAATAAAGTAATTAATAACTAATAATTGCGAATAATAGTTAATAAAGTAATTAATAACTAATAATTGCGAATAATAGTTAATAAAGTAATTAATAACTAATAATTGTGAATAATAGTTAATAAAGTAATTAATAAATAATAATTGTGAATAATAGTTAATAAAGTAATTAATAATAATTGTGAATAGTTAATAAAGTAATTAATAAATAATAATTGTGAATAGTTAATAAAGTAATTAATAAATAATAATTGCGAATAATAGTTAATAAAGTAATTAATAAATAATAATTGTGAATAATAGTTAATAAAGTAATTAATAATTACTAATTGTGAATAATAGTTAATAAAGTAATTAATAATTACTAATTGTGAATAATAGTTAATAAAGTTATTAATAACTAATAATTGCGAATAATAGTTAAAGTAATTAATAAATAATAATTGTGAATAATAGTTAATAAAGTAATTAATAAATAATAATTGCGAATAATAGTTAATAAATAATAACTGTGAATAATAGTTAATAAAGTAATTAATAAATAATAATTGTGAATAATAGTTAATAAAGTAATTAATAACTAATAATTGTGAATAATAGTTAATAAAGTAATTAATAAATAATAATTGTGAATAATAGTTAATAAAGTAATTAATAATTACTAGTTGTGAATAATAGTTAAAGTAATTAATAATTACTAGTTGTGAATAATAGTTAATAAAGTAATTAATAATTACTAGTTGTGAATAATAGTTAATAAAGTAATTAATAATTACTAGTTGTGAATAATAGTTAATAAAGTAATTAATAATTACTAATTGTGAATAATAGTTAATAAAGTAATTAATAATTGTGAATAATAGTTAAAGTAATTAATAATTGTGAATGATAGTTAAAGTAATTAATAATTGTGAATGATAGTTAAAGTAATTAATAATTGTGAATGATAGTTAAAGTAATTAATAATTGTGAATGATAGTTAAAGTAATTAATAATTGTGAATAATAGTTAAAGTAATTAATAACTAATAATTGTGAGCCTTTTGGCCAAGATCAAAGAGTAGTATCTGTTATGATGGATACTGTACACGCCGGTCTATGGGTCTTTCCTGTGCAGTTCTAGGAGGTCCACCCTCCCAGGCTTTGCCTCCCCTCTTTGGGGAGGAGTAAGTTTATTGCTTACTGCCTGAGGTGCCCTTATCGGGGAATGCCGACGGGGCTGCCCAGGCAATTTTTAATGGCCAGATTGATCACCTTCTTGGGCGCTGGCTTTTCAAGCCCCACTTTCCCGACCCGACCTTGGGTCACATCTTACCGCTGTGGAAGATAGATAAATAACAATAGTTAATAAAGTAATTAATAATAACTAATAATTGGGAATAATAGTTAATAAAGTAATAAGTAACTAATCATAAATAATAGTTAATAAGGTAATAATTAACTAATTGTGAATAATAGTTAAAGTAATAACTAATAATTGTGAATAATAGTTAAAGTAATAACTAATAATTGTGAATAATAGTTAAAGTAATAACTAATAATTGTGAATAATAGTTAAAGTAATAACTAATAATTGTGAATAATAGTTAAAGTAATAACTAATAATTGTGAATAATAGTTAAAGTAATAACTAATAATTGTGAATAATAGTTAAAGTAATAACTAATAATTGTGAATAATAGTTAAAGTAATAACTAATAATTGTGAATAATAGTTAAAGTAATAACTAATAATTTTTTTTTTTTAATTCTCAATATTTTTTTGTAGGAGGTAATTTCTATTATTCATCTCCAACTTTATATTCTTGGTGCGATGGGAGGTATTTAATTCAATTTTAATACAAGTGAGAAAATCAAATTTCCCTCATTTTCATAATGTTGCATATGCTTCCATCCGGAGTTTTAAATTTGCCATCCTTTTTCGAAAAATAGAATCTCCATTTTCAGTTGCTGATTGTATTTAAAACATATTCAGTCTCAAATAGTATTGTGAAACAAAACTATTTGTTTTATTAAAATCAAAAAAAAAAAAAAAAAAATAATAATTGAATTAAAAATATAAATAACAAATAATAGTTAATTAATAAAATGTCCTTTTTCAAAACCAATATGCAAATTAGTTAACCTTGCAACTGATATCACATATGCATAAGTAGTATAGAAAAAAATGGCCGGTGTATAGTAGAATTAGATTGAAGTCGGCCATTTTGACTTTACCGTTCGTGCGAGAAATGGACCTGACTTTCACATTTATTCATTTAGATATAAAATGTATTTTTTATCATTGAGTATTTATTTGTACTTCATCGCTTTTTATGTTCTCGTATGACTTTTAAAAATTTGCTTCTTTCATTATATTCCACAAAGCCATATGAAGATATGTGCAGAACTCTGGAATATTTCTGTCGAACTCGGGAATCTGGACGGAATTTCGAATGGAACCCTTTATTTAATCCATTGTAGATCTATCTTATGACTCATCTGTCATTGCACTGTAGTTGGGCTGGGTGAGGGCCCAGTATTCACTGTCATGTATCATGACGCTTCTGACGCAGCTGCTATACATAATTCCTGGATACCAAAAACGTCAATTGTAATAAGAGATATGTAGAATGATGGAAGTTTAGCGATGGAATTGGTAAAAAGCCGTTATATTAAAACCAGTAAACCCTAACCCAGGATTATTGCACTATATACTGAGTCTCAGAATTAGTATAATTTTGGTTATTCGGACTACATTTCTCATCTTGAGTGTTATCATCACAACGTTTCGGCCGCTGTAACCTCCGGCCTTCTTCAGGTGTATCTTTTTCAAACTCTGGAATATTTCTGTCGAACTCGAGAATCTGGATGGAATTTCGAATGAAACCCTTTATTTAATCCAAAGGGGGTAGCATGCTCTTGTTCCGTCAGCTATGACTGGGAGAAGTCTTCAGTAATTCGCAATTCTTCGTTGTGCCTGCACCGAGGATTGAACCTTCAACCTTCATACTGAACTGACATCCTTAAAAATGAACTCGGCAGAAATGCTTACCAGAATTTCAGCATCAATGCAAATTCTTCTTTAGGTAAGAAGGAATTTTCTTCCCGTCGATATGTCTCTATAATATAAGATGACTTTTGTAGACGAACATACAATACAAATTTGATCTCCCATAGCTGACAATCTTCTTCATCTCCACTGAAATAAAACCGATTTGTCTATTACAAAACCTTGGCTTTCATTATATTACGTAAAGCCATATATTCATATTCGATAAAGTGATTAGGAAGATGTGTGCAGAACAGAAGACCTGGTATGGTATGGCCACGTTCAAAGAATGGATGAAAGTTCTTGGGTCAGTAGATGTAGAACAGTTGAGGTAGCAGGTTCAGTTCACAGGGGAAGGCCAAGAAAAACATGGGAGCAAGTGATAAAAATAGACTTGAGAAAAAAGGGACAAATAAAGACCGGGCGAAAGATAGGTTGTTTGGAAGTCAATTTCTTGAAGAAGTCCAACACATGCCAGCATGTGAAACAGATGGTAAACCGATGAATGATGATGATCGTTGTCGTTCGTTTCCTAAATTTCCAATAGATCAATGGATGATCTTTATCTCGCTGATAACGATATCCACAAGTGGTCCTTCTATCCTCTCAATATAACCAATCTGAATTCCCAAAAAACAATTAGATTAAAATTATTTTCTGATTTCTTAAAAGTTAGACGCTTATTAAGAGCTGCTTTTGATACACTTAAAAACAAATTTACTTACGTTCAAATATGCATTTGTGAGTTTCAGCAATTTTGGGGCCAACTCATTGTATTCTGTTTAACGTCCGTTTTACATTCTGGCCAGAAATTGGTTAGATTTTTAGAGATGTTTATCGCTCTTTCTCTCAAGTCCATCCATATCTCTTCCTGCCGTGTTTTCATTGGCTTTTCCCCCGCCAAGTGACCCTGATTCCTAAACTGCTCTACATCTACTAATAGATTAGAGTCGAGAATGCAGCAGCATTGCGTAAAACATAACCTATAAAAAAAAAGTCAATCTCTTCAAACGTATTGCAATAAACTGTCCGTTATGTTTTAATTGATACTGTTGCATCCGTAGCTCTTATGGTGTAATCTGTAGCGGTGTCATCAGACATCATTCTGGGTGAGTTCTGTGTATAATGCGGCGGTAATTCTGGGTTTGCTCAGTTTGTTGACGGGGGGGGGGGGGATTCAATTCAATCTTTTGTGGTACTTGTAAGCATTGCGTACACAAGATGTGCAGTGGAAGTACTGGTAGGTTGAAAGATGATATCAAGTTTGTATGCAAGAAGTGTAAGACAATTGAGAGGGATGAGAACTGAGACGTGGAGAAAATATAAGTTATTGAGGTTGTCAAGAAATTTTACATTGATTATACTATTGGAGCACAGGGTGGAGCAGGTGCTAGTGTGATTGAAAGAGTTAAGAGTGGATGGCGTAAGTTCGGGGAACTTTTGCCATTACTAACCAGCAGAGCGTTACTACTGTCAACCAAAAGAAGTCTATCAGGCATGTGCATGCAGTGTGATGTATAGAACTGAGACTGATCCAGTGAGGGTTGAGGACATGCGTTGCATGGCGAGAAATGATATGAGAATGATATAATTGATGTGTAATGTGAGTATTAAAGACGGGCTTAGTTTTGATGATTTCAGCGGAAGATTAAATCTAGACATAGTTCGATGGTATAACCCCGTTGACAGAATGGATGAGAGTTTTGGGGGTAAGTAGATGTAGAACAGTTGAGGGAGTAGGGTCAGTTGGCAGGGGAAGGCCAAGGAAAACCTGGGAGGAAGTGATAAAAATAGACTTGAGGGATAAAGACCTGGCCAAAGATAGGTTAGTTTGAAAGTCAATTTCTTAAAGCTGTCCAACACATGCTAGCATGTAAAACGGACATTAAACCGAATGTGATAATGCTGTTTCTAATAGAATTATCTGTTCTTGGCATTTTGGGGCCATTTTAATGTTCTTTTCTGACATTTTTTTACATTTTTTTGTTAAGGTGTCACCACTTATTAAGGTCAAAAGCTATTTGAGGATAAGGATTGACGAGATTGATGGATTGTCAGTTGAATTACGAAGAATATTATGAGAGAATTGAAAATAGTGAACAGAAGTTCTTGGAAAGAAACTTAGTTCATGGAAATTCCAACTGACAAGAAAGGAAAGTTCTTTTTAATTTTGGTAGCAAGACAAGTTCTTGTTGTGAATACCTTGCAAGGAGGAACCAGAGATTGGGGCTAAGTCGAGCACCTTTCATAGAAATAATAGCGAAGGACATTTTTTTTGCATCTCTTATTGTTAACGACAGGCTTTTGTCATTCAAGAACTGTATCGATAACACGTGGTTCGGTATTTAATTCTTGGTATGAGGCATCTTCGTTAGCGTCTGTGTTTGACTCGGTAGCGTGAGACAGTTTCTGCAGACGAAGGTATCATGAAAACTTTATCTCCTATCGTTTAAAATTTTCATCTCCATTTGAGTAAAATTAATTTTAGACCGGGTCCATAACCAATTGGATTGCTGAGATTTTTTTTATTTAATTTTTTTTATTTAATTTTTTTTATTTAATTTTTTTTATTTAATTTTTTTTATTTAATTTTTTTATTTTTTTATTTTTTTTTTTAGAATAATGAACCAAACTATAAAAGACTTTTTTCCTTTTTTTTTAAATTCAGATTCAAACATTTGTAAATAACCAATTGGATTGCTGAGATTTTTTTAATTTAATTTTTTTTAATTTAAAAAAAATTTTTTTTTTTTTAGAATAATGAACCCTACTATAAAAGACTTTTTTCCCTTTTTTTAAAATTCAAATTCATACATTTGTAAATAACCAATTGGATTGCTGAGACTTTTTTTTATTTAATTTTTTTATTTATTTAAAAAAATTTTTTTTTTTAGAATAATGAACCATACTATAAAAGACTTTTTTCCCTTTTTTTTAAATTCAAATTCATACATTTGTAAATAACCAATTGGATTGCTGAGATTTTTTATTTAATTAATTTTTTTATTTTTTATTTAAAAAAATTTTTTTTGTTTAGAATAATGAACCATACTATAAAATACTTTTTTCCCTTTTTTTAAATTCAAATTCATACATTTGTAAATAACCAATTGGATTGCTGAGATTTTTTATTTAATTAATTTTTTTATTTTTTATTTTTTAACATTTTTTTTTTATAATAATGAACCATACTATAAAAGACTTTTTTCCCTTTTTTTTTAATTCAAATTCATACATTTGTAAATAACCAATTGGATTGCTGAGATTTTTAAAATTTAATTTTTTTAAATTAAAAAAAAAAATTCTTTTTTCTTTGTAGAATAATGAACCAAACTATAAAAGACTTTTTTTCCTTTTTTTTTAAAAATCCAAATTCATACATTTACAAGATACCGGAAAAATATTAGTTTTAATGATAAATAATTTAGCGGAACTTTTTTGGGAATCCGAATCGGCCAAATTTGTGCCTATTTTCCGACGCCAAGGACGATTCTTTTAATTGTTTTCTTTGTTTTTGTTTAAAACAGAATTTTTCCATTCCTGGAACTAATGATAGATATTATTAATTTTAAACTAAAATCTATAGATTATTGTCCCCCCCCCCCCCACACACACACATACACACACTAAGTGTAATTTTACATTTGCAAAAATATATACACATAGCACATGGGTTTAAAAAACAACAACTCTATACCTAAATATTTAGAGATATGAAAGGAATCAGTAATTGTATCGGAATCTGGAATTTATAACGGAATCGATTATTGGGAAAATATTGGAATCGTCCTATCACTAGTTGTAACTAATGCTTGTCAATCAAGTAACACTAAACTATGTATCGCAAACCAGCCTAGAGTTAGGGTTAAATACAGTGGAATTCTATTCAATTTCAAATTATTTGTAACTCATTTATGTCTTTAGGTTATTTTGATGAAATTTGCATATGAACAGTGTGTCCACATTCTGGGGTCTGATTTTATTTCATCTGTTTCCCTCAACTTCTAATATTTGTTAGCAAAATATTTCTTTGAGCATGGAAATTTGAATGTAATATTGAGATTGGAAGGCATACAAAGAAAAGTGACAAAACTAATAAAAAAAAAAAACTCAGCCAATTTAGTGTGCAAAAATGGGTAAATCCAGTGAAATTCTTGTGATAACTCACTCATTTTTCAAGGTTATTTTGATAAAATCCGGATGCAATCAAAATGCACAATTCTTTCTCTTGTGTCATTGTTTTTTTTTTCTTCAGGTAACTTCAAGTTACTATTTTCAGTGACGTTCGATTTGTTTTGTCAATACTGGTGTTTTACAACTTGATGCATACTATATTGTGTGTCTGTTTGCATAGAAAGACAGTCCCATCTTAAAGAAAAAGGGCCGCTCGTTAATCTGGGGGGGATTAATATAGGGTCTTAAGTGGTTTTGCACAGAAGCAATCCAAGCTGAAAACTTTAGTGAATGGAATTTTTGTCCTATTATCAAAGTGTTTTAGTCCGTTTTTACATAGTCTAAATCCAAGGGTTTTTTATATTGATTTACTATAAAAATATATATATATATCTTTATCTCTACTGTATATTGAATCATATTACGAAGATTCAATGTATTAGCTGTTGAACTGAATCTTAAATGAACAGTCAAAGTTGCACTTCGATGTCATTTTTGTACATTTTTCTGGGAGATAATAGGATTTTGCCCACTGTTTAGGCTGGCTTGATCTAATTATTGCTTCCATTATGAATAAATTTCATTTACCACAAGATGACATTAGATTTGTAAGGATTTTTCACTTTTTCAAAGACTGTATTTGTAGTTATACACTGAAAATTGGCTTCTGGACCCATAGCACACAAGATGTCAAATTTTCTAATTTCTAAAAAACTTTGAATAGTCATAATTTGGTGCCTAAGTGAGCTACCAAAATAAATTCAGTATCAATGTTTGTTTTGAAAAGATCTTTTATAGTTTTTCGATATAATGAAAATAAAATTTTGGTTTGGGATAGCTACTATTAAAAGTATTTATGCATAAGTTTCAATGTATTTGTCTCCGTTTATTTATTTAAACATTTTTTTAATCTTTCCAGATCAACATGGCATACAGACCTCGTGGATATGGGTTAACAGAAGAAGTTAACCGAAAGGTAAATGCTTTTGACATTTGTGATTTTTATTCAAGTGTCCCTATTAACTCCCCTCCCATAAGAGCAGAGTTAGACACAAGGTCGGTTTTTAAATGTGGGGGAAAAAAATCAACTCCCCAAAAAGAAGCATTCTGTATTTGTACAAAAATTTAAAAAAATTATCTCAGTCTAAAACTAGGATCACTTCCTGTACCAACCGAGGACAGATCAGATACTACACTGTGATCCCAGCTCCAGTGTCTTTTAATTGTACCTCCCTGATTCATGACTATGAAAGATGTGATGCTTAATTTGTAAAGTAATTTTTAAATGGTGGATTTTTGTTTTAAATATTGTATGATATCTGTGTCGGCATTCTTATTTTCAATTTTGTTGCCTTGTGTAACTACCTTTCGTTCCTGACACAAAATCTGTACACGTTTATCTGACACTAGGTTCGCAAGAGTCTTAATAGATTTTTTGGTGCTTGTACACTGTTTCGGGCAGACGGAAAAATTATTTATGTGTGAAAACAATATTATGTACTTACTCAGTGGTATTTTATTGTTCGATGTTGAAAAAAGTAGGAAAAATTATCCAGTAAAACTTTAATTACAAATATTTTTCCATTTTCCGTATCGTACAAGTCACTTCGCTGACTATGCCTCCATTTGCTACCGTTGGACAGAAGTCAAGGGCAGGTAATACTCATTTAAAAAACAAAAAAAATAAAAAAACAAGTACATTGATAAAAAACATAATTTATTGCAATGACTATATTTAATGTGAAAGTAAATAAAATTAAAGTAATTAAATTGAAACTGGGTATCTTTCCGCAACTTAGTGGAAGAGACTGCCTAGCTTGCAAATTATCTTCCCTTGACTTGTGTTTAACGGAAGAAGATGGAGGCATAGTCATCGAAGTGACTTGTACGATACGGAAAATATTTGTAATTAAAGTTCTACTGGATAATTTTTCCTAATTTTTTCAACATTGAACAATAAAATACCAGTGAGTAAGTACATAATATTGTTTTCACACATAAATAATTTTTCAGTCTGGCCAAAACAGTGAACAAGCACCCAAGTTTTTTTTGTTTTTTTTAATTTTTTTTTTTTGTTGCAACGACATTCACCCGGGTCAGGTTGAGCCGGCTTCTTTGTGCTGCACCATGTCCCGAACCATGGCGTTCCACGCATGGTGGTCCTGAGTAAGGTCACAGGAAGATCGTTAATCAATCGTGATTCCACCGTCGAAGACTGACCATTTGTGGACCTGAAACCATAGCCAAGTCCTTCCTGCTGGTTTTCGCCTATGTCCTCAGCTATCCACTGATGCACCTGCGCCACCCAGGCAGAGAAGTAGGTAGGATTACATTGCAAATTAATTTCCCGTCTGGACAATGAGCTGTATGCCCGGACCATTGAAGTTGTTGTTGCAACAAGATTGATGACGGGGATTTCAGGTTGAGGCGTTGGTGGAGAACAACAGTCAGGACACTGCCGCCAACATCGGATGCAGTGGAGGTAGTCATTCTCAAAGACTTTCAACTTTCTGCCAATCAACCAACCTCATTGGACATGTCTCGCAACCATAGAGGATTGTTCAAACAATAGAATTATACACATGCTCATTGGTTGATACTGAAATCTCTAGACGGCCCCACAAAGACCATTAGGAGTGTAGATAGACGGATCTAGCAGCCCCAACTCGAAGATCGACCTCCACACACCACACCCTACCTGGATGAAAAAACAGGGATAAGCGATCGCGCACACACGCTCTGTTCTCAGTCAGAGCCAGTGAGATCCCCAACTTGCTACAGAAACTTATGTCTTCCACGACACAGCGTTACTAACTGTTGCGCCCAATGAACTCTGCCATAGCCTCTGCTTACCAGCATCTCTGCAAATCAACAAAAGTCAGTCTTGAACTTCCAAATATAATGACGGCTTGTCAGTCTCACTACTCAAGTCCATGTTCGTAGCTCCTGGGTATGACCTTAAAAGACATCCAGTGGTGAGGCCCCCATTGGGGAGCTGTGAGGAATGTGGAGTTGCCCCTTAGTTGCCATTGCTCCCAGGTCCACTCCGGCCCGGAGTGGTAGTACCTGTAAGGACCTCCATTTATGGGTCAAATAGAACCTACTGGCGCTACCAAATCAGGCTGTCTGAAGTTATTGACTTCCTGACTCAAAATGCACCAAACATTGATGTTTTTTTTTTCTTTGCAAAACTCAATCATATTTTGCAAAATCCAAAACAAAAAATAATTTCCCTCCCTCTACTCACCTCGCCCTTTCACTAAACTAAACACAATGAATAAATACTTGAACATATAAAAAACTTGAAGCATAAAAACTTTCACCAAAATGACTGGATTCAGCATTAAATAATCTGAAAAGGGTTGATCTGCCGTAAACCAAAACAACCATGTTCGTACGGACGTAACACTTTGAGCATTTCTTACTTTTGGTTATTCAACAAGAAATAAAGTTGATATGGTATGGATAGATTTTGTTGTCATTAACTTTTGATAAATGCCTTTTCCACTACAGATATACGCATATGGACTAGAAGCAGCCAAGTTTAAATCCTATCATTTATTGCTTTTTCTTAACTAAAATTATGGGCCCTACAATCCAAATTCTAGTATATATTAAATTGTTTTTAATGCCAATACATAGTCAAAGCAAAATAAATTGTTTTGGACTATTCAAATAATTTCCACTGCTATTGATAATGTTTACCCATTCATTTATTCATTTATTTTTTTTATCACTTATGTTTGAATTCAAGTTTAAAATCTTTTAATGTTTTTTTATGGAAATCGCTCCAGACAAGGCATGAAGCCACTTGATGTAAGGAGCTAACAAGAACGAAAAATGATTATCACAGACAAGAGATACCTATTGATCTTAGTCTTGAAAAGGCCAACGCTATAGGTAGGAGGAAAACAGTCAGCAGGAAGAGAGTTCCACAAACCTGCAGTTTTTTTAAAGAAGCTACTGGAATAGGAAGCTGTATTACAATGAGGTATCAAAACAGCGAATTGATGGAGACCACTAGACCAACGAGTAAAACGAACTGGAACAAAAAAAGCAGGGAAAAGATCACATAATTCTGAAGAACACATGCGATAATAGTATTTATAGAAAAGACTGAGACTACCAACATGACATCTGTGAGAGAGAGGGTGCAGAGAAGAAGAAAAGATAAGGCCAATCAAATTACAGATACGTTTCTGCACCTTATCAAGAACCCTCAAATGGAATAGAGATTCACCAGCCCAAATAGGACAACAGTACTCCATACATAGTCTGATAGTAGATTTGTTGAGATAGAGAATAGCCTCAGGTGTGAGAAAGTGTTTGGAGCGATAGAGAGAACCGATTTTACGAGAGGCAGAAAGAGCAATGGACGATTTGATGAGAAAGAACGATCAAGAAGTTTCAGTCAATTTTTTATTTTTTTTGAAACATGACGTAAATCAAGTCTATGACGTCACGCCAAAGCTATAATTATTTTGTTACGGTAATGTTTTAAGCTTTATTTATAAGAAAGTCTAAATAGCTCAGTTGGTAGAATGTCAGACTGAAGATCTCAAGGTTTCGATTTCGATTTTCGGTCATGGCATCCACTTTTATTTGTTGGGAATTTATTATTTACTATTAATGCAAAATTCTCCATTTTTAAAAGTAGTTTAGATCTCTGATATTTCAAAATGAGACAAATTCCGCAATGTATTATGTTCAGAAACATTGTGACGGACAGAAATCTCTAAGATGAGTCGACACTTATCAAGGCTAAAAGCCACTCAAATATAAGAGTTAATAGATTATATTGAAACAGTTAGCTCCCATAATAGCTGCTAAAGTTTAGCAAATGGTTTTGTTTGAAAGCTCTGGTAACAGAACGGTACCAAATTGAAAGCTGAATTTGAGACGCTCTCAAATTCACGGTCTACATTTTTTTTTCATGTCTAAAAATTAATTATAATTAACAATTGATATACATTTTTGGTGCTTGTACATATGAACCCTGACATTGAAATATTTAAAGAATGTATAAACTTTATTATGTACTTACGTGTTAGCTGAAAATAAGATTGTGCAGAAAAAATTACACAAATTCATCCAGTAGTTATTAAATTATAAGAAAAAGAAAAAAAAATGATTTTACGTACATTTTGATATTTTTGTAAACAATGGAGACCCCAAACCCCGAAATCGTGAAAATATGAGTTATCGTCCTTGACCAACTGGAAAAATGGTGAAAATATCTATCGAGTGATAAAATTGTTTTTTATTTATAATTAAATAAATACTGGATGAATTTGCATAATTTTTGGTGTACAGTCTTTTTTTTTCATTTACCACGTAAGTACATAACGAAGTTTATACATTTCTTTAGCTATTTTATTTTTAAGAGCGGTCTAACATGTCAGGGTTGATATGCACAAGCACCACATTTTTTCTTTATGTCTTAAAAATGAATTATAATTAACAATTGATATACAATTTTTCTTTTTAATGTCCATTAACGAAAGTCAAAAAGAACTTTACATTAAAAGACTTGAGTTAAATGTGATTATATTATTACAATGAAAATTAAATATTAATTAAAAAAATTTTTTAATGGAAATAGTATTAATTAAAAAAAATTTTTAATGGAAATAGTATTAATTAAAAAGATTTTTTAATGGAAATAGTATTAAAAAGATTTTTTAATGGAAATAGTATTAATTAAAAAAAATTTTTAATGGAAATAGTATTTAAAAAAATTTTTAATGGAAATAGTATTAATTAAAAAATTTTTTTAATGGAAATAGTATTAATTAAAAAAAATTTTTAATGGAAATAGTATTAATTAAAAAAATTTTTTAATGGAAATAGTATTAATTTAAAAAATTTTTTAATGGAAATAGTATTAATTAAAAAAAATTTTTAATGGAAATAGTATTAATTAAAAAATTTTTTTAATGGAAATAGTATTAATTAAAAAATTTTTTTAATGGAAATAGTATTAATTAAAAAAATTTTTTAATAGAAATAGCTCTAAATAGGGCATGAAGCCACTTGATGTAAGGAGCTAAAAAAAAAAAATTACTTCAAGGTCTTTATCTTCTTTCGTGTGAATCAGATGATTCTGGTGTTGGCATTAGTTTCCCCGATGTTTTTCTAGTTAGAAATCTTTCTGGAAAGACATCGGGTACTTACGGGAAGGACCACGACAAGGTTGCCAACATCTCTAAGTGAAAGTGGTACTGTGGAACCGACTGGATTCGAACTTGGAACACCCAGGTCTTCAGTTCGTGTCGTTATCCATTTAACCACCGTCACCTCCCACTTCAAGGTCAAAAACTAGCCAATGATAATTGTTATATGGATAGATTCTGACCCAGAAAACAGCAATTAAAATTTTTTAGTTATTTTTGGTTTCGATTTTCAGTCATGGCGTCCGATTTATTTATTGGAAATTTATAGTTTATTATTACTATTAATGAAATATTCTCCATTTCTAAAAGTAGTTAAGATCTCAAGGTTTTGGTTTCAATTTCCAGTTACAATAAAAAAAAAAAAAAAATTAAAAAAAAAAAAAAATTGTGACTGAAAGACAAAATCTTTAGACCGTTGGGAAAAGTATGAGTACATGAATAAAATAAGTATTGTTTCACCTTCAAGTAATCCCCAAAACAAATTTTGTATTTATACTGTAAAATTCTTTAAAAAATATTTTCAAATTTTTTTTTTCAATCAAATATTTTTCAAATTTCAATTCCAATTTTTTCATCTTTTTAACAGAAACAAATTTTATGGAAGAAAAAATGCGAGAATCATTTTCTAATTTTTTAATTTTTTTAAAATTAATTTTATTTTAATTTTCAGATCAAAAAAAAGTATAACACCGAACTTGAACAACAGGCTCGAATTTGGATTGAGGATGTTATTGCAGAACCATTGGTAAGCATTTTAAAAATTGTATTTTTTAGCTTTTTAAATATTTAAAAAATTTTAGATGAGGATTGATAATTTGGATTATTTGGACTACTGTTCTCATCTTGGATGTTATTCTCACAACGTTTCGGCGGATGTAACCTCAAACCTTCTTCAGGAACGTCTTGTTTGAATCTGTACAGAATTTTCGAACTGAACCCTTTATTTAATCCACAGGGATAGATTGTTCTTGTCCCGTCAGCCGTGACCAAGTAAAAGTGATTCTTAATTATATTCTTAGTATCGCCCGTACTGAGGATTGAACCTTCAACCTCCAGAATACTGTCACTTAGAACTGATTATTACTTAGCACTTTTATCCATTGTTCCATGGGTCAAGAGTTAGGGTTAGGGTCTGAAACATGATGATACCATCTAAGATGAGAAGAGTAATCCGTAGAATACAAATATAAGTTCAGATTTGAATAACCGTATTTATATTTACTTTCTCACTGTTATTGGAAGGCAGTCCATCTAGGTGAAGGTAAAACCCTGATTTCAACCCTCCGCTGCCTTGTGAAATACCCACCCATGGGGTAAGTTTTCAGGAGAAAACCATGAGGAAAAATCCGGAGTGGTGACCCTAAGGCAGTTTTCGATGTTGCCTACAACTCCGTTCTACCAACTTTTGTGACGTCGCTTGTGCCAAACTGTAACAGCCTTGCTGTTACAGTTTGGATCCATCAGCGACGTGGAAAGAGTGGGGACATGCTACGTGAGCAACAGCCTGTCCTCGATATCACACCGCACAGGGGAGCATCCAACAACACTCAATCAACACTCCTACAGAGTACGCTTCAGCTTCTCTTCAGTGGTCTTTGCGACAGAGACTGCCACTCCCACATGGGTCTCTTTAGCCACAAGTGGCGCTGCTTCAGCTGAGCAGACAGACAGGCCAAATTGGCTAAGGATGCATCACCCATGGTCAACCCTGATAGTCGGTGGCCTACTACTACATATTGTAGTATGATGTCTTGTGTGTATGCAAAACTGTAGACATTCCTGACAACTGACGGATCCTGAAATCGTCACGGAATAAATGTAAACCACCACAAAAACTCTACCTAATCTTCCACTCTCTAATAAAGGCTAATATATATATATATATATATATATATATATATATAATAATATTTTTTTTAATAAATATTAAATATTTAAATACCTAGAGACATCGATGTTTCATGCTAACGCAATCTTCAGTCTAGGAACTAATTCCCGACGGTCGGTGGGCGCGAACCCCGAACACAAATCGCCACTGATTCGTAGTCGGTGATCTTAACCAAAGGGCTATCGTCAATTAGTTAGTGAATATAGAGTAACTTTAACTGTAAATAGCGACACGTGGCCGAATGATTATTTTGATTCATACAGACATGTACAAAATCTGTGACACTGGCATGTCAATGTTATCGATCAACAGCTGTTAAAAACCGAGATCTTATCAGGCAGAATTAGAATCCAATCCTTCCCTCAGATCATATTTGGGAAGAATCCATATATATATATATATATATATATATGTTTGAGACCAAAATAATTTAGAAGTTAGCAAAACATTTATACGGAACAAAACTTAGGTTTAGTATACGGAACGTTTATGTTTTTGTCTCTTAAGGGAAGTGGGGTCTGATCAACTCTGCTGGGAAGCCATGAAATTTAATACTGTCTTGATTTTAAATTCCCGAAACAGTTTTTCATGGTAAACAACTGATGATCCCTTAAATAATGTTAGAAGCAAACTAATATAATAACTGAAAAAGTTAAATTGACTTACATGAGTGATTTTCCACTGAACGACTTGGGACTTAAAGTTTTTTTTTGTTTTTTTTTTAAATAGTTTTAATGGTTGAGAAACTTCCAAGACTATATATATATATATATATATATATATATATAAGCTTTATTTGATATTGAGCCCTTTTATAAGCTCGGTTGAAATTCTTTGGATATATAATATATATATATATATATAATAGACAATATTAAGTTAAATTCCAGTGACCAAGGTTTTATTAATTTTACTGTTCACTTTTTTAAATCCAAACTTTAATACATTTTTACGGGCCCCATTGCCTATAGACAACCAACCAAAATTAGTATGTCAATTTCGGATCTTTCGACCATGGGCTCTTCAGAAATCCAAAGTTCACCTTCAGAAAAAATCATTGTAAGGCAGTAAACAAAAAAACACAAAAACAACAAACTTACACTGAATACATTTGAGGAAAAACAGATGTTGCTACCTATACAGGCAGCCATCTTTTCTTTTTTCTCAAATGTAAAAATGAACCAAAGTTTTGATTTAAAGAAAAAAAAAAAAAAAAAAAAATGAACAGTGAAATGAATGAAATGATGGTCACTGGAATGTAACCTAATATTATCTATTCATATATTCTCTGTTATGTTAGCAATCATCGAGCTTTTACCTTGAAAAGGTTGACCTATTAAAAATATATATATATATATATATATATATATACAAACATATTTATTTTTCTCCTTCTCATATATGTATAACAGCAGAAGCACCAAATTTATTTAGTTTATCGTAGAATGGTTACCCAAAGATTCTGAACTTTATCCGATAATTTTATATTTTGAACGCCACGAAAAATAAGTTTTCTTTTTCTTAACTTCAATTTTACATGCGATTACTCTGCGAATCATACACCGAGAATCAAGTTAAAATTGTACCATGATAGTATTAGGGGGTTTCAGCCATGTTATTTGGAGACGAAATTGACTTTTAACGGTCCCGGTACGCTCACTGAGCGCATGCTTTTTACATCTTGTTTTTCGTGTTGTCACCTGCACTTAGGGGTCAGTGTTAGAGCTAATGAAAGGCATGTGTTTTTGTTTTTTTTATCATTCAACAATTCATTTACACCCTGGCATTACTATTCACATAGTGGGTGCATAAAAAAAAATACGATTTTATCTATATGTCGCCATTTTTATTATATTTTGAGTTTTTCCGATAGTTATCTCCCTTGCCTACTTAGTAAGCTGAAATATCTACAGATACTAAAGATCGTTTTTTTTCTTTTTTTTAAAATTTAATAAATACTGGATGAATTTGTATAATATTTGGTGTACAGTCTTATTTTAAGCTAACTCGTAAGTAGATAACAAAGTTTATACATTTTTAAAAATATTTTAATGTCATTGTGAAACTACAGAAGCACCAATTTCTAGTTGAACTCTATATCTAGTGTAAGTTATTCATTATATACAAGAGAGGCTGCCACTTTACCCATATCTAGGGAGAGGAAATAGTGGGTGCATTCCATTTCTGAAGAGTATTAGTGTGTATGTGGGTACAATAAATCTGAACGCAGCAGACGCAATTGCATAGTCTGCGGCCGTATACATTATGCCAAGCACAAACTCCCTCCCTTTTTGCACACAGAATAGTATTGGACGATGCTATTTACCTGCCCCCCCCCCCCCCCCCCCCCCCCCTACGAGGAGAAGCTGGATCTGACATAACCCTAACCACCAGAAGAACAGAAAACTCACTTGTTTGTTTTGGGTTTTTTTAAACTCACAATTATCTCCCTTAGATTGCATTCAATTACCTGTCAAATCGTACTTGTACTTTACAACATTGTTTTCCAACATATTTTACAATAATTTTAATCTAAGATACAGTTGTAAGTGGAGTACTTACAACTGTATCTTAGATTTTTATTCATTTTCAATTCCATCTTTATATTTCAATATTTAATTTTGTAAAATAAAATATGTATTGTATAGGATTGGCATGCATCTCAATCCTATAAAATAAATGTGTATTGTATAGGATTGGCATGCATCTCAATCCTATAAAATTAATATGTATTGTATAGGATTGGCATTCATCTCAATCCTGTAAAATAAATATGTATTGTATAGGATTGGCATGCATCTCAATCCTGTAAAATAAATATGTATTGTATAGGATTGGCATGCATCTCAATCCTATAAAATTAATATGTATTGTATAGGATTGGCATGCATCTCAATCCTATAAAATAAATGTGTATTGTATAGGATTGGCGTACATCTCAATCCTATAAAAATTAATATGTATTGTATAGGATTGGCATGCATCACAATCCTATAAAATTTAATATGTATTGTATAGGATTGGCATGCATCTCAATACCTATAAAATAAATATGTATTGTATAGGATTGGGCGTACACAATCCTGTAAAATAAATATGTATTGTATAGGATTGGCATTCATCTCAATCCTATAAAATAAATATGTATTGTATAGGATTGGCATGCATCTCAATCCTATAAAATAAATATGTATTGTATAGGATTGGCATGCATCTCAATCCTATAAAATAAATATGTATTGTATAGGATTGGCGTACATCTCAATCCTGTAAAATAAATATGTATTGTATAGGATTGGCATGCATCTCAAATCTTATAAATTAAATATGTATTGTATAGGATTGGCATGCATCTCAATCCTATAAAATAAATATGTATTGTATAGGATTGGCATTCATCTCAATCCTGTAAAATAAATATGTATTGTATAGGATTGGCATGCATCTCAATCCTGTAAAATGAATATGTATTGTATAGGATTGGCATGCATCTCAATCCTGTAAAATAAATATGTATTGTATAGGATTGGCATGCATCTCAATCCTATAAAATAAATATGTATTGTATAGGATTGGCATGCATCTCAATCCTGTAAAATAAATATGTATTGTATAGGATTGGCATGCATCTCAATCCTATAAAATAAATATGTATTGTATAGGATTGGCATGCATCTCAATCCTATAAAATTAATATCTATTGTATAGGATTGGCATGCATCTCAATCCTATAAAATAAATATGTATTGTATAGGATTGGCGTACATCTCAATCCTGTAAAATAAATATGTATTGTATAGGATTGGCATTCATCTCAATCCTATAAAATAAATATGTATTGTATAGGATTGGCATGCATCTCAATCCTATAAAATAAATATGTATTGTATAGGATTGGCATGCATCTCAATCCTATAAAATAAATATGTATTGTATAGGATTGGCGTACATCTCAATCCTGTAAAATAAATATGTATTGTATAGGATTGGCATGCATCTCAATCCTATAAATTAAATATGTATTGTATAGGATTGGCATGCATCTCAATCCTATAAAATAAATATGTATTGTATAGGATTGGCATTCATCTCAATCCTGTAAAATAAATATGTATTGTATAGGATTGGCATGCATCTCAATCCTGTAAAATGAATATGTATTGTATAGGATTGGCATGCATCTCAATCCTGTAAAATAAATATGTATTGTATAGGATTGGCATGCATCTCAATCCTATAAAATAAATATGTATTGTATAGGATTGGCATGCATCTCAATCCTGTAAAATAAATATGTATTGTATAGGATTGGCATTCATCTCAATCCTGTAAAATAAATATGTATTGTATAGGATTGGCGTACATCTCAATCCTGTAAAATAAATATGTATTGTATAGGATTGGCGTACATCTCAATCCTGTAAAATAAATATGTATTGTATAGGATTGGCATGCATCTCAATCCTGTAAAATAAATATGTATTGTATAGGATTGGCATGCATCTCAATCCTGTAAAATAAATATGTATTGTATAGGATTGGCATGCATCTCAATCCTATAAAATATGTATGTATTGTATAGGATTGGCATGCATCTCAATGCTATAAAATAAATATGTATTGTATAGGATTGGCATGCATCTCAATCCTATAAAATAAATATGTATTGTATAGGATTGGCATTCATCTCAATCCTATAAAATAAATATGTATTGTATAGGATTGGCATGCATCTCAATCCTGTAAAATAAATATGTATTGTATAGGATTGGCATGCATCTCAATCCTGTAAAATAAATATGTATCGTATAGGATTGGCATGCATCTCAATCCTGTAAAATAAATATGTATTGTATAGGATTGGCATTCATCTCAATCCTGTAAAATAAATATGTATTGTATAGGATTGGCATGCATCTCAATCCTATAAAATAAATATGTATTGTATAGGATTGGCATGCATCTCAATCCTGTAAAATAAATATGTATTGTATAGGATTGGCATTCATCTCAATCCTGTAAAATAAATATGTATTGTATAGGATTGGCATGCATCTCAATCCTGTAAAATAAATATGTATTGTATAGGATTGGCATGCATCTCAATCCTGTAAAATAAATATGTATTGTATAGGATTGGCATGCATCTCAATCCTGTAAAATAAATATGTATTGTATAGGATTGGCATGCATCTCAATCCTGTAAAATAAATATGTATTGTATAGGATTGGCATGCATCTCAATCCTGTAAAATAAATATGTATTGTATAGGATTGGCATGCATCTCAATCCTGTAAAATAAATATGTATTTTATAGGATTGGCATGCATCTCAATCCTGTAAAATAAATATGTATTGTATAGGATTGGCGTACATCTCAATGCTGTAAAATAAATATGTATTGTATAGGATTGGCATGCATCTCAATCCTGTAAAATAAATATGTATTGTATAGGATTGGCATGCATCTCAATCCTATAAAATAAATATGTATTGTATAGGATTGGCATGCATCTCAATCCTGTAAAATAAATATGTATTGTATAGGATTGGCGTACATCTCAATCCTATAAAATAAAAATGTATTGTATAGGATTGGCATGCATCTCAATCCTATAAAATAAATATGTATTGTATAAGATTGGCATGCATCTCAATCCTGTAAAATAAATATGTATTGTATAGGATTGGCATGCATCTCAATCCTATAAAATAAATATGTATTGTATAGGATTGGCATGCATCTCAATGCTATAAAATAAATATGTATTGTATAGGATTGGCATGCATCTCAATCCTATAAAATAAATATGTATTGTATAGGATTGGCATTCATCTCAATCCTATAAAATAAATATGTATTGTATAGGATTGGCATGCATCTCAATCCTGTAAAATAAATATGTATTGTATAGGATTGGCATGCATCTCAATCCTGTAAAATAAATATGTATTGTATAGGATTGGCATACATCTCAATCCTATAAAATAAATATGTATTGTATAGGATTGGCATGCATCTCAATCCTATAAAATAAATATGTATTGTATAGGATTGGCATACATCTCAATCCTATAAAATAAATATGTATTGTATAGGATTGGCATGCATCTCAATCCTATAAAATAAATATGTATTGTATAGGATTGGCATGCATCTCAATCCTGTAAAATAAATATGTATTGTATAGGATTGGCATGCATCTCAATCCTGTAAAATAAATATGTATTGTATAGGATTGGCATGCATCTCAATCCTGTAAAATAAATATGTATTGTATAGGATTGGCATGCATCTCAATCCTGTAAAATAAATATGTATTGTATAGGATTGGCATGCATCTCAATCCTGTAAAATAAATATGTATTGTATAGGATTGGCATGCATCTCAATCCTGTAAAATAAATATGTATTGTATAGGATTGGCATGCATCTCAATCCTATAAAATAAATATGTATTGTATAGGATTGGCATGCATCTCAATCCTGTAAAATAAATATGTATTGTATAGGATTGGCATTCATCTCAATCCTGTAAAATAAATATGTATTGTATAGGATTGGCATTCATCTCAATCCTGTAAAATAAATATGTATTGTATAGGATTGGCATGCATCTCAATCCTGTAAAATAAATATGTATTGTATAGGATTGGCATGCATCTCAATCCTGTAAAATAAATATGTATTGTATAGGATTGGCATGCATCTCAATCCTGTAAAATAAATATGTATTGTATAGGATTGGCATGCATCTCAATCCTGTAAAATAAATATGTATTTTATAGGATTGGCATGCATCTCAATCCTGTAAAATAAATATGTATTGTATAGGATTGGCGTACATCTCAATGCTATAAAATAAATATGTATTGTATAGGATTGGCATGCATCTCAATCCTGTAAAATAAATATGTATTGTATAGGATTGGCATGCATCTCAATCCTATAAAATAAATATGTATTGTATAGGATTGGCATGCATCTCAATCCTGTAAAATAAATATGTATTGTATAGGATTGGCGTACATCTCAATCCTATAAAATAAATATGTATTGTATAGGATTGGCATGCATCTCAATCCTATAAAATAAATATGTATTGTATAGGATTGGCATGCATCTCAATCCTATAAAATAAATATGTATTGTATAGGATTGGCATGCATCTCAATCCTATAAAATAAATATGTATTGTATAGGATTGGCATGCATCTCAATCCTATAAAATAAATATGTATTGTATAGGATTGGCATGCATCTCAATCCTATAAAATAAATATGTATTGTATAGGATTGGCATGCATCTCAATCCTGTAAAATAAATATGTATTGTATAGGATTGGCATGCATCTCAATCCTATAAAATAAATATGTATTGTATAGGATTGGCATGCATCTCAATCCTGTAAAATAAATATGTATTGTATAGGATTGGCATACATCTCAATCCTATAAAATAAATATGTATTGTATAGGATTGGCATGCATCTCAATCCTATAAAATAAATATGTATTGTATAGGATTGGCATACATCTCAATCCTATAAAATAAATATGTATTGTATAGGATTGGCATGCATCTCAATCCTATAAAATAAATATGTATTGTATAGGATTGGCATGCATCTCAATCCTGTAAAATAAATATGTATTGTATAGGATTGGCATGCATCTCAATCCTGTAAAATAAATATGTATTGTATAGGATTGGCATGCATCTCAATCCTGTAAAATAAATATGTATTGTATAGGATTGGCATGCATCTCAATCCTGTAAAATAAATATGTATTGTATAGGATTGGCATACATCTCAATCCTGTAAAATAAATATGTATTGTATAGGATTGGCATGCATCTCAATCCTGTAAAATAAATATGTATTGTATAGGATTGGCATACATCTCAATCCTGTAAAATAAATATGTATTGTATAGGATTGGCATACATCTCAATCCTATAAAATAAATATGTATTGTATAGGATTGGCATGCATCTCAATCCTGTAAAATAAATATGTATTGTATAGGATTGGCATGCATCTCAATCCTATAAAATAAATATGTATTGTATAGGATTGGCATGCATCTCAATCCTATAAAATAAATATGTATTGTATAGGATTGGCATGCATCTCAATCCTATAAAATAAATATGTATTGTATAGGATTGGCATGCATCTCAATCCTGTAAAATAAATATGTATTGTATAGGATTGGCATGCATCTCAATCCTATAAAATAAATATGTATTGTATAGGATTGGCATGCATCTCAATCCTGTAAAATAAATATGTATTGTATAGGATTGGCATGCATCTCAATCCTATAAAATAAATATGTATTGTATAGGATTGGCATACATCTCAATCCTATAAAATAAATATGTATTGTATAGGATTGGCATGCATCTCAATCCTATAAAATAAATATGTATTGTATAGGATTGGCATGCATCTCAATCCTATAAAATAAATATGTATTGTATAGGATTGGCATGCATCTCAATCCTATAAAATAAATATGTATTGTATAGGATTGGCATGCATCTCAATCCTGTAAAATAAATATGTATTGTATAGGATTGGCATGCATCTCAATCCTGTAAAATAAATATGTATTGTATAGGATTGGCATGCATCTCAATCCTGTAAAATAAATATGTATTGTATAGGATTGGCATGCATCTCAATCCTGTAAAATAAATATGTATTGTATAGGATTGGCATGCATCTCAATCCTGTAAAATAAATATGTATTGTATAGGATTGGCATGCATCTCAATCCTGTAAAATAAATATGTATTGTATAGGATTGGCATGCATCTCAATCCTGTAAAATAAATATGTATTGTATAGGATTGGCATACATCTCAATCCTGTAAAATAAATATGTATTGTATAGGATTGGCATGCATCTCAATCCTGTAAAATAAATATGTATTGTATAGGATTGGCATGCATCTCAATCCTGTAAAATAAATATGTATTGTATAGGATTGGCATACATCTCAATCCTATAAAATAAATATGTATTGTATAGGATTGGCATGCATCTCAATCCTATAAAAAACACAAGCCACGCCCAAAAATTCTATCTAAAATTGAATTAGATTTTTTTTCAAAAAACGGCTCCCACAATCATTATTTAGCGAAAAAGCAAAAATGTCTATCAGGTTGTATGCTTCCTAATATTACGACTACTGAGTATATTAACATTAATATGAAGAAAAGTATTACATTGATGTCAGAAAAGTTGAGTAAAAAAAAAAAATAGAAATGAATATTAATTTATTTGAGAGTGTTTATAAAATTATTATTCAAATGAATCATCTCGGTGAGTGTATTTTGGCAGTGTTCTGTTGGGTATATATAATGTGTTTGGAAATAGTTAAGCTTAACGTGTTTTGATATGAATATAGTCTGGTTAAATAAAACTTTCGCATTTATTCATTTAGATATATATATATATATATATATATATATATATCTAAATATAATATTTTTTGTTCTTTAAATAATGTTTCCATTCTTCCTTCATTTTAACTTTCATGCATGTTTTTAACAATTCATTTTTTTCTCAGCCTTTTACCTGAGATCACAGTGTAGTATCTGTTCCAATGGATGTTACAGCCTGTAGACCTGTATCGTCTTGGCCTTCGGCCCTTGATTCCACCGGTCTGAGGTACTGTCCTGTGCAGTTCTAGGAGGTCCACCCTCCCAGGCTTTGCCTTCTCACCTTTTGAGAAAGGTTTAGTTTATTGGTAATTGATTGAGGCACCCCTACCAGGGAATACCGACGGGGCTGTCCAGGTATTTTTTGTAGGCCAGAGTGCTCATCATCTGGGGTGCTGGCTTTACAATCTCATTTTCCGACCTTGTGTCAATCTTACCGTTGTGGGAGAGGGTAGATAAATACAACCAAAAGTCTGATGGAAGATATGACCTATTTTGTTTCTTTTTTGATCAAATTTGCGATAACATCGATTAGCCATGTTGTATTTGTCCCAAAAATAAAAATATCCTATTCACTTTAGCAATTTAGCTAAAAATAAACATCTAATTTAATAACAGTTGTTTAGCTATGATTTGTTCGTTCTTTATTTTTATATATGTATTTTTCTTTGATTTTTTTCCGTTTGAATTTATTGCCTGCCAGTCTTCAAATTATCGTTTGACAGTTTTTCGCCTCATTAACTTTCGGACGCTTCCGAGAACTGCGTGAACGTTTACGATGAGTACCAACTTAATAATGAATCTGATGTCGCTAAGGTAAACAATTCCGACTTTTTAAAATGAATTGTTCCAAAATCAGATTGTGTCGTCCCGTCAAGTAAAAAATTACAATTTTAAATAAATACATTTCAGAAAGTAACATTTGTTTTTATTGATTTGAAAAATATTTTTTGTATTTATTTGAAAAATATTTTTTATTGATTTGAAAAATATTTTTTATTGATTTGAAAAATATTTTTTATTGATTTGAAAAATATTTTTTTTATTGATTTGAAAAATATTTTTTTTATTGATTTGAAAAATATTTTTTTTATTGATTTGAAAAATATTTTTTTTATTTATTTGAAAAATATTTTTTTTATTTATTTGAAAAATATTTTTTATTGATTTGAAAAATATTTAGCTGACAATTATTTTTTACGGTAAGAAGACGGTCTATTTGCGGTTTTAAAAAGAATTAAATTGCTACAATTTTAAATAAAGAAGAAACATATTCGTTTTATTTATTTCAAGAATATTTAGCTGACAATGACAATTATTTTACGGAAGAAAAAAAAAAAGTAATATCTTAATAGTATTGACTCTTGACAGAAAACCTATTATTTAAAAAAAAAAATTATTTTTAGTAGAAAATTATACAAATTAATGTAAAAAGCGCCGTGGAATTTCTACAGGGTCTCGTAAAGTTTTATTCTCCTGCAAGTTTAAAAAAAAAAAATATTTTTACATTCTAGGGTGAAGATAGAGACACTCCTCTTGGGGAAGCTGGCATGCATGAAAAATTGAAAAATGGAGTCTTTCTTTGTCGGTAAGAATAACAATTAAATATGCTTGAATACTTGTCATAATTTGTGTACTCGATTATGATCCAAAAATTAATTTTCTTTTTTTTTTTTTTTTTTTTTTTTCTGCAAATAAAAAGAAATACATTGGAAGAAATTTGAAAGCATGGAAATGAAAATAAAAATAATCAAAGATTAAAAAAATTATTCAATAAATACATAATTAAATTTTTTTATTATGGAAGTCACTTGATGTAAGGAACTAAAAAGAACGAAAGATGATTGCTGCAAAGACGGCAGATGTCTATTGGCCTTAGTCTTGAAAAGACCAAGGCTATAGGTAGGAGGAAAACAGTCAACATGAAGAGAGTTCCACAAGCCTGCGGTTCTTGGAAAGAAGCTACTGGAATAGGAAGCTGTATTACAATGAGGTATCAAAACAGCGAATTGATGGAGACCACTAGACCAACTAGTCAAATGAGCTGGAACAAAAGAAGCAGGGAATAGATCACATAATTCTGAAGAACACATGCCATAATCGTATTTATAAAAAAGACTGAGACTAGCAACATCACGTTTGTGAGAGAAGAAGAAAGGGTGGGGGCCAATCAAATTACAGATACGCTTCTGTATCTTATCAACAACCCTCAAATGGAACAGGGTACTCCATACAAGGTCTAATAGATTTGTAGAGATAGAGAATAGCCTAAGGTGTGAGAAAGTGTTTGCAGTGATAGAGAGAACCGATTTTACAAGAAGCAGAAAGAGCAATGGATTTAATGTATCAACTCCAAGAACGATTTGATGAGAAAGAAAGGCAAAGAAGTTTCAATTTCTCAAGAACATGAAAATCTCAGTAAGAAAAGAGACACGTCTACGCAGCATGTGACAAAGTATGAATATTAGATTTAAAGGGTCATTTTTTTTTTCCATTGAATATTTTATACTCAAATAAAATGTTCAGTTGGAGATGTACCAAAGAAAGTTTGGATGTCTAAGAAACTATAACTTTAATCGTTTATCTTTCGTTACTATTGAACAACATCAGAAAACGGTTTCTTGCTCCTGCTGCTTCTTCAAGGATTAAAAAAAATAATTCAACCTTACATTCTAGCGATGGTGTCACGATAAAAACACCAGTTTCTGGTCAGCCACTTAACCAGTTTAGGGGTTGACACTTTTGTCAGCCAGCTTTGTAACCCCTTCCTTCCCTTTTGGACTTTTGAAGGGCTTACTTTTTGCCTAGCCTGCTTGGAGTCCAGGGGATTTAACGCTGGTGATGAGGCCTATTTCAGGATTGGTATGTCTTGAAGTGATTCTACCTTCCTCTCCCTTTTTATTATTATGATTAGCTCTTTACATCAAGTGGCTTCATGCCTTGTCTGGAGCGACTTCTATAAAAAAAATGAAAATAAATTTTTTCTGATTCATGTTTATTTTTTATAATCTCTCTCACTTAACAATGGAAACATTTTCTATTTTTTTATGCGATTCTTTCTTTTCTCTGTTTTTTAAAGACTTACCAAGACAAAAACACGTTTAATTCTGTGATTTTAAGTTAAATGTTCACATAGAATCAATACACTTTTGATTTATTTTTATTTTGTAGCATTTTTTGAATATTTTACTTATATTTCAGAAGTTTTTGAGATGAGGATTGATAATTTGTATTATTTTGATTATTCGGACTACTGTTTGCATCTTGGAATTTATTTTCACAACATTTCGACTGATATAACTTCCGGCCTTCTTCCGGTGCTTCTTTTTAAACTCTGGAATTTCTACGGAATTTCCAACTGAATCCTTTAATTAATCTATGGGGGTTGACCTGTCGTGCAACGAATAAAGGCATTGAGTAAAAATTGGTTCTAAGTGACCGTCTTTTGGAGGTTGATGGTTCAATCCTCACTACAGGCGATGCTAAGAATTGTTTAACACTTCTACCAGGTCATGGCTGACAGAATGAGAACAATCTACCCCCATTAAATAAAATGTTCAGATTGGAATTCTGTGCAGATTAAAAAAAAAAAAACATCTGGAGGTTACATCGTCCGAAACGTTGTGAAAATAACAACCAAGATGAGAATAGTAGTCAGAATAATTTGTTTGTTAAATTTAAAAAAAAAAAAAAATTATTTTATTTTATTTTTTTTTTTTTTTAATTAAAAAAAAATATTTATTAAAAATTTTTTTAATTAAAAATTTTTTTTTTTAACGAAGTAAAATGTTAATAATGATTCTTATATTTCAGTTTCTGTGAATTGAATTATTGAAAATTGCTTCTTTCTTTGTCTTTTAGTGTCATCAACGAACTTAAGCCTGGTAGTGTACCTAAAATCAGTCAGGCTCGATTTGCTTTCAACATGATGGAAAATATTGCCAATTTTTTGTCAGCCATTGAAGCCTATGGCGTCTCCAAGAACGATCTTTTTCAGACAGTTGATCTTTACGAAAAAGTAAATATGGTTCAAGTCATTAATACAATTCATGCCCTGGGTAGAATGGTAAGCTCATATTTTTCATTATATACTTTTTAGAAACAGATACGTTTTTATGTTTTTAAACTCGGATTATACTGAAAATATTGTTCATAATTTCTTAGACAATAAGCAACAAAACAAAAAAAAATGAATTTAAAACTTAACGGAAACTAGAAAATCTTTTCTATGTAAATTAGATTTTAATTTATCCAATATTTATATTTATAAATTATTTTTTGCGTACATGAAAGGACTCTATGGACACGTGTTTCTGGCTATCATCAGTCATCAGCATGGTTAACCTGGGCAAGGATCGAACCTCCGATATTACTGTTTGCAGTCTAGTGTTTTACTACAAGACTACAAATACCTTGCCAAAATATGTACGACTTTTTATCACCATAATGTTAGTCACATAGTTTTTTGGGTTTTTTAACGTATTTTTTATACTTCCCAACCACTGTAAATAATTTTCCTTTCTTCCTAATTGTGTACCTGGGACTAAACGAAACTTCCATTAACCGAGTTTCTTTCCAAGAACTGTCTGTCTGTATAAACACAATACCATAGGGCTGTTTCCCAGCTGGCTATAACATGGTCGTTTTCAAGTCCAATGTTAACAAATTCTTGCTGAGCCGTCCTTTCAGATAAAAAAGTAGAAAGTGGACATTGGGTTTACTTTCGGCAGCCTCGTAACTCTCACTTCCCTTATTTTTGTCCTTTAGTCCTCACATTCTATGAGCGATGTTTCTGACAACGGGGAAATAATTGCTGTTTTTAGCATTCATCGGCTCGAATAGGGAGAGAGACGATCGGGCTGATGCTATTTGTAGCAGGTCGTGTGAGAGAAAAGAGAGCGCTAGTCTGTGCATCCCTTTTCATAAGCGTCGGGCGGAATTTCCATGAACTGAACTTTTTTTGCAACGAAAGTGGGCTCCCTCTACTGAGCTAGAAAATTTCTCACACCTCACAGTATATATATCTCTACAAAGCCACCAGCCGCCCATTCATGGAGTAGTATTGTCACATCTGGGTTGGTGCACCATCCACTAGTCTCTCCCTCTTAGACAAGGTCGCAAAAAAAGAGTCTCTAATCTAATAGGTCCCTCACTATCCACCAAGCTCTAGCCCCTGCCCCATCGCCACAATGTTGCATCCTTGTGCTTGTTTTACAAGTACTTCAATGGAATGTGCTCTGATGAACTTGCTGCTCTAGTGCCCCCTCGACGTAAATACACTAGACCAACCAGACAATCAGCTAGATCCCATCCATTCACTGTGGCGGTCCCCAGATGCCGAAGAGCCTTCTACTCCAATAGCTTCTTTCCTTCCTCGAGCTGCCGGCCTCTGGAACTCCTTCCCTGCTCTCTGTTTCACCCGACTGTACTGACATGCAGAAATTTAAAACTAATGTGAACAAGCATCTTGCTGCACAGCTCCCAATTTAGGATGACCCCAAAAACTTTCACCTTAATTCTCAGTAGTCCCTTACGTCTACAGTGGCAACTTGCCTTGTTTTGGGTGAACTAAGTTTTAAAAAAAAACCCAGATCGGGACGCCTCCTGGCATCACAACAAGGGGAGATAAATCGAGTTTGGCACCACCTGGTGGTATGTGTGTTTTAATTGCGTTTGAGAAGGGAGTTAATGCTTCAATCTGAATAAAAGTGTATTTAAATGATTCATTTTTAGCAAATTAACAAAAAAAATACTTAACGTTTATCTATCTCCTCCATATGACAAATCTGACTTTTTTTTTTCGTACAGTTCTTTTTTTTTATGACTAATCATAAAAGGTTTACAACACACTTCAGTGTGTTTATCTGGTTATTTTCAATGCCTTAAATATTCATAAAATTCATGTCTTAAATAACATGTTTGAAATCATTGTAAACATTTTTTTTCTGTTAATCTAAAAAAAAAATCCAACAAATTCAATTGCAAAAAACTTCAAAGGACATAAAACCTTAGACAAAATACAATATAAAAATAAGTCTCATGTTGAACCAGTAGAAATATTAAGAATACTATAAATTCAGCGAATAACTTAATTTATTAAATTAAATACTGTTATAAAATAACTAAAAATCAAAGAAAACATAAAAATGTTACTGTAGGGAATAATGTAAACTTTTAACCAAATGGACAATGTTTGACATCACATATTATATATTAGGTTAATGTCGTGTAAAGAATAAATCGTCTGTATATTTAGGGGCTACATGTGGACCATTTCCAAATTGCGACAGCTCAACCACCTCCAATAGCAGACGATGCTACATGCAAAACTGGTTTTATTTGCAATATAAGACACAACAGCACAAATATACACAATAAATTCAGCAATTGACTAATATGTGCATGAGAAAATAACAATTTTTCATGAGTGGATGGTCAACGTCATTATAAATTCAAGATGGCCGCCATAACAATCTGCAAATTTATCACATTTTACAATTTATTTTGATAGTCGGTGTTTCCCGGCAACATGAAAATATTTAAAGAAATGTGTAAACTTTGTTATGTACTTACGTGGTAGCTGAAAAAAAGATTGTACACAAAAAATTACGCTAATTCATCTAGTATTTATTAAATTATAAGAAAAAGAAGAAAAAAAAAACTATCTTAACGTATCTGCAGACATTTTTACTTACTAATTAGGCATGGGAGATAACTCAAATTCTGCTTACGGGAAAACTCAAAATGCTGATTAATAGATAAAATCGTATTTAATTTTTAATTTAATAAATACTGGATGAATTTGCGTTAGTTTTGGTGTACAGTCTTCTTTTCAGCTACCACGTAAGTACATAACAAAGTTTATACATTTCTTAAGCTTTTTTTTTTTTAATTTTTTTTTTAAGAGAGGTTTAACATGTCGTTGTGAAAATAAAACAGCCCCTGATAATCCTACTTATATGCTACAAATGTTATAGACATTGTTTGGGCATACAATGAAAAGTTACGCTTACAATTAAAAGATAGGTGTAAAAACTCATTTTTCTACACAAAAAAAAATTCAGCCCTCAGATTTAATCCGACAAGCTCTCTATCAATCATTCAAAAATAGAAACTAAATTCAAGTCATGTAGAGCTGACACTTTTATATATGCAAGATGGTTATTCGTTGTTTTTGATTGGATGAACTGCTTATTTATTAATAAATCATGTTGTGTCAGTCATTTTCTGCTTAGATGCCCTTCGCTTTTCTTGCTCGCCACTGTTTTACAAGTTAATGGTTAATCAGTATCCGCTGGGTCGCCTGGTGGAAGGCGTATGTTTTGATAAGACCCTGAGACTCTTCATGGCATAAACCACTCAACGTTATGTCGCTAATAAAAAAAAAAAAACAAGATACACAAATATAGAAACATTCCTATTTATGTTGAGAATTGCAATATATATTTTTAATAGCTGGACCTACCCGACGTTGCCCGGGATACAGTGAAGTGATTTAAGTTTTTGATTTTTATTTGATTGCACTTTTTTTTCTTTTCTTTCTTTTTTTTTTTTTTTTTTTTTAACTTATACAGAAAAAGAAATAAAATTTTTGTAAGGAAGACAAATCTCATTAGTAATTGTCTGTGTCAAACTAAGTAGGTTATTAACTGTCCCTACCCGGCATTGCCCGGGATACAGTGAAGTGATTTAAGTTATTGATTGCACTTTTTTTTCTTTTCTTTTTTTTTCTTTTTTTTTTTTAAAACTTATACAGAAAAAGAAATAAAATTTTTGTAAGGGAGACAAATCTCATTATTAATTGTCTGTGTCAAACTAAGTAAGTTATTAGCTGTCCCTACCCGGCATTGCCCGGGATACAGTGAAGTGATTTAAGTTTTTGATTGCACTTTTTTTTCTTTTCTTTTTTTTTCTTTTTTTTTTTTTTAAACTTATACAGAAAAAGAAATAAAATTTTTGTAAGGGAGACAAATCTCATTATTAATTGTCTGTGTCAAACTAAGTAAGTTATTAGCTGTCCCTACCCGGCATTGCCCGGGATACAGTGAAGTGATTTTAGTTATTAATTAACGTAGACAACTCCTACTTATTATATTCTTCAATTTAAACTGAGTTATCCCCCTTGCTGATTTGTAAAAACTTTTAGGTGATTATTTAAAAAAAAAAAATGATTTATATTAGAAATCGTCTGAGTCGGACTAAGTAATTTTAAAAGTAAGTTGTAGCTAATTACTTTATTATATTACCAATAACATGGTACAACAATAACAAATAAAATTTGGTCAGTCAAAATTACTGGTAGGTTGATAACCAATTTGTGTAAGACAATGGAGACAGATGCGAACTCAGATGTGGACAAAGTATCTGTGGATGGCGAAGTTATTGGGGTTGTTCAGAAGTTGTTACCTTGATGATACCATTGGAGCACAGGGTGGAGCAGGTGCTATTGTAATTGTAAGAATTATGAGTGGATGGAAGAAGTTTAGGTACTTCTGCCATTACTAACAATCTATCAAGCATGTGTACGAATTGTGATAATTTATGGAAGTGAAACCTAGCTGGTGAGGGTTGAGGATATGCGTTGCATGGAGAGAAATGATATCAGAATGATACGATGGATGTGTACTGTGAGTCTTAGACAGGCTTAGTTCTGACGACCTCAGAGGAAGATAAAATCTGAACAATATAGGGGGATGTGTGCAGAATAGGAGACTCCGATTGTATGGCCATGTTGAAAGAATGGATGAGAGTTCTTGGGTTAGTAGATGTAGAACAGTTGAGTTAGTAGGGCCAGTTCACGGGGGAAGGCGAAGTAAAACATGGGAGGCAGATTGAGAGAAAGAGGGATAAATAAAGGTTGGGTTGGAAGTCAATTTCTAAAAGCCGTCCACCACATGTCAGCTTGTAAAACGGACATTAAAACGAATATGATGATGAAAGAATGGATGAGTTCTGTGGCTAGTAGATGTAGAACAGTTGAAGTATCAGGTCCAGTTCACAGGGGAAGGAGAAGTAAAACATGGGAGGCAGATTGAGAGAAAGAGGGATAAATAAAGGTTGGTTTGGAAGTTAATTTCTAAAGGCCGTCCAATGCATGCCAACATGTAAAACAAACGTTAAACCGATAATGAGGACGATGATGATGAAAAGTAAAATTTGATTTGTCAGCTTAAATTCTATTTGGGTCTGACTTTGAAAATCTGACAATATAACTTTATATGATAGATTTCAAGGAAGTAAATAGTGTTTTCAAACTTATTTTTGGAGATGGTGTAATTTCTAAGATCTTCAAATGTTTGATAGGCGTTTCTTTCTGAAGTGGATCCATCCATCGTAAATGGATGCCTGCGGCAGTGTCTCTCAAGGCTCCGTGCTGGGTCCTATTCTCTTTCTACTTTATATTATATCTGCCCTATGAAAGCCGACTCAAGAAACTTAACCTTTTCTCCCTTGAACGTCGCCGATTATGCGGCGATCTTATTTTGACCTACAATCTCCTCAATGGTCATTACGATAATACCTCAGGACTTATTATTCACTTCTGCACCAGAAAGAGGTCTACGCGGACACCACAAGAAACTATTTCACAGCCAATTTCAATTGAACCGGAGGAGGGCCGCCTTCTCATTCAAGATCCCTGCACAAAGGGAGGTAATAAATGTGCCAACAACGTGAATTTGGACAGATGTTGGGCTACTGTATCCTCTTTTGTGTAAATTTCTACCATCTTTTCCTTACATGGTAACTTAAGCATACTTGTTTTATTTTTTGTCAAATTAAGTGAATTGAATAAATCAGCAAGGGGAATAATTCATATACTGTGTAAATTTCTACCATCTTTTTGCCAAATTAATTGAATTGAAATTGAATTGGCTACATCAGCCAGAGAGCAACAAAGCCACTGTTGGACTGATTGTCTAGGACGTGTAATCACCGGTAGTTTTCGAATATTACCTAGCGGCTTTTTCTTTGAGGATTTCCTTAAAATTAATATTAAATACAAATAATTATAACAAAGTGTAGTATCTGTTCTGATACAACACTAAATCTTTTCTGTCATCGGCCAGTGAAGGAGAAATCCTTCTAGACTGTGGCAATTTAAATTTTTGTCCCAATCCAGATTGCACCCATTTTAGGGAGCTGGATTTTCTCCACATTACAAAAAACTGACCTTGTGTCTAATTCTGTCCTCGTAGGGAGCAAAGTAAATAGGGACAGTAGCTTCCTTGGTATTTTGGCTAGGAGCAAAGTGTAGTATCTGTTCTGATACACCACTTCATCTTTTCTGTCGTTATTCTAAGATTTTCAAATACTTGATAAGCATTTCTTTCTTTCATGCTGCTACTTTTTTTTTTTTTTTTAATTTTTTTTTTTTAACTTTTTTAAAAACTTTTTCTTTCTTTGCAGGCTCGCAAAAATGGCTATAGTGGTCCGGGCTTAGGACCGAAAGAAGCTGATCGCAATGAACGCAATTTCACCGAAGAACAGTTAAAGGCTGGCAACAACATCATCAGCCTCCAGATGGGTTCAAACAAAGGAGCATCTCAGGCAGGCATCATTTTTGGAAAATCTCGCAGCATTATGGATTAGAAATTTCCGAAAGCGGATTTCTATTTTGACATCAGGGGTGGGGCTATTTCAAAGTATTTTTTTTTTTTTTTTTATGTTGCATTCACTATTTAATTTTTTTCCTCCTTCTCCTCCTCCTCCTCTTCCAAATTTTACTTTCATTATTTTTGTTTGTAAAATTGCGTAACGGAAAATTAATTTTTTGGATTGCGCTGTATATTGCTACAAATATACGGCCTATCTCAAATGATATACTACACATTATTTTAACACGGTAAATATCGGATTATTTGTATTATTCGGACTATTATTCTCATCGATTGGTATTTTCAAAACGTTTCGGCCGATGTAACCTCCGACCATCTTCATGTGCATTTTTTTCAGAACTCTGTAATCTATACAGAATTTCCAACCGAACCCTTTATCTAACTGGGTAGAAATGTTAATTTTTTAAAATTATTTTATTCTTACTTAGCATGGCCTGTAGTGAGAATTGAACCTTCAACCCCCAGAAGACAGTCACCTAGAACTGACTGTTTACTCACCGCCTTTATCCGTTGCGCCACAGGTCAAAATTCCGTCCAGATTCCTGAGTTCGACTAGCAGGTTCCAAGTTCGATAAATGTATACGAGGCCTGTCTAAAAAGTATCCGACCTTAGACAAGAAAAAAATATTTCAAGTACGTGACGGGGTTGGTTGGGACCCTAATCCCCTTCAAAGTAGGCCCCTTGTGCTTGCACACACTTAGCCCACAGATCCATCCATTGCCGGAAACACCTCTGGAAGTCTTCTTTTGGAATGGTGTTCACATCCGCAGTCGCGTTAGATTCAGCAGGTGTTTGGAGAAGATGCGATGGGTGTAACACAAATTAAGGAGTGGTTCAACTGATTCAAAAAATGGCCGCACATCAGCGGAGAGTGATCAGTGTTCTGGCAGGCCCCAAACTGCTCGGAGTGCAGCTGTTGTTGAGAGGGTGCAAAAAAGGAGATAATGCGGAATTTCTTTTGGAATGGTGTTCATCTCCGCCGTCGCATTCCACATTATCTCCTTTTTTGCAACCTCTCAATAACAGCTGCACTCCGAGCAGTTTGGGGCCTGTCAGAACGCTGGTCACTCTCCGCTGATGTGCGGCGATTTTTGAATCGGTTGAACCACTCCTTAATTTGTGTTACACCCACCGCATCTTCTCCAAACACCTGCTGAAGACTTCCAGAGGTGTTTCCGGAAATGGATAGGTCGGTGGGCTAAGTGTGTGTGCAAGCACAAGGGGCCTACTTAGAAGGGGATCAGAGTCCCAACCCCGTCACGTATTTGAAATATTTTTTCTGGCCTAAGGTCGGATACTTTTGAGACAGGCCTCATATATGATACACCTGAGGAAGGCCGGAGGGTTCATCAACCGAAACGGTGTGAAAGTAACAACCTAGGCGAGAATAGTAATCCAAAAGTTTAAAAGAGAAAACCGGCTTGAACTGAGCCTTACCTAATTGACATAATTATTCTTAACCTGTAATATTCCTGATGTCAATTATGACAGAATAAGGGACCAATTTCTTCTATTTTGTTTTGGAATTCTATGATATAGATATTCATGGGACCAAATGAGCATATTTTTGTATGCCACTTGTTATTAAATATTCCTACCACCAAAGGGACATCAACATATTTTATATACATCTTTACTATTTCTGATATCATTCTTCATAAAGATAATTTGATATGGACATTTTAAAATTTTTTTTTTTTTTTTGCTAACAATTTTTATAACGATAAATATTTCACGGAAATTCATGTATTGTGATCTAAAAAATATAATCAAAACTGTTTTTTTTTTTTTTTTTTTTTTTCAGTAATTAAACTTCTTTTTCATTTTTTTTTTTTATTCATCTACGTGAATTGTTTTCTGTAAAGCTGTTTTACACATTTTATTTAATTTTATCAGTTTCTAGCCTTTTTTAGAATATGACTTAGTAAATAACTTCAACTTGATTTTTCTAAATTTTGTAATAGTCAGCTTCAATTTACTTCTAAAATGGATTTTGTGACAAATTCCATAAAACTGCTGTATGCCAAAATAAACGTTTATTTTTTTATTTGTTTTTATCTTTAATTTTTTTTTTTTTTGTATTACAATAAAATACATTTTGAATTATAGTTTGTCTTTTTTTATTTTATTTTATTTTAGCTACTATTAAAAATCTATGCATTTCATTTCTCTCCGTAATTTACTAAATAAACTAACCTCTTTTAGTGTTTTTTTCTTTTTTCTCGATTTTTTTTTTTTTTTTTTTTCGATTTTCTTTTTTGTTTTTTGTTGCGGATGGATCATCCGACTGGGTGCCAGACATTAATCTGCTATTTCAGAGACTCTTACAGAGAGATCTTTTTTGGCTTCTAACCATCCCTTTCAGTGCAATTGTTCGGATCTTTCTTGCACTTAACCAACGGGTATATTCGCTAGGTAATCATCATCATCATCATCATCATCATCAACCGGTTTATTTGTTGAATCAGGCCACAATTAATCCTCTGATGAGGGTGGGGCCTGATTGTCTAGTCTCGAAATCTAAGTCTTCCTCTCCACTCCTGTCTTTGGCAAGGTTTGATGGAATCCATACCCATGGCCTTCCTATCACGTTTGACTACGTCCTCCCAAGTCAACTTGGGTCTGCCAGTGGTGATGTTCTCTGCTGGCACATTCAACTTTCGGACTTTAGCAATCCAGCCATCGCTACGCTCAATGTGACCCAACCAACGCAGTCTGTTCTTCCGCATGATGTCCGTAAGGCTTTTCAAGTCGACCTGTGAGAGCAGGGATTCAAAAGAAACGTACTGTTCAGGCCTCACCAAACAGATCCATCTGACCATTGCCCTGTCATTACGGTGCAGCTTCTTTAGTATACCAGCAGAGACAGCCCAAGTTTCTGAGCCATACAACAGCGCACTTCTGACACATGAGGAGTATACACGCCCTCTCGTAGTTGTTGGCAGGTGTTTGTTTGTCAGGATTGGTAGCAGCTCTCTAAATTTTTTCCAGGCACACTTGCAACGTGTAGCTGCCGCGAGTTCACAGCCTCCACCTGATGACAGCACATCTCCAAGATAACAAAAGTCTGTCACTACTTCCAGCTTGTTGTCACCAGTATCCATCTCCGTAAGTGGTCTGCCATCTAGGTAGTTTTTTAAAATTCTTTTTCACGAGTCCAGTAAAACATATGAGATGATATAATTGGCAAAAGACATACAAACACAAAGAAATAGTTAAAATGAACAATCAATTTAATGCTAATAATATAATTCAATGGAAATAATAATGAAAAGTGTTTCTTTTCTCGGAGTTCGACATTGTCCGTAGCATTAAGACATATTTGTCTGTCAACAGTTCAAAATTCATTTATCTTGTTTACATAACTTTTTTCTCCTGTCAGGAGATCATATCTTTCTTCCTCAATCATGTTTTTTATTAAATATATTTTTCTCTCATTAAATAATTTTTCTTTTTCTCTGATATCTGTCCAAACAAAGACGTCTGTTGTTCTTCCAATTTCATTTTTTTTCTTTCCCTTCTCTTCCTCCTCACAACATCACACGCTCGCCTTCTTCCCCTCTTACTCCAGTACTCCTGCGAGCGAGAAGGAAAAAGAATGCAAGCAAATCAGCAGCCGATACAATCAGCTATAGCCACACCTCCTCGCCAACCCTTCCCCTCTCTCTCTCTCTCTCTCTCTCTCTCTCTCTCTCTCTCTCTCTCTGTGTTAGCCTTGTGGCGTTAAGAAAGACAGAAGGAAAGAAAAAGACAGCCTAACACACTGTAATTCATCTTGTCTTCCTCTTCTTCCAGACACACTCTTATGCAGTAATGTAACGCGAGTTCGCGTATTTCTGTTTAGATTTTTCATTGATCTCTTTTGCTTTGCCCTTTTCTCCTTACTCTATTTCAAACCCAATCATGCAATATTCTTTTTTTTAATCATCATTATTTATGTGTTGAGTCCACTCAACACGTCACAGTATATATAATAAAAGTTTTATTTATACAAACATAGTTTGGCTACACATTCAGAACATGTTTCAGTCATAGCTTTAATTAGCTCAACCGGGTATATTCGCTAGGTAGTTTTTGAAATTCTTTTTCATGAGTTTGGTTGATCCTAATGATCTGTCCAGTAAAACACACGAGATGATATAATTGGCAAAAGACATACAAACACAAAGAAATAGTTAAAATGAACAATCAATTTAATGCTAATAATATAATTCAATGGAAATAATAATGAAAAGTGTTTCTTTTCTCGGAGTTCGACATTGTCCGTAGCATTAAGACATATTTGTCTGTCAACAGTTCAAAATTCATTTATCTTGTTTATATAACTTTTTTTCTCTTGTCGGGAGATCATATCTTTCTTTCTCAATCATGTTTTTTATTAAATATATTTTTCTCTCATTAAATAATTTTTCTTTTTCTCTGATATCTGTCCAAACAAAGACGTCTGTTGTCCTTCCAATTTCATTTTTTTTTTCTTTCCCTTCTCTTCCTACCGGATGCCAGACATTCACCGGCTATTTCATACACTCTAACCGAGAGATCTTTTTAAAGTTATAACCGTCCCTTTAAATGCAATTGTTTGTATCTGTCTTGCACTTGGTTCACCGGGTATATTCGCTAGGTAGCTTTTGAAATTCTTTTTCATGAGTCCAGTTGATCCTAATGATGTGTCCAGTAAAACACACGAGATGATATAATTGGCAAAAGACATACAAACACAAAGAAATAGTTAAAATGAACAATCAATTTAATGCTAATAATATAATTCAATGGAAATAATAATGAAAAGTGTTTCTTTTCTCGGAGTTCGACATTGTCCGTAGCATTAAGACATATTTGTCTGTCAACAGTTCAAAATTCATTTATCTTGTTTATATAACTTTTTTTCTCTTGTCGGGAGATCATATCTTTCTTCCTCAATCAGACAGGTAGATTTTTTTAACCATCCCTTTCAGTACAATCGTTCGGATCTTTCTTGCACTTGGTTCACCGGGTATATTAGCCAGGTAGATTTTTTTAAGTTCTTTTTTATGAACCAGTGACTCTTGATATTCCAGTTTCTTTTCATGCTGTACATAAGATCTTGGTATTTAGTTATCTTCTCTCTCTCTCTCAGCTCTGTTTAGGGTGGCATCATTGGGGACACTGACTTCAACTAGGGTTGCTACTTTCTCCCTCTTGTCTCTTATAACTGTCAGGTTTAACAGCTCCATTTGTATCTCTCTCACACTTGGTTCACCGGGTATATCCATCAGGAAGTTTTTGAAATTCTTTTTCATGCGCCCGGTTGCTCTTACAATTACTGGAATGATGGAGAGCTTCCTAAGATTCCAGTTTCTTTTCATGTCATACATAAAACCTTGGTATTTCGTACAGTATTGCTACATTTGTGACCAAGAACGTACAAAATTTATATATTTATATATATATATATATATATATATATATATCATCATCCTGATGAAGTCTTATAAATAAAGACGAAATGTTGATGTACACATAAAAAACATCCAGTTTTTGGTTTTCCTTTTTCATTTTACCATCACGTCGGATTACCTTCATCCTTCTCTTCCCATATATATTTATATATATATCCCCGTGTTTATATTAGATGCTTACGTTAAGGTCTCCTGTTTTTGTTTCACTGTTAGATACTTAATCCCCCTTTTTATTTTATTTACTTACTATTATATATTTTTTATTTATTTATGAATTCTCCAACGAATGTTAAGTCTGCAATATTTTGGATTTAGTTAGTTTCTCTGGGAATTTAAACTGCATTTTCCTTTTTTTTTTGTCTTTTTGTTTAAAATAACTCAAAGCTTCTTTAGACTATATATATATATATATATATATATATATAATTTATTTAGATACTGTATATTACATATTTCAGCAATGTACCGCGGTTTCATTCAAAAGGGCAGATTTAGACATCTTAGTAAATCTCTGTGCCCAGTGGAATCATCAGCAAACTGAAACGATTGTAGTCCCGTCCCGATAGGGAATGGCATCAACAATGACAGAAAACGGTGTAAATCTGCCCTTTTGGATGAAACCGTGGTACATTTCTGAAATATGTAATATACAGTATCTAAATAAATTATATTAGCTCTCTTATATGATTGAGCACTTTATTTGATTTCTTTTCATATACAACCTGACACACTATATATATATATATATATATATAGCCAGCATCATTAGGGACACTGACTTCAACTAGGGTTGCTACTTTCTCCCTTTTGTCCCATATCACTATGTCGGGTTTAACAGCTCCGTTTTATAAGTATGTAGCTGTAGGGATTGGATAGTCATAGTCGATGGTGTATGACTTATTTCCAACTGTTCTTTCTGGTATATTCTCCCAGGACTTGCTGCTATACTGGATATTCAACTTTTTACAGATGGTCCAGTGGAGATGTTTACACACTCCATTATGCAAACTTATTTAATTCAAATAGTTGGTTTTTGTTAACATAAATACTTTTTGTGAATGCAAGAGTTTTCTACGTTAGCCGGTCAAAATTCAGGAAGGGGACATTTTGTCTTCAGCATCGTCCTCTTCCGGAAGACATGCGCACGGGGAACTGTCTTGCTTCAACACCGCCTGTTTGCTAAGAAGCGGTCTTTTTCAAATCAGCCAGCATGGGATTCGGACGTCCGATGAGCTTGCGTTAGACGTTGGTCATTCTGAGACAAGTAACTTGGTAAAATAGAGGTAAGCAACGCAGAGTTCTCTGAACCGATTTAAGTTTTTGCTTTCTTCCAATTTTCTTTGTTTTCTTTCTTAGAACATGTTTGTAAGACTGATTTATTTCCTGTATTTACAGTTTTACGGTTAAAAAAAAGGTGTTATATTCAGTGTTGGCCACGCGCGCGCATAATAAATACATTCGCCTGTACTACTCGTCTTCCGAGATTTTTTGCCCCAGATTTCTTGCTGTTACTTTAATTAGTATAAAGGACGAAACGTATACGTACATAGATAATAAACAAAACAAATATTTATTTTATTTATATATATATATATATATATATAATAAATATTTGTTATTGTTTATTATCTATGTACGTATACGTTTCGTCCTTTTTCAATCGGGACTCATCAGCATAGAGAGATGACTATTCAATAGTCATCTCTCTATGCTGATGAGTCCCGATTATAAAGGACGAAACGTATACGTACATAGATAATAAACAAAACAAATATTTATTTTATTTATATATATATATATATATATAATAAATATTTGTTATTGTTTATTATCTATGTACGTATACGTTTCGTCCTTTTTCAATCGGGACTCATCAGCATAGAGAGATGACTATTCACTACCGGCCATGCGATCCGAAACCCCGGACCGCAAGTATTTTTCAACTCCAGTCCGACGTCGCCAATCGCTGGGCCAATTGTAAACAGCGAATAAACTATGATAATTTTAACACTTTGACGTCGAGGCATTCTACTTCTATTAAGGGAAGGAATGATGCATTATAAGCAAGTGACGTCATATATATATATATATATATATATATATATATATATTATAAAATATATGTGTGTGTATTTATACAGCATTTTCTCATGTAAGCAAACATTGATGCTTAACTATATCTTTTTAAAACAAAATTTATTTTTCCAAGGATCTTTTTTAGAGTTAAAATTTAAAAAAAAAAAAAATGAATGTGTCTTATATACAGAGCTTGCGGCTGATATTAGCAAGAACATCAAAATATGAGAAACAATTAAATGATGGGAGAGGTGAAAATTTGAAGAAGAAAAAAAGTAGGAGGGGAGCCATGTTTTAACCCGGATAAAGTTATAATTTTGAGAGTGGGGAGGGGGGGTCGAAATGCTATTTGAAACAATTTATTAATTTATCTTTGAACGAGAAAACACATATATATATATATATTATTCATATATTAATAATGGAGATTATGTATCTGTCTGTCTGAAGCCGAAACTATATTATTAGTTTTGATCACTCTCTTTTTATATTGCTGTTTTCTGGGTCTCTATCTATCTATCTATCTATCTATCTATCTATCTATCTAACACTTATATTTGGCTAGTTTTTGACCTTGAAGTGCTATTTATTTTTTCTTTTAGCTCCTTACATCAAGTGGCTTCATGCCTTGTCTGGAGCGATTTCCATTAAAAAAAATTGAAAAATCAGTTTTACTAAAACATACCAATAAATGCTATTTTATTGCACTTAATCATTTTCATTTTAAAGGTTTTTTGTGTGTGTGTGTGTGTATATATATATATATATATATATATATAAATTTGAATACCTACATGAGAGAATTTGAATGTCTACACTCTATTTCTCAGTAGTCCCTTACGTCTACAGTGGTGGCCTGAACTATTTTAAAAGAAAAAAAACTAAGAGACCACAAGAAAGATATACTACAACATAGTTAACTGCGCAATTGGGGAAGAGGAAAACTAATGTTTTTAACTTCTTTACTAACTCAACGTTTGACAGATAAAGGAGAACTTTAATGGAATATTCGAATATCTATGTATCTCATATAGAGATCAAGTGTTAGCCCCAAGAAGGGGTACTTTGATTTCTGAGAACTTCGACTGAAGTAATATATATATATATATATATATATATATACAGGGTGTTTCAAAAGTCTTGGGAACATTACAAGTTAAATTAAATTAAAATGTTCCCAAGACTTTTGAAACACCCTGTATATATATAAAGAGAAAAGTTAAGACATAAATTTATAATATTATTTCAGTTCCAAGAATTCATATTTTTTTAAATAAGAAAATTATTTATTTATTTTTCTAAATTTTTTTTTTTTGCTTTACTTCTATTTCTATTTATCAGCTTTTGTAAAAGAAACCTAAGGAAGTAAAAAGTAAGAAACTGAAAAAAAAAATTCCTTATCATCTTAGAAACGATTGTATGCCTAATCATTGATCTTGAATTCTTGGAAGTGAAATCGATTATTTTATAAATTTATTTGTCTCAACTTATTCTACAAGAGAATGCAAACAGGGGCTGCCCTAGGCAATGTTTGTTCAGCAAGAGTGCTCTTCCTCGAGAGCGCTGGCTTTTCAAATAACCCTAACTTTCCCAACCTTGTGTATAATCTGGAGGAGATAAATAAAACCAGCAAAAACAAACTGAAAAATATTTATTTACAAGCAAACTACTATTTCCATTTATATAAAAATAATTGTGTGTGTGTATGTATATGTGTATGCGTGTATATGTGTGTGTGTGTATGTGTATGTATGTATATGTGTGTGTGTATATGTATGCATGCGTGTGTGTGTGTGTATATATGTGTGTGGGTATGTATGTAGATATGTATACACACAGTCACTAACATGGGCACATTATTTTTTTGTTAATGTTACAATTCAGGGGATGCATATATATAATATATATATATAATTAAATTTTTATTTATTTTTATGAACCGATCATTATGAATTTGGGAATATATATTATCGGTGGGTAACATGGGCACATTATTTTTTTGTAAACTCTATCATTTAGGGTGTGTGCCCACTCAAACCTGCCCTAAGAAGAACTTTTAAAATAAGTTAGATACAAAAATATTAATAAAAAAAAATAATGGCGTCCCCCAATGTTATTATGCCAGACAACAGATCGCAATTCGCCTGCACAGAGTTTAGTAACTTTGCTGCCAAATCCAGATTCACCCACAGAGCAATGGCAAAGTAGAAAGGGCAGTACAAATTGTAAAAAATCTGCTCAAAAAGAGAAAAGGCAAAAGAACCCTATGATACAGTCTCCTGTTCTGGGCAAGTCCACTCCAAAATGGAAAATCCCCCAGCAAATGGGGAGAAAACTAAGGACAAAAGTTCCCATGCCACCTTTTATATTTGTTCCCTCAGAATTCAAAGTGCATGCCAATACAAAAGAAAAAGGAACATATCATTCACAGGTAACATCAATTGGAACAAATACATTGAAGACATTGCCAAGGCTGCTGCAAAGCAGGTGGGCTCCTTCTACCGTGCTAGTAAACTTCTCACATCTGACATTATCCTATATCTCTACAAAACCACCATCTGCCCATGCATGGCGTATTGTTGTCACATCTGGGCTGGTGCACCATCCACTAGTCTCTCCCTCTTAGACAAGGTCCAAAAAAGAGTCGCCAACTTAATAGGTCCCTCACTATCCACCATATTCCAGCCCCTGTCCCATCACCGCATGTTGCATCCTTGTGCTTGTTTTACAAGCACTTCAATGGAATGTGCTCCGATGAACTTGCTGCTCTAGTGTCCCCTCGACATAAATACACTCGACCAGCTTGACAATCAGCTAAATCCCATCCATTCACTGTGGAGATCCCAGATGCCAGAGTCTTCTATTTCAATAACTTCTTTCCTCATGCTGCCGACCTTTGGAACTCCGCCTCTTGCTCCCTGTTTCCCTGACTGTACCGACATGCAGAAATTTAAAACTAATGTGAACAAAAATTCAGCTTCACAGCTCCCGACTTAGCATGATCCCCTAAAACTTTCACCCTAATTCTCAGTAGCCCCTTACGTCTACAGTGGCAACTTGCCTTGTTTGGGGTGAACTCAATTTTAAAAAAACAACAAAAAAGAACAAAAAAAACACTGCAGTATCTGGCATGCAACAAAGAAGGAACACAATATTTCAGTTATTTTATGGACCTAACCGATAATTTCCCCAAGTGCCCCCAGATGGAATCAAAGAAAAATTTAATTGGTGTCTTTTAGATTCTTTGAAAACTTTAACCCTTTATTGAAAGTTATTTCAATGCTCTGTTAACATATCAATTTCTATAAAACATAAACAAACATAGACTTTTATGTGTATGTATATATACAGGGTGGGCAAAAATAAGGGTCCTATTTTTAAAAATTCATAACTTTTTTATTTATTGATTTTTTTTTATTTTTTTTTTTTTAATTTTTTTTTTTAATAATAAGTAAAGGACCCCTTCCGAAGCAAGCATGAGCCGTATTAGCCCTAAGGAACGTACCCTCATTTAGAAAACATTATTTTTGCTTAAAAAACTCAAAACAGTGTAAAAAAACAATACTTTAGTTTTTGTAAGTTTTAAGAAGTGTTTTTCGGCTAAAATTTGTTTTGTTTATTTCAAAAAATCTCGGAAGGGTCAGTCTACACACACATAAAGTTTGGTGAGTATAACTTTTATTTTGTGGAAGTTATTCAAATTCAAGTTATTCAAATTTAAAGATAGGACCCTTATTTTGTATATATATATATAAATAATAGTTATCCACAGCCACGTAGACTTATATATATATATATATATATATATATATATATATACACACCCTCATATATATATATATATATATAAATATATATATACCAGTATTAAACTAAATTCCAGTGACCAAGTTTTTATTCATTTTTTTCCAAATTTAAAAACTTTGGTCCATTTTGACAGACCGTTTCGCACATAGCTAAACAACCAAAATTTATAGGTCAATTACACATCTTGCTTTGCTGCTCTTCAGAAATCCAAAATTTGTTTCCAGAAAAAAAGTTACAAACAAGCAACTTACATTGAATCCAGTTCCCACGAGGAAAACATGGAGTTTTCCGTCCTATTCAAAGAGGATACTGTCTTTATAAAAAAACTTTAAAGACCTGAGAAAGTTGCGGCAAAACACTCCAACCTGCATTCCATTATGGTCACGACAGAAAACTGTCTTATCAGACGCAACAGGACAAAACTGGTACCAGCCGCAGATGAACCAAAGCGAGTCCTACAGTATATATCATCATATTTGGTTTCACGTGCTGGCATGGTTTTTATTCCTCTTTCTCTCGGATCCATTTTTATCATTTCATCCCATGTTTTCATGTGAACTAAACCTGCTACTTCAACTGTTCTACTAACCCAAGAACTCTAATCTATTCTTTTAATGTGGTCATACCATCAGTCTACTCATCTGCACAGTGCCAACGAAACATTCCAAGATTCCCTCACACCAAAACCACTCACGAAAGATAAAGAAACCTCAAAGACTTAACTTAAATATAAACAAAAAAATGTACACGACAAATGTGACAATTTTTTGGAAATGGAAAGTGTCATATCTTGGTCAATAATTGATGTATTCTCAAAATTCAAAGTGTGTCTTGTAGACGATCTTTTGCCGAATACAGCTCATATGAAGAAGCCTCCAAGAAGGACCTGAACCTGAAGCATGTATGGCCTCCAGGTGGGACTTGAACCTGGAGCACGCGGCCTTCACGCTGTCCTTCGAGAGACGCTTGAACACCAGTTTGATCCTGGCAATCATCTTGCCCTTGGTGTTGCAGGTGGTCCGGTTGGTGTCTTTCTCAGCTGCACTCCACACATAATAGTCCATGGGGTTGTAATCAAGCGATTTGGAGGGGGTCAGATGTTGGGACTGGTGAAGTTGTGGAAGTTCTCAAACAGCCACTTCTGTATTTTCATAGAGGTTAGTGTTGGGGTTAGAGTTAGGGTTGTCATAGAGGTTAGGGTTAGCGTTGGGGTTATGGTTAGGGTTTTCATAGAGGTTAGTGTTGGGGCTTCATCACCAGATGGAGCTTGGTATCAGATCTGGGATGGTAGGGAGGAGTGAACTGGAGTAGTTAATAGGGTTGGGAAATAGGGTAGGTAGGTGAAAAACAAGGGTAGAAAAGATAGATTTTGAAGTGGTGGAGTGCAGTTAAAGAAAAAACCTTGCCAAGGGTTTCCAAGGCAGCTTAGTATCATGGCTAGTCATCAGAGTGGACCAAGGAGTAATTAATGGTAACTATTGGCTGACTACACTCTCAAATTGGGCATCACCACGGAATAGTTTCATATCATACCCAGGACCAAAAAGAAAGTCGTGAAGACCAGGTACTAATGTAGCAGTCATAAACATTAACATTTCCTTTCTCTTGTTGAGAGCAGCCCCTGCAAGATGATTTGGTCACATGATAACAATCAGCTTTCAGGACATATCAATTTCAACCGATCCTTAGAGGACTACTTCCAGACATTGAGCTGAGTCCTAATGCAACCCACAGCTACCATCTTCACCCAGCGCTTGGCAACAGTGGACAGCGACTCTATACCCATCCAAATTGAGTCTGACTTCCTTTTCGAATATGACGGCATGACATGGCCTTAACTTGGAATAAATCGAAAGACAATCACAGTTTGAGAGAAACTTGGTCTTCATGCCGTGTAGAACTTTGTGTGAATTGTAGACTGGTCACCTGTTGGATGTGTTGAGCGACTGGTCTTGCAGAACCAGAGTATCCCCGGCTTGACCGGATGTTTTACCTTTTTGATGAGCTAGTAAGAAAACTAGAATAAAAATAAGACTGCGTTGGTTGGTTGGTTGGGGCACGTTGAGCGCAACAATGCCAATGTCCGACAGTTGAATGCGCCAGCAGAGAAGACCACCACTGGCAGACCCAAGTTGTCTTGGGAGGACGTGGTTAAACGTGATAGGAGAGCCTTGGGTATGGATTCTGTCGGGCCTCACCAAAGACAAGAATGGAGAGGAAAACTTAGATTGAGACTAGGCAATCAGGCTCCACCCACATCAGAGGATTGTGGACTGATTCAACAAATAAACCGTTTAATGATGATGAATACGCCAATTCCTCTGCTTGTAAACCTTCCCTACATAAAAAAATATATATATATATATATATATATATACATATATATATATATACATAAAAATATATATATATATATATATATATATATATATATATATGTATATATATATATATATATATACATATATATATATATAAGGAAATGGTAGTTTGCTTGAAGCATTGCTAGTAAACAAGTAAATATGAAGGTGAGAATTCCGAGGCAGGAGCAATGCAATGTTGAAAAACCGGAAGGTGGAATAAGAATGAACAAAAATAAAAGACAAGAGACGGTAAATCTCAGATCAATTCATTTATATTTCAAAATTTAAATATGAAGACAGTAAATTGTAACAAAAGTTGGACTTTTGTTTTCTTTTTGAAAAAGAGAGGTTGTTACTCTCGAAATGATTAAAGTCTCTACAATTCCGGACCTTTAAATATTTAACAGTAAGCCCACCAATTTTACAATTTACTGCCTTTATATTTAAATTTTGAAATATAAATGAATTGATCTGAGATTTACCGTCTCGTGTCATTTATTTTTGTTCATTCTTATTCCACCTTCCGGTTTTTTCAACATTGCATTGCTCCTGCCTCGCAATTCTCACCTTCATATTTACATATATATATATATATTTATTCAGAAGATGAATGATAAAAATAAAAAGTTGTACAAATACAATATTTATTAAAACATCAGAAGCAAGGTCTCGTTATTAACTAAGAGTTACTTCCCTTGGAATTTCGTGTTAAAATATCTAGCAACTCCAAGATGTCGAATAAACTAAGTTTGTATTTTATGTTTTATCATGTGTTTGTGCTATCACCGATCTGATCAAGTACAAACCATTTCACGGTGAGTGACACGCAGTATAACAACTTCCTATTCAGTATGTCTATATGTTTATGGTTTGGTAGTTTGGTAGTTTTGTTTTACGGCATATCAACCCTTTTTGGGTTACTTAATGCCGAATCTGGTCATTATAGTGAAAGTTTTTATGCTTCAAGTTCTTTATATCTTCAAATGTTTAATCAGGGGTTTTGGTTTGGTAGTTTTGTTTTACGGCATATCAACCCTTTTTGGGTTATTTAATGCCGAATCTGGTCTTGTTTTCTTCTCTTTTTTGTTTCTTTCCCCTTTTAATATCTGTTTCTATTTAACCCATAGTTGGGACCCTAACAGGTACTACCACTCCGGGTCAGGGTGGACCTGGGAGCAATGGTAATTAAGAGGAGGCTCCACATTCCCCAAAGTCCGTAAGCCGGATCTCACCATCGGATGTAGTTTAAGGTCATATCCAGGACCGGGAGTAGGGTAGGAAAAATAAAAATAAAAAAGGGGAGGGAGAAAGGGAGAGGGGCTGTTGTTTTTGTTTTTGGTTTTGTAGAACATAATTAAGTTTTACAAACAAAAAAAACAAAAAAAAAAAAAACGTCAATGTAGGTGAATTTCGTCTCAGGGAGCCACAGGGCAGCCTGATCTGGTATCACCAGATATGTTTATGTATTTGCATTAAAAGGATTCACTTCTAAACTAATGAACTGATCGCTACAAATTTTCCAACGAAGCTGGCAGGCGTAAAAGGGTTCAAATTTATTACAATTTTATTTTTATGCGAAGAAAGAGGAGAAGCTCTTCGTAGAAATTCAGATACCTCTGATTTTTGTGAAATTTTAACAATAGGTATCAGACATCATTTAATAAATATTCTCCAAATTTCAGTTTCTATGGGGTATTGTAAAGAGTTTTTAAGGGCATAATATAATATATATAATATTTCCTATTTGAAAATTAAAATATTTCAGATTTACATTAAATTTGATCCATAGTCATTGCTGTGAATGTCTTAAGTTCTGTCGAGAACCTTCCATGGAAATAACGATAGAGTAGAGAAAGACTATCAACGTTACAAAGAAGCTGTAAAGAGCAAAATAAATCACCCACCCACTAAATTTCGAAATCGATTGTGTAATCTTGTAAGGCAAGAAAGAGTACCTCCCCAGATGGGCAACAGTACTACATCTTAGGACGTATCTGACTTATGCAGGTAGAGGATTGCATCAGGAGTCCAGTACTTTCTGGAGCGATAGAATGATCCAACAATTTTTCCAGTGATCTTAACAACAGATTGGATGTACGTCTTCCATTTTATGTCTTTTAGCTAATCCTTGTTTTTTAGTTTGTTTGTTACGCTTACTTCTCAACTCTCCAACAAATGGTCACCCATGACGAGAGTAACAGAATGGTGAATAAATTCATACTATAAAAACTCGTCTAGCCAAAAAACACAGCAAAGAATTTCAGTTTCCTTGGAGTATTTTAAAAGAATTAGTATAATTAATTCTCGATTATAATCTTCGCAAGGGGACTCTTACGCTTAGCGGCTGTGTTCCAAAATTCATGATGCTTGGTTAATTAATTCAGGAGTTAGGGTTAGAGTTAGGGTTAGGATATGCACAAATATATGAACATGTAAACATATGAAAGCCACAAATCGTGGTTTGTGTGGACTGCGATGTTGTCTGATTGTGGAAATAATTATATATATATCATCTCACATTCAAAAATCCGATATTTATTTGCTCACTGGGTCAGCTTGTTGGATGACATCGTCCTAGCGAGTATAAAATCCTACTTGTGAGACATCGGCCTGGGTTCTAAGTAGTTGGATGACTACACCCCTTGTTGAGAAGAGTAGGTATATTCCACAGTCGGCTTTCGTCGCGGTTTGCTTAATCTGTGTAAATTAATAGACATTCTTGTATGTAGCGAGGTAGCTTAGTGGCAGAGTACTCGCCTCGAATCCTGAGTTCGGATGTGTTCTACTGATGAGCCCAAAGGAGGGCGAAACTCGAGTCTAGGACTTCCGGTTTGTGGCTTTCATGGTTTTTGTGGCCTGCAGCGTTGTCTGATTGTGGAAATAATTATATATATCATCTCACATTCAAAATCTGACTTATATATACATATATATATATATATATATATATATATATATATATATATATATATATTTATAATCACATCACGATAAATATGTGAAAAACTTTTCCCTCTAAAAACAAAATGGCAGCTTCAAACATTCCATTAGCAACATTTTTTTTTTAATAGAAATCGCTCCAGACAAGGCATGAAACCACTTGATGTAAGGAGCTAACAAGAACAAAAAATGCAGCGTTGTCTGATTGTGGAAATAATTATATATATCATCTCACATTCAAAATCTGACTTATATATATATATATATATATATATATATATATATATATATGGGAAGAGAAGGATGAAAGTAATCCGACGTGATGGGAAAATGAAAAAGAAAAAATATATATATATATATATATATATATAATCACATCACGATAAATATGTGAAAAACTTTTCCCTCTAAAAACAAAATGGCAGCTTCAAACATTCCATTAGCAACATTTTTTTCTTTAAATAGAAATCGCTCCAGACAAGGCATGAAACCACTTGATGTAAGGAGCTAACAAGAACAAAAAATGATTATCGCAAAGACAGGAGATGCCTTTTGGTCTTAGTCGTGAAAAGACCAAGGCTATAGGTAAGAGGAAAACAGTCAGCAGGAAGAGAGTTCCACAAGCCTGCAGTTCTTGAAAAGAAGCTAATGGGATAGGAAGATGTATTATAACGAGCTATCAGAGTAGTGAATTGATGGAGACCACTAGACCAACGGGTCAAACGAGCTGGAACAAAAGAAGCAGGGAATAAATCAGACAATTCTGAAGAATTCAACTGTCAATAGTGTTTTGATAAATGTATGTTGAAGAAAGTGTGGGAGCCAATCAAATTACAGATATGTTTCTGCAGCTTATCAAGAACTCTCAAATAGGACAGACAAGGCATGAAGGAACTTGATGTAAGGAACTAAACAGAATGAAAGATGATTATCGCAAAGACAGGAGATGCCTATTGGCCTTAGTCTTGAAAAGACGAAGGCTATAGGTAGGAGGAAAACAGTCAGCAGGAAGAGAGTTCCACAAGCCTACAGTTCTTGGAAAGAAACTACTGGAATAGGGAGCTGTATTACAATGAGGTATCAAAACAGCGAATTGATGGAGACCATTTGACCAATGAGTCAAACGAGCTGGAAGAAAAGAAGCAGGGAATAGGTCACATACTTCTGAAGAACACATGTCGTAATAGTATTTATAGAAAAGACTGAGACTAGCAACATCACGTCTGTGAGAGAGAGGGTGCAGAGAAGAAGAAAGTGTAGGGCCAATCAAATTACAGATACGTTTCTGCACCTTATCAAGAACCCTCAAATGGGACAGAGATTCACCAGCCCAAATATGACAACAGTACTCCATACATGGTCTGATTGTAGATTTGTAGACATAGAGAATAGACAAACGAAAACAAACACAAAGCGTTCATCTGATGTGAACTCCCTTCCTGCTCCCTGTTTCAGCTTTACGTCATCTTTCTTTGTTATCGATAAAGGAAAAAATCAAAGCGTATTTAAATTCTTCGGAGGTCAAGAATGGAATGGTCACAACCGGACAAAAAGAAAATTCAGGAAATATGTTTTAAAGTTTTGGAAACGCGGATGATTCAGAAACGAAAAAAAGAAAACTATAAAATTTTCTTCCCTCCAACAAAATGAATAAACATTTTATGAACGGTCAGTGAACAAGTTACAGGGTAGAATCTGATCGTCCCTAACTCCGTAAAATTGATAAGTAGCGATGTTTTATCTATCTACCTACATTCTTCTTTTTTCCAATGTTAATATCTTAAAATGTTGATTTTTTTTTTGTTTGTTTTTGATTTTCTCATTTTTGCTTATTTCGTAGCCGAAGTAAAAAAAAATAAATAAATAAATACTTTAAGATGTTTATCGAGTTGTCATGCCATGATTTCGTTGCTTTTCATATTCATTTAAAGAAAATGCAAACATTTTTTTTTTTTTTGCCATTATGGTAAGACCGTTTTCTAATGGACTGGGAAACCAGAGTTCAATTCTTGGTCGAGTCATAACAAAGACTTGAAAAAATGGTACTTGATGCCCCTTGATTAAACACTCAGCATTGAAAGGTGAGGATCAAGGGTAAGTGGAGTTATCCTGGGAAAGGGGTGGCGCCCTCCCCTAAATCTCGGTGTAGTAGCTAATGAAAAGGGAACCTTTGGGTCGCCCTCGACTACTGTCGACCACTTTACTTTTACTTACGTCACATATTTTTGCTAGTCTATATAATGTAAGTCAGAACAGACTTTTGTGTGACGGGACATATATATATATATATATATATATATATATATAGAGAGAGAGAGAGAGAGAGAGATAATAATTTTTAATAATAATTTTCATATTTTTCAAATATTTGAACTTTGGTTTTTTCGAAAGCCAACTTATCCATCTGTATTTCTCCTCTGATGATAAGATTTCGATCTTTGAAAAGCCTTGGCTTAAGGAAAGAATAATAAACACTAGTTTATTACTGAATGCACCTTGCATTGAACAATTGAAATTTGAAATAAATTTGGACAATCGTCGCATATTTATCACTCTTTTTTCTTCTATCTCTACTATTGCTCTATCTCGTATATTGAGCTAATCCTTTTCACAATAGGTTCCATCTACTAAAAGTTTTCACTTTGGTTTTTTTTTTATCCTATATATATATATATATATATATATATATGTGTATAGAGAGAGAGAGTTTATATGCAAAATGCAACAAATCTGATTCGTTTAAATTGAAACCTTAAACAATAAAAGGATGAATATATTAAATCTATTTTAATTGAAAGCAATTATGCTAGTAGCTAATTAAGTAGAACATGATTTTTTTTTTTTGGGGGGGGGAGGTTGAATGTTGAAATTTTTTTTGGTGATTTTCAAAATGTCATTTATCGCGTTTTGCCTTTGCACTCTTATATATGTATGACACCTTCCCTCCAACAAAATGAAGAAACATTTGATGAATATTTGGTCGGACTGCAAACAAAAGCAGAAAAAATGTTAATATGGTAGAAATCAGGATGATACGAGAACAAATCATAAATGGATTGATGTGTGCAGACAAAAGGAGACACTTTATAAGTAACCCCAAACCTAACCCCAACTCTAACTCCAACCCCAACTCTAACCCCAACCCTAACTCTAACCCTAACCCCAACCCCAACTCTAACCCCAACCCTAACTCCAACCCCAACTCTAACCCTAACCCCAACCCCAACTCTAACCCCAACTCTAACTCCAACCCCAACCGCAACCCCAACTCTAACCGCAACCCCAACCTTAACCGCAACCCCCAACTCTAACCCTAACCCTAGCCACAACCCCCAACTCTAACCCCAACCCCAACCCTAACCCCAACCCCAACTCTAACCCCAACTCTAACTCCAACCCCAACTCTAACCTCAACTCTAACCGCAACCCCCAACTCTAACCTCAACCCCAACCCTAACCCCAACTCCAACTCTAACCCCAACTCTAACTCCAACCCCAACTCTAACCCCAACCCCAACTCTAACTCCAACCCCAACCGCAACCCCAACTCTAACCGCAACCCCAACCTTAACTGCAACCCCCAACTCTAACCCTAACCCTAGCCACAACCCCCAACTCTAACCCCAACCCCAACCCTAACCCCAACCCCAACTCTAACCCAAACTTTAACTCCAACCCCAACTCTAACCGCAACCCCAACTCTAACCCCAACCCTAACCGCAACCCCCAACTCTAACCCTAACCCTAACCACAACCCCCAACTTTAACCCTAACCCTAACCACAACCCTCAACTCTAACCCCAACTCTAACTCCAACCCTAACCGCAACCCCCAACTCTAACTCAACCCTAACCCTAACCCTAACCATGACTTTAGACATCTTGTCACTGAACTACTGGGGAAGGGAGGCCTCTTTTTCTCTGGACAACATGGAGATACTTGCTTGTTACTCAGTTTTACATGACTAATCTGTGCCGCTCGTGTTCTGACAAGTTGAGGGTACAGGTTTGTCTGGCAGCTGTTTCTGACTCGTACTACAAGAGTCTTAACTATTAGGTGTTCTATCAACATTTTATAATAATGGGGTAATTACTGCCATGTCGCACATGAAAAGGGACCCTGCACTAGTTTGAGGTGGGCATTCCCGGCGCCACAACGCCATAGATGCAGATTCGGCTAATAGTCTACTTATGTGCGCTTTGTTTTTGACATCCAACAAACACCCACTTCATCACAACCTCCTCTATCAAAAACAAAAACACAAAATTTTTAAAATAATCAAATGACACACCCCTTCCCTAAGAACAACCAAATTGTCTCCTCCCTTGAGGCTCTCCTTCACAAATATCCGGGGACTTAAAACTAACCATGACAATGTAGAATTCTTCCTCCACCTAAAATCCCCAAATATCTTAGCACTATGTGAAACAAACATAAACTCCTCAATATCTAATTATTTTGATAGCCATGATACCTCTCACTATGCTGTAAAGACTCGGACAAACACACACAAGCTCAGAGTTTGGTTTGGTTGTTTTCGGGTTATTTAATGCCGAATCCGGTCATTTTGGTAAAAGTTTTTATGCTTCAAGTTCTTTATATCTCCAAATATTTATTTATGGTGTTTGGTTTGGTTGTTTTTGTAGAGGAAAATTGCTGTTTTTCTTTTTAGCTTTGCAAAACATGATTGAGTTTTGCAAAGGGAAAGGAAAGAAAACAATAACATCAATGTTTGGTGCATTTTAAGTGAGGAAGCCGGTATCTTCAGACAGCCTGATCTGGTAGCACCAGGTCTCCTTAACTAGGGAACTTAGTCTAGAATCTGAAAACCAAGACTACATGTTCTTTCAATTAATATTACAACACAGCGTTACTTACATATATTTCCTCTACTGTTCCTCTTTGACCCAGGACCGAACCCTAATTGAGTATGTCTCCGATAGTATCGACACAACACTTCCTCGATTGGGGACTTTAATGTCCACCACAGAGATTGGCTTGGTTTCTAGAGCTCCATAGACCCAACTTTTCGATTGGACATTCCCTTACACAAACCTTCCTGGAGGGGCTTTAGAGAACTCCTGCCCATCTGGACAAATAAGCATCTGGTAATCACAACTAGAGGACATGTGTACACCAACTGTGTGAGGAGTGTTATGCTTTATGGCTCTGAGACATGGGCTGCATCGGCGAGCACTATCAAGAGACTGCAGCGTAACGAAAGAGCCATGATTAGATGGATCTGTCATGTCAAGCCGGAAGACGATACTCTCTTCGAGACTCTTCTCTCTAGGCTTTGGTATACGGGAAATAACTGATGTCCTTAAGCTGAGCAGGATGAGATGGCTTGGCCATGTCGAGCGAAGCTCCAGCTGGATCTCCCGGGTCAGAAACATGTCCATCGCATCAAGTCGGCAGACTGGAAGACCGAGGCTTTCTTGGGATGAACTGTGTGAACATGACCGTGTAACCCTGGGGATTACAAACTTAGATCCTCGCGACCACCGAGCCTGGAGTGGAAGACTTCGATACAGACTGACAGGCAGCCCCCACGCTCTTATAGAGGACTAATCAAAGGCCTGTTCAAAAATAAATTGGATGAAGAAGAATCACGGCATAATCACATTCATACATCGGTTCCTGTCAGATCACCAAAGTTAAGCAACGTTGAGTCTGGTCAGTATCTGATGGGTGACCATTTCGGAATACCAGGCGATGCTGTATGTGGACACTTAGTTATGGGCAAAATAGCGTCATCAACCCGAAGTGCCTATCGTGGCGACTATGGCAAAAAAACCCTGAATGACAGTCACCAATAAGGTGGGCGGAAATTCACAAATATACTAGCTGCACTTAAAAGTCGGTAAACTGAGATGAGTAGAAATCGCGTCAAATCACAGAAATTATGAAACTCGCGAATTCTGGAAAATCTATCTGTTTCTCATAGAGAGAGAGAAACAGATATATATATATATTAAATTGAGAATAAAAAGCCCTTTTTCAATGCAAGACATATTTTTTTTTTTTTTGACATGTATCTTATCAATTTCGGAGATAAACTCATCATCAGAGATATTTCTCTTTTTTTTTTTTTCAGTTTTGTTTATCGGTAAAACGTCATTGAACGGAAATGCATCGGGCAGCATGCTGATATTTTAGGAAATGGAAGTTCAACATTTTTATTTTTTTTATAAGCATCGAAGAATTAGTATTAAATTGAGAATAAAAAGCCCTTTTTCAATGCAAGACAAAAAAAAGAAAGAAATATGTCTTGCATTGAAAAAGGGCTTTTTATTCTCAATTTAATACTAATTCTTTGATATTCCCTCCCTGCTCCTTGGTTCTCTGGAAGTATCAACATGCATTAATTTAAATGTAATGTGAACAACCATCTTGCTGGCCAACTACCCACCTAGGTTGCCCCTTACACTTAAATATGCCTTGTTTTGGTCAAACAAAAGTTAAAGAAAAAAATCTAAAGAAAAACAACAGAAAAATAAGAACAAGGTCACAACTTTGCTGAAAACTAAAAGACAATCAAATCCAGGAAGAGATAAACGCCAAACGCAGGAAGCAACGGAGTGCAAAAATCGACTTTGCAATCTTTTTTTGTCCCTAAATAATGTTTGTAGCCCCCACCTCTCTACTGTATCATTGCGTCCATAGTAGGTACTCGACTGAGCTCCAATCCCGGGCACCTCCCCCCCCCCCTCTTTATAAACCATTCACAGCAAGAACTCGTCGGGCTACAATCACAGCAAAAAAAAATACCTTCTCTCTCTCTTTACCAAAAACTTCTATGAACAAAGTTTCTTTCCTCGAACACTCCATCTGTGGAACAAAATACCACAAGGCTGATATTCCAACCAACTGCTTCCCAACCGACTACAACATGGTCGTCTTCAAGTCTAATGTAAACAAATACTTGTTGAGCCGTCCTCTTGGATAATCAATTCCTCTTAATTAATCTTCTGCTCATTCATCCATTGATATCCCAACCAACTGCTTCCCAACCGACTACAACATGGTCGTCTTCAAGTCTAATGTAAACAAATACTTGTTGAGCCGTCCTCTTGGATAATCAATTCTTCTTAATTAATCTTCTGCCCATTCCACCCATTGATGTCCCAACCAACTGCTTCCCAACCGACTACAACATGGTCGTCTTCAAGTCTAATGTAAACAAATACTTGTTGAGGCGTCCTCTGGGATAATCAATTCCTCTTAAGTAATCTTCTGCCCATTCCACCCATTGATATCCCAACCAACTGCTTCCCAACCGACTACAACACGGTCGTCTTCAAGTCTAATGTAAACAAATACTTGTTGAGCCGTCCTCTTGGATAATCAATTCCTCTTAATTAATCTTCTGCCCATTCCACCCATTGATATCCCAACCAACTGCTTCCCAACCGACTACAACACGGTCGTCTTCAAGTCTAATGTAAACAAATACTTGTTGAGCCGTCCTCTTGGATAATCAATTCCTCTTAATTAATCTTCTGCCCATTCCACCCATTGATATCCCAACCAACTGCTTCCCAACCGACTACAACATGGTCGTCTTCAAGTCTAATGTAAACAAATACTTGTTGAGCCGTCCTCTTGGATAATCAATTCCTCTTAATTAATCTTCTGCCCATTCCACCCATTGATATCCCAACCAACTGCTTCCCAACCGACTACAACACGGTCGTCTTCAAGTCTAATGTAAACAAATACTTGTTGAGCCGTCCTCTTGGATAATCAATTCCTCTTAATTAATCTTCTGCCCATTCCACCCATTGATATCCCAACCAACTGCTTCCCAACCGACTACAACATGGTCGTCTTCAAGTCTAATGTAAACAAATACTTGTTGAGCCGTCCTCTTGGATAATCAATTCCTCTTAATTAATCTTCTGCCCATTCCACCCATTGATATCCCAACCAACTGCTTCCCAACCGACTACAACACGGTCGTCTTCAAGTCTAATGTAAACAAATACTTGTTGAGCCGTCCTCTTGGATAATCAATTCCTCTTAATTAATCTTCTGCCCATTCCACCCATTGATATCCCAACCAACTGCTTCCCAACCGACTACAACATGGTCGTCTTCAAGTCTAATGTAAACAAATACTTGTTGAGCCGTCCTCTTGGATAATCAATTCCTCTTAATTAATCTTCTGCCTATTCCACCCATTGATATCCCAACCAACTGCTTCCCAACCGACTACAACACGGTCGTCTTCAAGTCTAATGTAAACAAATACTTGTTGAGCCGTCCTCTTGGATAATCAATTCCTCTTAATTAATCTTCTGCCTATTCCACCCATTGATATCCCAACCAACTGCTTCCCAACCGACTACAACATGGTCGTCTTCAAGTCTAATGTAAACAAATACTTGTTGAGCCGTCCTCTTGGATAATCAATTCCTCTTAATTAATCTTCTGCCTATTCCACCCATTGATATCCCAACCAACTGCTTCCCAACCGACTACAACATGGTCGTCTTCAAGTCTAATGTAAACAAATACTTGTTGAGCCGTCCTCTTGGATAATCAATTCCTCTTAATTAATCTTCTGCCCATTCCACCCATTGATATCCCAACCAACTGCTTCCCAACCGACTACAACATGGTCGTCTTCAAGTCTAATGTAAACAAATACTTGTTGAGCCGTCCTCTTGGATAATCAATTCCTCTTAATTAATCTTCTGCCCATTCCACCCATTGATATCCCAACCAACTGCTTCCCAACCGACTACAACATGGTCGTCTTCAAGTCTAATGTAAACAAATACTTGTTGAGCCGTCCCATTGGATAATCAATTCCTCTTAATTAATCTTCTGCCCATTCCACCCATTGATATCCCAACCAACTGCTTCCCAACCGACTACAACATGGTCGTCTTCAAGTCTAATGTAAACAAATACTTGTTGAGCCGTCCTCTTGGATAATCAATTCCTCTTAATTAATCTTCTGCCCATTCCACCCATTGATATCCCAACCAACTGCTTCCCAACCGACTACAACATGGTCGTCTTCAAGTCTAATGTAAACAAATACTTGTTGAGCCGTCCTCTTGGATAATCAATTCCTCTTAATTAATCTTCTGCCCATTCCACCCATTGATATCCCAACCAACTGCTTCTCAACCGACTACAACATGGTCGTCTTCAAGTCTAATGTAAACAAATACTTGTTGAGCCGTCCTTTTGGATAATCAATTCCTCTTAATTAATCTTCTGCCCATTCCACCCATTGATATCCCAACCAACTGCTTCTCAACCGACTACAACATGGTCGTCTTCAAGTCTAATGTAAACAAATACTTGTTGAGCCGTCCTCTTGGATAATCAATTCCTCTTAATTAATCTTCTACCCATTCCACCCATTGATATCCCAACCAACTGCTTCCCAACCGACTACAACATGGTCGTCTTCAAGTCTAATGTAAACAAATACTTGTTGAGCCGTCCTCTTGGATAATCAATTCCTCTTAATTAATCTTCTGCCCATTCGACCCCTTGATATCCCAACCAACTGCTTCCCAACTGACTACAACATGGTCGTCTTTAAGTCTAATGTAAACAAATACTTGTTGAGCCGTCCTCTTGGATAATCAATTCCTCTTAATTAATCTTCTGCCCATTCCACCCATTGATATCCCAACCAACTGCTTCCCAACCGACTACAACATGGTCGTCTTCAAGTCTAATGTAAACAAATACTTGTTGAGTCGTCCTCTTGGATAATCAATTCCTCTTAATTAATCTTCTGCCCATTCCACCCATTGATATCCCAACCAACTGCTTCCCAACCAACTGCAACATGGTCGTCTTTAAGTCTAATGTAAACAAATACTTGTTGAGCCGTCCTCTTGGATAATCAATTCCTCTTAAGTAATCTTCTGCCCATTCCACCCATTGGAGTCCCCTCCGGGCCTTGATAAATGGTGACCCATCAGTAAAAAAAAAAAAACAGAAATATGAAAGAAATGTGAAATGTGAAAGAAATGTAAAACAAAAACAAATGCGAAATATGAAAGAAATGTGAAATGTGAACAAAAATGTGAAATGTTAAAAAACAGAAATATGAAATGTGAAAGAAATGTGAAATGTAAAAAATACAGAAACGTTAAATGTGAAAAAAAACCCAAATGTGAAATGTGAAAAAATGTGAAATGTGAAAAAAACAGAAATGTGAAATGTGAAAGATATGTGAAATGTGGAAGAAATGTGAAATGTTAAAAAACAAATGTGAAATGTGAAAGAAATGTGAAATGTAAAAATACAGAAACGTTAAATGTGAAAAAAAACCCAGAAATGTGAACTATGAAAAAATGTGAAATGTGAAAGAAATGTGAAATACCTTTCCACATTTATTATAGTCGGCAAAACGTCTGTTCTTTAGAAAAATGACACATGGTAACCAGCGACAGTGACAGCGTAGCTACATCGTCGAAATGTACAGCAATAGAAAGGTGTTACGACACCACAGAAAACACTTGTAGTAAATATACAGACCAGAGAGAAGGGTCACTTTCCAACTACCAGACCAAGAGATCAGACAAGATGATACAACTTCTCCATCACACAACAAAGCAATGCCCCCCCCCCCTCACTCCGAAAGTTTTCAACCGTCTTTTACAACACAACACATTCGGCCACTGCAGACATAAACCGGCCAAATACAAGAATAACTACCAATATCATCAGACAGGAACAAAAATGACCCCAACAACATTTAAGCACCTTATCATTTATCATATATATATATAAAAAAAAAAGAATAAAAATAAAATTTTAAAAAGGGTTAAAAATAAAATAAAATAAAATAAAAAGGAAGCAGTAACTTCTTCTCTGACAGGAGTTACTTCCCTTGGACTGTAGTGTTAAAAGGATACTCTTATAGATGACGCACCACGTTTCCGTGACTTTGCATCGTCAACGTTCGAGCAGGTCACGGAAGCACCCGAGAGTTGACGAGGCAAAAACTGCCAAACGATAAATTGAAGACTGGCAGACGATAAATTACGATGAAGAAAATCAAACTAAAATACATATAGAAAAATAAAGAACGAACAAACCATAGCTAAACAACTGTTATTAATTAGATGTTTATTTTCGTTTGTTTTTTGTCAAAGGATCCATATATATATATATATATATATATATATATATATATATATATATATATATATATATATATATATATATATATATATATATATATTTTTGTTATAAGATACCTTTGCTGGCAGAACTCAATTAGTCCTTTGGGAGATTCAACGAGCTGACAGAGATTATACAAATTCATTTTTTGTTATTGAACGCGATTAATTTCTTCCAAAAGTTATCGGCTGCTTGCTGAGGCCTGATTGGCTAATGCCTGCTGCAACCTGATTGGTTAATAGTTTCGTCAACTTTTGGGCGCTTCCGAGACCCGCCCGAACGTTGACGCCGCAAAATCACGGAAACGTGGGGCATCATCTATAAGAGTACCGTTAAAAGATATAGCAAATCCAAGATGGCGAATAAACTAATTTGATAGTTTGTGTCACTATTTACTAGCCTCCCCACGAGGACAGAGTTAGACACAATGTCGGTTTTTAATGTGGGGAAAGTCCGGCTCCCCGAAAAGAGGCACTCTGGATTGGAACAAAAATGAATATTGGCTCAGTCTAGAAGGAGTTTCCCTCACTGACCGAGGACAGAAAAGATGAAGTGTAGTATCAAGAACAGATACTACACTTTTTATTTACCTCCTCTTCAGGAGGTTAGGCACAAGACCAGCTTTATCTTTACTCCCACAAAGTAAGATGTGACTAAAAGTCGGGTCGGGAAAGTGGGACTTGAAAAGCCAGCGCCCGAGAAGGTGAGCACTCTGGCCTACAAAAAATGCCTGGGCAGCCCCGTCGGCATTCCCCGGTAGGGGCGCCTCAAGCAGTAAGCAATAAACTTACTCCTCCCCAAAGAGGGGAGGCAAAGCCTGGGAGGGTGGACCTCCTAGAACTGCACAGGACAAACCCACAGACAGGCGTAAATCAAGCCCCGAAGGCCGAGACAATATCAATCTATGGGGTGTAGTATCCATCGGAACAGATACTACACTTTGCTCCTAGCCAAAAGGCGTTTGTGTTATTACCTATATGACCAAGTACAGACCATGTCAATATGCTTTTTGGTTTCGTAAGGCGGTTCTCTTGGGTTGTGAGAAGTTGTCTTCCGCGACTTTTGTATAAAGAGTAAAAGATGTCGTTCGGCGTTTCCTTCTTACTTGCAACTCATCTCTCTCGCCAAGGTCGGGATCTTGCACACCTGTTTTTGTAGCTTCGCATCAAATTTTGCTGTCTGTGGACACAGTCAGAATGCCAGCTGTGATTCCTCCTGCTAGCCACTGCTTCCAGATCTCCGTCACAATTCTCCAACTCACAGCCTTCATGGAGCACCGAGTTGCAGGTAAGTTTTGCAAATTTTTTTATCTTGACTAAACCAAGCGGTGCTAGTCAACAGCCGATCATGTGGGGTAATGTAGTTAGCCAAAGTGCAATAAGCGTCCTGTTGCCAGACAGGAGAATAAATCGGGCCAGTAATTTAATATGGAGATGAGAATAACTGTGCACTGTGGATGACGTCACAACCACAGCAAAGAACTTTTCTTTTCTCTCTCTCTGCACCAAAACTCATACGAAACTTCCATGAACAAAGTTTATTTCCAGAACATCCCGTTTGTGAAACAAAATACCACAAGGCTGCTTTTTTTTTTAACATAGTTCACCCCAGAAATGGGCAAGTTGCTACTGTAGACGTATTGGGCTACTGAGAATTAGGGTGAAAGTTTAGGGGGTCATTCTAAGTTAGGAGCTGTGCAGCGAGATGCTTGTTCACATTAGTTTTTAACTTCTGCATGTCGGTACAGTCAGAGAAGCAGGGAGGGAGTTCCAAAGGCCGGCAGCTTGAGGAAAGAAGCTATTGAAGTAGAAGGCTCTTCGGCATCTGGGGACCTCCACAGTGAATGATTAAGCTGATCATTGACTTGGTCGAGTGTATTTACGTCGAGGGGGCACCAGAGCAGCAAGTTCATAGGAGCACAATCCATTAAAGTACTTGTAAAACAAGCACAAGGATGCAAAATTGTGGCGATGGGACAGGAACTGGAGCTTGGTGGATAGTGAGGGACCTATTAGATTAGCAACTGTTTTTTGGACCTTGTCTAAGAGGGAGAGACTGGTGAATGGTGCACCAGCCCAGATGTGACAACAATACTCCATGCATGGGCGGATGGTGGCTTTGTAGAGATACAACAATACTCCATCTCGCTGCACAGCTCCTAATTCTCAGTAGTCCTTTACATCTACAGTGGCAACTTGCCTTGTTTGGGGTGAACTAAGTAAAAAAAAAAAGAGGAGGTAATGCTTGGGAAGCTGGTATCATGATAACAGAACAGATACTACACTACTCCCTCTCAAAGGAGAAGGTAATAGTATAGTTCAGCTTCAGAAAGACATAAATAAATACCAAATCTTTATTATTAGTAGAAATAATAGTATAGTTCGGCTTCAGAAAGACATACCAAATCTTTATTATTAATAGAAATAATAGTATAGTTCGGCTTTAGAACGATACAAAATCTCCATTAGCAATAGAAGTAATTTTCTTATCATCAGTTATTATTAAGATTAAGATTCCTTTGCTCAGAAAATTTAAATTTGCTTACGTGAGTATTCATTCCTTTCATCGTTTTTATTATTATCGTTTATTATTAAGATTAAGCCTCTTCTAAGTTAAAAAAAAAAGTTTTGCAAAACCCATAACTGAACACATCTTTAACATTTGTACAAGCATTTTGTTTCTTTCACTTTCACTTCAGCAAACACAACAATACCACATTTACTCTATAATTCATGTGAAACCATTGGGGATATTGTAATATCCCCAATGGTTTCGCATGAATTTTATTTACAGAAAATATTTAAAATTTGTGAACAATGATAGATAGATAGACAACAAAACAAAAAAAAACAAACAACGAAAAACAAAGAAACCAAATAAAATGAGGAGAGGGTCAGTAAGACCCTCCCAACTCTTTCTAAAAGTAGCCCGCCCACTGTTTTCCAGTTTGTTTAGAATAAAAAACAAGCAGGCTGATCTCTAAATGGGAGTGGAAGGGAATGAAATAAGAGCAGAGTTTGAGAGTGGATGTCGTCCTAAGATAAATATAATCTGGTAAGAACAAGGGTAAAATAGATGCACCCAACTAGCTAAGAGGTAATCTACCTAAACCGGATCGGGTTTCAAAATGATCCAGAACCGCATGTGCCATGCTCAAGCAAGGAACATGTACTCATACAAGGTATCCTTTTTGTATGTACAAACTTGCAACTTGTACCCAGCTTTTGTTGAATTCTATGTTATGTAATCTTTTTCTATCGCCTCTAATTTTAAT